>OW121744.1:53603719-53928719 GCA_933228675.1 Stomorhina lunata
AAAACAAAACCAAATTAAATTTTTTTAGAAAACTTTCAGATGTATTTAATAAAAATCAAATCAAATATTGGAACAAACAAAGCAGTTTTCTTGAACAAAAAATTTTAAATTATATACCCAACACACATTTTTGTAGGATTTAGACTTAGCTAGAAAAAGAAAAAATACTAATACTAATAGCAATTCTTGTAATTTTAATATGGTTTTTATTAGTGAAATTTTCGATTAAGTTCGGCAAGAAGATTCTGAAATAGGGGATATGGAAAATTGTTATCAAATTCAGTTTTGCCTAAAAACTCATGAACGGATGTTTGTTCTGCAAATGTGTGTGAAGTTAACAATACAAATGAAAAGAAAAATAAACGATTTTCTATGGCATACTTTTAGGAATAAATTCATTTTACTTTATAACAAAACACGACATTTTCAAAAAAAAAACTTAATATTATGAATTTTCTAAAGAAAAAAATTAATACATACTTATAGAAAAATGTAATTTGTAATTTTTTCTGTAGAAAAAATTTTATATGGGGACTTTTACTATGGAAAAAATTTAATATGGTAATTTTTTGTATAGAAAAAATTTAATATTGTAATTTTCTCCATTTAAAATTGTAAATTTTTTCAATAGAAAAAATTTAATATTGAAATTTTTTCTATAGAAAAAATTTAAAAACTTAAAAATTTAATATTGAAATTTTTTCTATTGCAAAAATTTAATATTAAAATTTTTGCTATAGCAAAAATTTAATATTGAAATTTTTTCTAGAGAAAAAATTTAATATTGAAATTTTTTCTAGAGAAAAAATTTAATATTGAAATTTTTTCTATAGAAAAAATTTAATATTGAAACTTTCTCTATAGAAAAAAATTAATATTGCAATTTTTTCTATAGAAAAAATTTAACATTGAAATTTTTTCTATTGAAAAAATTTAATATTCAAATTTTTTCTATAGCAAAAATTTAATATTGAAATTTATTCTATAGACAAAATTTAATAATGAAATTTTTTCTATAGAAAAAATTTAATAATGAAAGTTTTTTTATAGAAAAAATTTAATAATGACACTTTTTCTATAAAAAAAATTTAATAATGACATTTTTTCTATAGAAAAAATTTATTATTGACATTTTTTCTGTAGAAAAAATTTAATATTGAATTTTTTTTTTTATAGAAAAAATTTAATATTGAAATTTTTTCTATAAAAAAAAAATTTAAAATTAGAATTTTTTCTATAGAAAAAATTTAATATTGAAATTTTTTCTATAGAAAAAATTTAATATTGAAATTTTTGCTATAAAAAAAAATTAAAATTGGAATTTTTTCTATAGAAAAAATTTAATATTGAAATTTTTTCTATAGAAAAAATTTAATATTGAAATTTTTTCTATAGAAAAAATTTAATATTGAAATTTTTTCTACAGAAAAAATTTAATATTGAAATTTTTTCTACAGAAAAAATTTAATTTTGAAATTTTTTCTTAAGAAAAAATCTAATTTTGAAATTTTTTTATAGAAAAAATTTATATTGAAATTTTTTTTTTGCAATAGAAAAAATTTAAAATTGATTTTTTTTTTTTTGTAGAAAAAAATTTAATATTGTATTTTTGCTATAGAAAAAATTTAATATTGATAATATTAAAATTTTTTTTATAGAAAAAATTGAAATTGAAATTTTTTCTGTAGAAAAAATTTAATATTGAAAATTTTTCTATAGAAAAAATTAAATATTGAAAATTTTTCTATAGAAAAAATTAAATATTGAAAATTTTTCTATAGAAAAAATTAAATATTGAAATTTTTTCTATAGAAAAAATTTAATATTGAAATTTTTTCTATAGAAAAAATTTAATATTGAAATTTTTTCTACAGAAAAAATTTAATATTGAAATTTTTTCTATAGAAAAGATTTAGTATTGAAATTTTTTCTACAGAAAAAATTTAATATTTAAATTTTTTCTATAGAAAAAATTTAATATTGAAACTTTTTCTATAGAAAAAATTTAATATTGAAATTTTTTCTATGGAAAAAATTTAATATTGAAATTTTTTCTATGGAAAAAATTTAATATTGAAATATTTTTCTATAGAAAAAATTTAATATTGAAATTTTTTCTATAGAAAAAATTTAATATTGAAATTTTTTCTATAGAAAAAATTTAATATTGAAATTTTTTCTATAGAAAAAATTTAATATTGAAATTTTTTTCTTTAGAAAAAATTGAATATTGAAATTTTTTCTATTGAAAAAATTTAATAATGAAATTTTTTCTATGGAAAAAATTTAATAATGAAAGTTTTTCTATAGAAAAAATTGAATAATGAAAGTTTTTTTATAGAAAAAATTTAATATTGAAATTTTTTCTATAGAAAAAATTTAATGTTGAAATTTTTTCTATAGAAAAAATTTAATGTTGAAATTTTTTCTATAGAAAAAATTTAATATTGAAATTTTTTCTATAGAAAAAATTTAATATTGAAATTTTTTCTATAGAAAAAATTTAATATTGAAATTTTTTCTATAGAAAAAATTTAATATTGAAATTTTTTCTATAGAAAAAATTTAATATTGAAATTTTTTCTATAGAAAAAATTTAATATTGAAATTTTTTCTATAGAAAAAATTTAATATTGAAATTTTTTCTATAGAAAAAATTTAATATTGAAATTTTTTCTATAGAAAAAAATTAATATTGAAATTTTTTCTATAGAAAAAAATTAATATTGAAATTTTTTCTATAGAAAAAATTTAATATTGAAATTTTACCTATAGAAAAAATTTAATATTGAAATTTTTTCTATAGAAAAAATTTAATATTAAAATTTTTTCTAAAAAAAAAAATTTAATATTTCTATAGAAAAAAATTAAAATTGTAATTTTTTAATACAAAAAATTTAATATTGTCATTTTTTGTATAGAGATTTTTTTGTAATTTTTCTATAGAAAAAATTTTATAATTGGAATTTTTTCCATAAAAAAAGTTAAATGTTGTAATTTTTTCTGTAGAAAAAAATTAATATAATTTGTGCTGTTGTATGTAGCGCATAGAAATACTTGTCTTAGACCCACCATTTGGTATACCAATAGACATAGAATCACTTTTTGAGTCGATTTAACGATGTCAGTCCGTCCGTCCGTCTGGCTGAAGGGACGGATTGACCTCCATATAAACCATGTAATCAAAGTACAGGTCGCAATGCTTATGACATTAGCTCCCAGATAAGTCCAAATGACGGAAACAGCTTAAATATATAAGTTTTGAGAAAATGTTTGTGTGATGGCAAAATTTAGAAAATATTTGTCTTTACGATTATACAGGAAAAACAACATCTTTGACCTTAGTAGTGAAGGGTATCGTATGGTCGGGCTTGACCAACTATAGCACTTTCTTAGTTGTTTTTACTTAAATATATATTAAAATTTGATTGAGCTTAAATAGAACAAATTTTGAATTTGATTTGATAACATTTCTACAAAAATATTTATTATATACAGAATGAGACTGTATTCAGAAAAAATTAAATGTACCTTAATTTCACATTTCTTTACCATGATCAAACAATACCGAGAACCTTTCCAATTTAACAAATATTTAGCTATTTTACAATGTTAGTTGTTTAAACAATAAATAGCGGAAACACAAAACTAACAAAACAAAATATTTTTACATATAAAAATGCTGTCGAAATAAAGGAAATATTTATCGAAAGTCTGAAAATTTATACATCCGTTCTACTTGTATATCCGTTTCCTTGTTGTTTTACACAATATAAAAGTGTTTACTCAAAAATATTGTTTTAACAGTTCAATTTTATTGGTTTGTAAATATGTTTATTAAATTATAACAATATTTTTCTGAAAAGTTGTTCAGCTAAAAACAAATGATTTTTTCAAATTTAATAGAATAAATATTGGAAAAGCAATTAAAACAAAGTTAAAATAACTCTTTTGTTATTTTAAACTTAATATTTTATTTATTCTGTTCTAGTTCTGTTCTAGTTCTGTTCTAGTTCTGTTCTAGTTCTGTTCTAGTTCTGTTCTAGTTCTGTTCTAGTTCTGTTGTAGTTCTGTTCTAGTTCTATTCTAGTTCTGTTCTAGTTCTGTTCTAGTTCTGTTCTAGTTCTGTTCTAGTTCTATTCTAGTTCTGTTCTAGTTCTGTTCTAGTTCTGTTCTAGTTCTATTCTAGTTCTGTTCTAGTTCTGTTCTAGTTCTGTTCTAGTTCTGTTCTAGTTCTGTTCTAGTTCTGTTCTAGTTCTGTTCTAGTTCTGTTCTAGTTCTGTTCTAGTTCTGTTCTAGTTCTGTTCTAGTTCTGTTCTAGTTCTATTCTAGTTCTGTTCTAGTTCTGTTCTAGTTCTGTTCTAGTTCTGTTCTAGTTCTGTTCTAGTTCTGTTCTAGTTCTGTTCTAGGTCTGTTCTAGTTCTGTTCTAGTTCTGTTCTAGTTCTGTTCTAGTTCTGTTCTAGTTCTGTTCTAGTTCTGTTCTAGTTCTGTTCTAGTTCTGTTCTAGTTCTGTTCTAGTTCTGTTCTAGTTCTGTTCTAGTTCTGTTCTAGTTCTGTTCTAGTTCTGTTCTAGTTCTGTTCTAGTTCTGTTCTAGTTCTGTTCTAGTTCTGTTCTAGTTCTGTTCTAGTTCTGTTCTAGTTCTGTTCTAGTTCTGTTCTAGTTCTGTTCTAGTTCTGTTCTAGTTCTGTTCTAGTTCTGTTCTAGTTCTGTTCTAGTTCTGTTCTAGTTCTGTTCTAGTTCTGTTCTAGTTCTGTTCTAGTTCTGTTCTAGTTCTGTTCTAGTTCTGTTCTAGTTCTGTTCTAGTTCTGTTCTAGTTCTGTTCTAGTTCTGTTCTAGTTCTGTTCTAGTTCTGTTCTAGTTCTGTTCTAGTTCTGTTCTAGTTCTGTTCTAGTTCTGTTCTAGTTCTGTTCTAGTTCTGTTCTAGTTCTGTTCTAGTTCTGTTCTAGTTCTGTTCTAGTTCTGTTCTAGTTCTGTTCTAGTTCTGTTCTAGTTCTGTTCTAGTTCTGTTCTAGTTCTGTTCTAGTTCTGTTCTAGTTCTGTTCTAGTTCTGTTCTAGTTCTGTTCTAGTTCTGTTCTAGTTCTGTTCTAGTTCTGTTCTAGTTCTGTTCTAGTTCTGTTCTAGTTCTGTTCTAGTTCTGTTCTAGTTCTGTTCTAGTTCTGTTCTAGTTCTGTTCTAGTTCTGTTCTAGTTCTGTTCTAGTTCTGTTCTAGTTCTGTTCTAGTTCTGTTCTAGTTCTGTTCTAGTTCTGTTCTAGTTCTGTTCTAGTTCTGTTCTAGTTCTGTTCTAGTTCTGTTCTAGTTCTGTTCTAGTTCTGTTCTAGTTCTGTTCTAGTTCTGTTCTAGTTCTGTTCTAGTTCTGTTCTAGTTCTGTTCTAGTTCTATTCTAGTTCTGTTCTAGTTCTGTTCTAGTTCTGTTCTAGTTCTGTTCTAGTTCTGTTCTAGTTCTGTTCTAGTTCTG
The DNA here is from genome assembly GCA_933228675.1 of Stomorhina lunata. Classification (NCBI taxonomy): domain Eukaryota; kingdom Metazoa; phylum Arthropoda; class Insecta; order Diptera; family Rhiniidae; genus Stomorhina; species Stomorhina lunata. The sequence goes on from OW121744.1 coordinate 53,609,179, forward strand.
TTCTAGTTCTGTTCTAGTTCTGTTCTAGTTCTGTTCTAGTTCTGTTCTAGTTCTGTTCTAGTTCTGTTCTAGTTCTGTTCTAGTTCTGTTCTAGTTCTGTTCTAGTTCTGTTCTAATAAAAATTAAAATGTCCCACCACCTAATGTTAGAGGAGGACGCTGCCAAGTTTTCAACATATGAAGTAGCTCAGTGGAAGAGTCTCCGCCTAGCAGTCGGAGGGTCTGGGTTAGAGCCCCCAATGGGGTCATAAAAAAAATTTTGTGTATTTCTTTTAAAAATATATTTTTTGAAATAAAACAACAACAAAAGAGTTTTTGTTGTTATTTTCCAATAACTTTTCTGCAATTGGTAAGTACTTGCCTCCAATAACATCCACATGTTAATGTAATGACTTAAACAGTGAATGAGTAAGTAGTTCGTGTTCAAAAGTTTAGCTGTTTAACTCATTATTTGGTAATGAAAAGTTTTGCTGGGATGTAACATCTTGTTAGGAAATTCTAAAAATATACATACAAATATATCGGGTGTTTTTTATTGAGGTATAGAACTTTAAGTTGGCATCACTTTTTTAACTGGCGGCCATTTTGTCAGCTGTCAAGTGATTAATATTTAGTTTGGTTTGCCATTTCATCATGAACAGCTTGACAAAAGAACAACGCTTGCAAATCGTGCAAATTTATTTCGAAAATAATGGTTCAGTTCGCGAAGAGCAAAGTGTTGAAGAGGACCCGAATGAATCGATTCGCACCGTGCACAGCAATTGGAGCTTTGTCCATCAACTTTATGGAAGATTTTGCGCAAAGATCTTGGCTTGCGACCTTACAAGATCCAGCTTGTGCAAGAATTAAAGCCGCGAGACCATGCAATGCGTCGTGATTTTGGTGTATGGGCCGAAAATGAGATTGATCTCGATGCTGATTTTCATCGCAAAATTTTGTTCAGTGATGAGGCTCATTTTTGGTTGAATGGCTACGTCAACAAGCAAAATTGCCGCATTTGGAGTGAAGAGAATCCACATGAGACCCTTGAGACGCCATTACATCCACAAAAACTGACTGTTTGGTGTGCTCTATGGGCTGGTGGAGTCATTGGGCCATACTTCTTCCGAAATAATGCTGGAGAGTCAGTTACCATAAATGGAGACCGGTATAGAGCCATGATAACCGACTATTTTGTTCCCCAATTGGATGGCATGAATGTGGATGAGTTGTGGTTCCAACAAGACGGCGCTACATGCCACACAGCGCACGTCACAATTGATTTATTGAAGGAAACATTCGATGAGCGCATAATTTCGCGGAATGGTCCTGTCAATTGGCCACCAAGATCGTGCGATTTGACACCACTGGATTATTTTCTTTGGAGATATGTGAAGTCGCTCGTCTACGCCAACAAACCAGAAACGTTAGGGGACTTGGAAGCCAACATTCGTGGCGTTATTGCCAACATACGGCCCCATATGCTCGAAAAAGTAGTTGAAAATTGGACCTGTAGAATTGGCTTTATTCGAGCCAGCCGCGGCGGCCACATGCCCGAAATCATATTTATACATTAATGGCATAATATTATCCTTCCAATAAAGCCAAATTGATGGACATTAAAACGATTTTCTTGTGTTTTATTTCAATTCGGAGTTCTATACCTCTAAAAAAAACACCCATTACATATGTATAATGTGTATTAGGTTCAGGTTTTCATCTCAATAGAAATGATCTCAACAGATGAACTACAAATATGGTCGGATATACTTATCCTAACAAAAAGTAATCGGCAAGCTTTACATCTGTTGTATAGATCAAACCTATGTATATTCTTGCCATCCCAGTCAGCATTTTTGTTGTTTTCTGATCATATTTGACTCTTTTTTGACTGACGCGGACGATTAAAACAATCGAATATGTCATCATTTTCGACTCGAAAAAGACTGTGCCTTCGGGAGAAAATAGTACCCTAGCCGCGACTCCCTTTTGAGAATCTTTTATGAGCACCTTTATGAATCTGTTAGGAGCCATTTTCGAGTCATTTTTGACTCAATTTTGATTACTTTTTCAGTTGATTAAATAAAAAGTAACATTGCCTTTATAATTGTACATATGTAGAGTATGTTTATACGAATTGGGTTACCTTAGAGAGAGAGTAGAGAGATGAAGTGTGGTGTAAATCTATTTTTGGAACACTGAAGAAGTTTAGCTATTTCATACTATTTTATTTATTTTTTATCGATGGCCGCGAACTGGGATCGAACTCAGGCTAAAAATGATATCTTATTTTTAGAAGTCGGTGTGCTAACCAACTTAGCTACAGCACCCATTATCTATGCGGGTAAAAAAGTATTTCAAAACCAACACCATAGGAGTTACCTTTTTATCACTAAACTGTGCAAAATCTGTTTGCAAAATAGAGTTAAAAACTATCGAATTTCAGTCACTTAAATGTTTGATTTTTAATGAATATGCTTTTTGTTATTGTATTTTTGAATAGTAACTTTTAAAGCATACGCGCGAATCTACTTCGACCAGTTTTTTAATCGAGCAGACGACAAATCGTTTTTTGGTTAAAAAAGACTCATTTGGGAGATTTTTCAAAAAATAATCTTCTAAATGCTGACTGGGATTTGGTTCGAAGACCAAAGTAGTATTTGTTTTTAAATCGGGAAAACCTCTTATAGGGTACAGAAAATATTAAGATCATCTTTTCCCCTGAACACATTAAGAAGATTCATTACGGGTATCTAAGGGACAATATTGACAAGAGCTTAGAACACTAAAACGTTTAGGGGTCAAATTGAAGTCATTTGATATTATTGTTCTGATGTATATAACGCACAAAATTATTGGTCTTGGACCCACCTTTAACGACGTAAGTCCGTCCATCCGTCTGGCAAATCTAAACAAAAAACAGATCGCAAGATAATAAGATAATTTAATCAAATTTGGTACAGACAATTTTTTTGGTAGTGGATACCTTCCATTGGTTTCAATTCCCGGAATTCGTATTATGGCCGCAAATATCAGCATATTTTCATAAAATTTAAAACAAATTCTGCTTATGAACATGGAAATCACTTAACTAAATTTTCTTGAAATCTGTCCATATCTGACCATATGAAATCTTCTGTGAAAACTTACTAAATGTGGCAGAAATCACTTAAATGCTTGTAAAACCGAACATAATGACAATTTTTGTTTATCTTTATACCTACCATTAAAAAGAATGGAGGGATATATTGAGATTGTCATTTTGTTTGCAATTTCCTTAATATTGGCTCAAAAACCAAAAGGGATATATATCCTGAATCCTCACGAAATTATAAGACGATTGAGCGATGTCTGTTGAAAACTGTTGAATGCCTAAGCGAAAAGAGCTAGACCACTTAAAATTGGCAAAGATATTCTTCATTTCTATGAAAATTGGTACTGAAACTGAGCAAAATCGGTTCACATTTGACCATAGCTCCCATATAACCTTATCTAAACTAATCGCTTATTTACTAATAAATGACAACCTATAACAGACATGATGATAAAATTTAGTGTATAGAAGTCTTACATAAGCACTAGACAGCATAAAATATTTCATTGAAATTGGTTCACATTTAACAATTTAACAATAAAAAATTTCACCTAAAATACACTTAAATATCAATAAATGATAAACTGTAAGAGCTATGGCCACTTAGATTAGCACAAGAAAATCTCAGTGAATATCATCCAGTGTGTCAAATTTTGTTACCATTTGACCATAGCTTCCATATAAAAAACTTACGGAAACATAAAAATAAAAAAGAAAAGGAGGTTTATGTCCGTCTATTAGTCAGATAAAAGCGAGATAGCATCTTAACGAAAAGAGCTAGAGGGACAAGATTATACGAAAATATTTTCGATGTCTGGAGAAAGATGTGTATTAAAAAAGAACGAAATCGGCTAACATTTGGTTAGAGCTCCCATATAACCCCGCCCTAGGAATCATATTAATGCTGCTAAATTTAATGGAATTGTAATAACTACGACGAATAAATTTAGAATAGAGGAGTCTTATGCAACTATTGGTCAGTATATCAAATTTTAAAGGAATCGATTCATAGTTGACTTTGGCTTTATATAAAAACCACTCCTGGAAACAAAAGAAAAAACAAGTAAGAAAAGCTATAGTCGGTCAACCCCGACTATATCATACCCTTTACTAGTAAGGTCAAATAGGGACCAACATTAAACAAATTTTCTTTAAGTCTTAGAGACATACAAACATATACTATGCTATGTGCTATTCTTTAAAAATTTTGAGATTTTTATCATTTCCGGCTAAGGGCCTTATATGGGAGCTAGGGTCAATTTTAGACCGATTGTTACCAAATTTTAGATATTAGATATTCATTCATATTTATAAAATATTCATCTGTGCAAAGTTTAAGTAATTAAATTAATGTATCTTTAGGGTTATTAACGTTTTTGTGCTTTTATGTGTATATAAAAGTCCTTTAAGAATGTGTCTAGTATCGGGTCAAAAATGGCCCGATGTCTATAGAATTAGGAACACTAATTACGGTTATGATAAGCTGTATTTGTACTGAATATTATAAAAATACAACGAAATTTGTGACTGTAAAGGACTAAAAACTGTATTCCGGGAAGGCATCCCTATGGGAGGTACCAGAAATAGTAATCCGATTTCTCCCAAAATATGAGCCTGTGTCAAATTTCATTAAATTATCTTTAAAGTTACGACTTGTAGAATGATAACAAGCTTACATGGATAACCGGCCAGCTTGCCAGCCGGACGAACATCATTAAAACAACAAAGGTAGGTCTCAGACAAATATTTCTATGCATTACAAACATCAGCACAGACCCAATATACCCTTTCCACCTATGGTGGTGAAGGGTATAAAAATGTAACAAAGGCCACTTAGAAAGCATTAAATTAGAAGCAATGGCCATTGTAAGAATAAGGTTTATATAAATACATGGCAGTGTGTAAAATTTTGTGAAAATAGGTCAAAATTTGGCTATAATTCTGAAATACATAACATCTTCTTCTTATATCTACACTCAAAAAAATTTGGAGGTACATTCGGTATATAAATTAGATAGATATCAATCAATGTTAAGTGCATACCTTATAACCGTGGATGCATTTAGAACTCCTAATAAAATTTATAGACCTGTCGTATTACTATCAATGTATTTGGCCGAATTATTAAGCGCAACGAAAAGTATTTAACAACTTATTAATGTTCAACTATAACCGGTCATATATATATATATATATATAGTTATATATATATATATATATATATATATATATATATATATATATATATATATATATATACATACATTAGAGCGTCTCGACTTATATGGGGAAAAAATAAAGTTCGCCGTACACCAACGAATATGAGGTAGTTTCGAAAAAAAAAATTTTTTTAATTTTTTTCGTTGCACATTGGGGTCGCCAAAATACATTTTTCGTTATATCTTCCGCATTTACAGTCGGATCTCGAAGTGTGATATATCGATGTTTTTGTCTCAAGGAGGCCAACATTTTTCTTTAATAGTCATTATTCTCAGGTATCCGGTTCTAGCATTTATCTATCAGACCCCTGTTCCTACCACCCTAATGTACCACCCTAATATCAGAAAATTAAAGCTCTTAAAAAATCGTTAAACTTTTACTAAGGAAGTTTTTCGATTTTTCAAACCGATCTATTACAAACAAGGAATTTCTTATTTTGCCGCACATAGGGATCGCCAAAATACATTTTTCGTTATATCTTATATTAATCATTGACCTTAAATACATTCTTCTACATAGTACCTACCCAAGATATCTTAACTCATACAACAAGAATTATAAAAAGTTAAAATCTTTTAATCAATTAAATATGTTTTGAAAAGGCTCAAGTTTGATGTATTTTTGAGGGCTCTCAAGTTCTGAAAAAATGTGGCCCATGCGTTGCTCACCAGTGACAGCCATGGCAGATTAATGTACCACATGAACAAAACGTTCAGTGTTTTGTTAAATAATTAAGTTTAGTTTTATAATCATTGACCTCAAGTACATTCTTCTAGTACTTTTTTTTTGATAATAATCATTGATCTCAGATATCCGTTCTAGTATTTATTTAAAATTATGAAAAAATATCATATACAAATTCACAGTGTAAATACCCAAACAGTCTCTTGTTTTTCTTGCTATTCGTTTTATCCACGAAATAATTGTTTGAATTTCGTCTGTGTCTGTATAACATTTAATCGTGTTGTGTCTATTTTAATTATAAACTTTTCAAAATAAATTTAAATAAACAACAGCCTCCCGAACTCTCCGCTTTTATTTTATCCGCCATTCTGGTTCTTGTGAAATCCAACCTCAAGCAATTCCAATAGATGATATATCTTCTGTTCATCAATTGCCGGACGACGTTCAACAAATGCTTCGTCTGCCTATAGAAAATATCGTTTACTTTTTTCACCCGGTCCACAATTTCAGAATTTTTTTGAATGAGCCGCCATGCTTGCAATTCTTAATGCAAGAACTGCTGGAAGCATTACAGTTTTCCAAAGATGTAATCGAAATACCAGGTAACATAAGGAAAATACTTTCTGTTGATAGTTTTATTTACTAAACTTAATTATTTTCACAGCTTATCGATGCCTTTAACAAAACACTGAACGTTTTGCTCATGTAGTACATTAATCTGCCATGGCTGTTACTGGTGAGCAACGCATGGGCCACATTTTTTCAGAACTTGAGAGCCCTCAAAAATACAGCAAACTTGAGCCTTTTCAAAACATAATTGATTAAAAGATTTTAATTTTTTATAATTCTTGTTGTATGAGTTAAGATATCTTGGGTAGGTACTATGTAGAAGAATGTATTTAAGGTCAATGATTAATATCGCAAAACATTGGCCTTCGTTAGACAAAAACATCGATATATTACACTTTAAGATCCGACAGTAAATGCCGAAGATATAACGAAAAATGTATTTTGGCGATCCCTATGTGCGGTAAAATAAGAAATTCCTTGTTTGTAATAGATCGGTTTGAAAAATCGAAAAACTTCCTTAGTAAAAGTTTAACGATTTTTTAAGAGCTTTAATTTTCTGTTATTAGGGTGGTACATTAGGGTGGTAGGAACATGGGTCTGATAGATAAATACTAGAACCGGATACCTGAGAATAATGACTATTAAAGAAAAATATTTGCCTCCTCGAGAAAAAAACATCGATATATCACACTTCGAGATCCGACTGTAAATCCCGAAGATATAACGAAAAATGTATTTTGGCGACCCCAATGTGCAACGAAAAAAATTAAAAAAAATTTTTCGAAACTACCTCATAGCAATGCTTTATATTCGATGGTGTACGGCGAACTTTATTTTTTCCCCATATAAGTCGAGACGCTCTAGTGGATAACCGGCCAGCCAGCCAGCCGGACGGACATCATTAAAACAACAAAGGTGGGTCTCAGAAAATATTTCTATGCATTACAAACATCAGCACAAACCCAATATACCCTTTCCACCAATGGTGGTGAAGGGCATTAAAATGTAACAAAGACCACTTAAAAGGCATTAAATTAGAAGCAATGGCCATTGTAAGAATAAGGTTTATATAAATACCTGGCAGTGTGTAAAATTTTGTGAAAATCGGTCAACATTTGGCTATAGTTCTTAAATATATAACATCTTCTTCTTATATCTACAATCAAACAGATTTGGAGGTACATTTGGTGTATAAATTAGATAGCTATCAATCAATGTTAAGTCCATACCTTATAAATGTGGATGCATTTGGAACTCCTTGCAAATTTATAGACCTGTCATATTACTATCAACGTATTTGGCCTAACTATTAAGCGCAACGAAAAGTATTTTACAAGTTATTAATGTTCAACTATAACCGGTTATGGGACAAAATTTTGTGCAAAGTAAATACTAGGGAATCCATTTAACCCTTAAGAGAACACCAAAGTGTATCCACATAAGCGAACCCCAGGGCCTGGCTGGGACTTCTTATATTTTGTATGGATTTAACAGGATATTTACAAAATTTGCGAAAGAATTTTATGTTGCGTTCTACATTATCTTTGTCCTTACAAATAGAATACTTGGATTTGTTTTTTAAGACCTCAAGACCGCTTTCTTGGCCTATTTTCCAATAATAAATAAAAAAGTATTACACTACATATTCTAATTAATTTCCTTCGATTTGCTTTACCTAAATGTTTTTTCTATTTCCGATCTACTAACAAAATTTTTAGTAACTTTTTTATTGTTACTACATTCTTCAACACAGGGGTCAAACTGCTTTAAAAGTCAACAATTTCCTTCTGGTACCTTCTTTGTTCTTCACATACACCACATAAATTATACAAGAAGATTACGCCATAATTTCAATCATAATATTATTGTAAAAAGGTGACTAGGTTCATCAATTCGTTTAGTTGTATATTTTTTAAGCATTTTGTCCATAACGTCTGCGCCTGATTTTTAAGAAAATAATGCATGATTGCCTCAGGTATTTTCTTAACGCTAATAACACTACACAACAAATGAACATCTTTTGAAAAGTGCAAGATCGTGACTATATGGGTCCTATTCTACGATCAAAATGTAGTAAAACCCTATACTCAGTTTGTAAAAGTTAGTGACCGTTTTATTTTTATGGGCCTCCAAAGTTTCCCAATATTAGCATGATGCCTAAAAAAGGTGTCATCAGTTTTTACCAAATAACCAATAATCTCTTAAAAATATCGCTTAACTATGTTCGGCAAAAATGTAGCCAAGAGTATGACAAATATTTCTTGCTAAAATTTTATGATAAAAATGTATTTTATCTTAAAGTTTTTTTTGAAACAGTTAAAGAAAAATTAGTTTTTTCTTGATTTTTTTATCATAACTTCTTTTAAATCCTGAATATTCCTACACTATATTTGGGAAAATTGTAGCCACAGTAAAGCTTAACAACTGTTGTGAACACACCAATATAATTTGAACGTATTTGGATACCAAAAATAGGTCATAAAGACTTCCTTGTGCCAAAAAAAATTATATTTTTAACTAAAATTTTATTATTAGCAATATCTCAAAAACGTATTTTTGCGAAAAAGAACTTTTTTGTTGTGGAAAATAAATTTCTGAGGTTATAAAAACAATTTTTGTTCTACGACTTTTTTGTTTCTGATTTCTGTAAAAAGATGGCGCTATTTTGAGGTTACATACTGAAATCGTATTTTTAATAATAAAAACTAAAAAATATGGTTTAACTATGTTCCGCAACTTTGTTCAGGAGTATTTGGTCTAGTTTTTTTCTGAATGTACCAACATCGAAAAACATCCAAATAAAATGTATTTGATACAATAGTAAGAAACATGGCAATACCACCACCTTGCGGCAATTTGTTGCAACATTTTTAGAAACGCAATAATAGATACTGTCAAAAAGTTTCAAAAGAGATGTCTGTGATGAAATTTCGACCAAAAATAAGGAATCTAGAGGCAAAAGTAGTCAATAGTACACCGAATCTGAAACTTTTTTATAGGATTTAATTTAAATTTCAATATATTAATTGCATTTAAAGCAACTGGAGTTAACATGTGATTAAACAAATCATCTCTTGTACCACTTGGAACATTTTAACCGTCAAACGATTCTATCAAAAAGCAATTTTCAACATTTTTTATGTGCTTAAATTTGAGTAAAAAATTTAATTTTGTTTTCACAATTGAGTCTATATTACCTATTTTTGGTATCTGGACACGTTCAGATTATAATGGTGTGTTCACAAAAGTTATTTAGCCTTGCTGTGGCTACAATTTTCCCAAATATAGTGTAGGAAAAATCAGGATTTCCAAAAAGTTATGATCAAAAAATTAAAAGCAAAAAAATTTTTCTTTAACTTTTTTAAAAAATGTCTGCAATAAAATACATTTTTATATTAAAATTTTAGCAAAAAAGTATTCGCCATACTCTTCGCTACATTTTTGCCGAACATAGCTAAGCGATATTTTTAAGTGTTGATTAGCTATTTGGTAAAAACTGATGACACCTTTTTTAGGCATCATCATAATATTGGGAAACTTTGGAGGCCCATAAAAATAAAACGGTCACTAACTTGGCCAAACTGAGTATAAGGTTTTACTACATTTTGATAGTAGAATCGGACCTATATAGTCACGACCTTGCACTTTTTTCGCTGTTGTGCAGTGTAATAGTTGTATCATAGTGAACTGATGACAATAGTATAACGGCCTTATTTTTCTTAGGAACATAAGAGCACATTGCAATGTTATAATGATAATAATTCACGTTTCAGATGACTGCTGTGGAATGCGGCGCTTGTTGCTTCTGAGAGTACAAACAAAACTAAGACCAATAGCCAGTAATCTATTACATAATCTAGGGTTGTTAAAGAGATATCAGCGATTATTGTTCTTTATAGTCCCTTGTATCGCATTGCAAGACGCATGAGCACGTTTTCTCTCTACTTTTCTGCTCGAATTTCTCCCTGAGTTTACCTTTTAAATAAAAGTGCGTTTTTGCATTACATACCCATCCTATTTTTATGCCATATTTAGCAGATTTCGATAGGATATACTGGGTGAACAAAAACTCATTCACTGTAATATTTTTATGCAGGTTGTAATAATTTTTTAGGTTTCTGTTTAAAAAGTTCCAAATATTTCGTATAGGTGCTTTGTAAGACAGAGATCGGAAAGACATAGTACGGCCATCATCAAATCGTATAAGGTGAAGGAAAAAGTTAAATCAGTGACATTGTTGCGCAAAATAATGGTACATTTTTCTATTTCCGTTCCACAATTCCGAGATAGCTTGCGTATAGTTGTGGGATGCCCGCCGCAAATTAATATACCTATGAAACCATCCAGCTCTTCCATAGTCATTGGATTCCAAACCTGCGGTTTATCGTCATTATTTTTATTTGAAAAATCTTAAACCTCTTTGGTGTTACAAACATGAACAAATATTTTCTGAGAGTAATGACCACGAACACATATAAAAATTTTTATTTTTTTTCAATTTTTTTTTTTTTTGTACAAAACACCTTCATTGAGGAACCCATAAAAGGCTAAAGGGCTCCGTCTAAGCTATCTATGCAAAAAAACTATAAAAATGTTCAAAGATGCCTGGCCAGGCCCTGGTATTTGCTTAAGGGTTAAGATACATTTAAATATTAATTATAAAGCTATTGTAATCGAATTTAGTTCAATTTTTTTACTAACAATACCACATTTGGTCCGCATTTTGTGTTAGCTGTACCCTCATAGCTATAAGAGATATGTTTCTAAATTTAACGCAACTTGATGGTGGGTATACAACAGAGAAGAGACTGAATACATTCACAAATATTGACAGCAACGTATGCATGTTGCTTTTGCATTGCCTACAAAGGCAATAACTTTTTATACAGATGCCTTCATTGATTCACACATTTTCGTTGATTGCTTTTTTACACACTATTTTATTATTGCACTGCACGTTAATCAACGAAATAGTTTGATGTCACACTTTAAGTTAGAAAAAATTCGAACCACTCTCTCATTTTTCGTTCTATTCGCAAAGTATTCGTATAATATGTCTGCGTTGTTATCAGTGCTGCCATATGTTTTTCTTCGCTTTCCCGCTAAATTATTGGGCCAACATTTTTTTATTGAAAATTTTTCGATAAAAATATTTTTCTATAGGAAAATTTTTGATAAAAATATTTTTCTATGAAATATTTTGCTATAACAAATTTTCAATAAAATATTTTTCTAAACAAAAATTTTCAATACAATATTTTTTTATAGAAAAATTTTCAATAAAAATGTTTTTCCATAGAAAAATTTTCAGTAAAAATATTTTTCTATAGTAAAAATTTTCAATAAGAATAATTTTCTATAGAAAATTTTTCGATAAAAATATATATTTCTATTGAAAAATTGTTGATAAAAATATTTTTTCTATAGAAAGATTTTGTTTAGAAAGTATTTTTGTATGGAACATATTTTTCTATAGAAAGATTTTCAATAACAAAAACTGTATACAAAAATTTTTGATAAAAAAATTCATTATAGAAATTTTTTTATAATAATAATATAAAAAAATACAATCGAAAACTTGTTTTTAAAACGAACTACATACACATTACAAAAAATTACCAATATTAGTTAAAAGTATAAAAACGGCAACTCTGCCTACGTTTTTGTTATGATTTCTTCGTACCTTAGCGGTAAATAATGCTAAAAAATTTAAATCCCGCTAACCGATAAAGCACAAAAGAAAATATACCACTCTTACCTAGTAAACTTCTTACTTGTGTTAAAGAGTTTGTTTATAAATTACTTAAAACGGATTTATGAATCTAAGGTACCCTATTTTGAGGTCTGTGATTGTCCGCCCTAGTAAAAAATATGCTTTGCAAGTTCAAAACTTGATCTCCCTAACACTTTGACGACTTTTTACTATAAATTTAACGATTTTGCATCCATTTCATCTGGCAACTTGTTTCTTTCTTTTTGCCTTTGCCCACCTATACAACTATAGTTTTGTCTTGTGCACAACTTGTCTTGTAACACAACTAAAATCATTCATAATATTTCGTAAACACTCTAGCATTCACTATTAAAAAATGAATGATTGAATGTTTTCCTATTGTATTGGTTTGCATTTAGAAACACAAGCAATGCATGCAGTAAATTTCATTATACTCTTATTTTGTGAATATGCATTGTTTCGTCTCATTAAAATATTGCGAATTGACGGCAAGCTTTCATTTATGTGTGAATACATTCAAAGCAAGAAAACAGCCATTCAATCTCTTCTCTGGTATACAACATTCGGCACAGACGAATATAACACTCTTACTTGTTATATCCACAATAAAAAAGATTAAGAGGTACATTCAGTTTATAAATTACATAGCTATCAATCAATGTTAAGTAGAGACTTTATAACGGTGGATGCAGAATTACAAAATTTATGGGCCTGTTGTATTACTATTAACGTGTTTGGCTAACTATTTAGTCAGAATTATTCAAACATTTTTACTTACTATACAAATGCAGAAATCCACAAGAGAAATGTAAAATGTCGTTGTGTGAAAATTGTTTTTAAAGATACTCAACAATTAAGGATATACATATGTATTAAACGTCTGCAAGAGTATACAATATTGTTCATCAAAAACGAATACACCATAGTAGTACTCAATACTTGTAGTATAAATGAGAGAATGAGTGTAACCGATATTGTCTGCTTTTGTTTTTGCTCATCCACTCTACCCACAAAGTCAGTAACTGATGCTTTTGCTTATAAGTTGAGAAAGATAAATGTATCTGTTTGCAACTGTTTCTTGTTCCAAAATACTTAGATAACTTTAAGTATTTATGAGTATTTCGAATAACTTGTGGTAAATGCAAAGACAATTTCGTAGCAATGTTTCTATGTTGAAATACTAACATTTTTCAGTGTTTGTGTGTATATGTATATTTTAATTGACTATAAAAATGAATAATATAGAAATAAAAGGAAACAAATTGTCAAAAGAATATAAAATAAGTGAAATAAAGGGACGGAGTAAAATTTTTTAATAATTGAAAGTTTTTAAAATCCTATAATAAAGAAATTTTTAAAAAATTTCCTATAAAAAAAAAATTAAAAATTTCCTATAAAATTGAAAAAAAATTTAAAATTTCCTATAAAAATAAAAGAAAATAAGAATTTTTTTTTTATAAAAATAGGAAATTTTTTAAAAATTCTCTATAAAAATAATAAATTTTTCAAATTTTTTTTATAAGCAATTTTTAACATTTTTCAGTGTTTGTGTGTATATATTTTAATTGACTATAAAAATGAATAATATAGAAATAAAAGAAAAAATGATGTCAAAAGAATAAGTATTTCACTTAGGGACGAAGTAAAATTTTTTAAGAATTGAAAGTTTTTAAAAATCCTATATTAATAAGAAATTTATTAAAAATAAGAAATTTTTTAAAAATTTCCTATAAAAATAAAAAAAAATAAAAATTTCCTATAAAATTGAAAAAAAATTAAATTTTTATCAAAATAAAAAAAAAAAAAAATTCTACAAAAACAAGAAATTTTTTAAAAATTTTCTATAAAAATTAAGGAAAAATTTTCTTTAAAATTAAAAGAAAAAATTCTATCAGATAAGAAATTTTTGAATTTATAAAAATAAGAAATTTTTTAAAAATTCCCTTTAAAAATAAGAAATTTTTCAAATTTTTTTTTTATAAAAATAAGAAATTTTTTAAAAATTTCCTATAAAATAAGAAATTTTTAAAAAGTTCCTATGAATTTTTTTTAAAAACTTCCTATAAAAATAAAAAAATTAAAATTTCCTGTAAAATTAAGAAATTTTTGAAAAATTTCCTATAAAAATAAGAAATTTTGAATTTCCTATAAATTTTTTTTTTAAATTTCATATAAAAATAAAAAAAATAAAAAATTTTCTATGAGGATAAGAAATTTTTGAAAAACTTCCTGTAAAAATAAGATATTTTTTTTTAATTTTATATGAAAATAAGAAATTTTTTAAAAATTTCCTATAAAAATAAAAAAAAAATTCCTATAAAATTAAGAAATTTTTGAAAAATCTCGTATTAAAATAAGAAATTTTTGAAAAATTTCCTATATAAAATAAGATATTTTTGAAAAATTTCATATAAAAAGAAGAAATTTTTGAAACATTTCTCACAAAAATAACAAATTTTTGCCAAAACTCCTACAAAAACAACAAAGTTTTGAAAAAAAAACTAATCGAATGTCGTTTTTAGTTTTTATTTTATCCTATAAGTAAAATTCATACGACATACTATAAGTTATTTATTGTATAACCACTAATACTCATTCCATCCATTTTGCAAAACTATAGGAAAATAAATATGTTATTCTCATTGTCTTTTTACCCACTCAGACTTACTTAGTGGGAGAATACAACAATACTCACTTATAACAAAAAACTTAACTACTCATCAATACACACTCAAAATGATAAAACACAGAAATGGATATACACGGATGGAACTATGCAGATGTTTAATATGTATGTATACATATGTGCTAGCTCATAAAGTTGTAAGTGCATTTATTTATATTTTTATGTCAGAAAACATACAACGATAAAAAAATCATAAACTATTAACATTTAAAAATGCAAGTGCTTCCAAAGAGCGTAAACTTTATGGGAAACCATAAGTTTTTTTATATGAACTACACCATCAAAATGCGCTTTAAAAATAAAACTGCATACACATAAATGCCAACACATTAGTTTCAAATAAAAATTTTAGTATTATATAATAAGGGATGATGTTATTTTTATAGAAATTTAAAAGCAAATTGCACTTTGATGAATTTTATATAGAAAGACATGTCTAATGCGTTAGATTAAAAGTCGAAATTGAATATGAAAATGCAATACGTTAGTTGTGATTATGTGTAATGTCACATTTAATGACTTCAATTCATTGGTACAGATTGTCATTCTGTTTGTAACGTCCTTAATATTGGTTTAAAACCAAAATTGATGTATATTCTGAGTCCTTATAAAATTTTAAGAATGTTGATGCCACGATAGATCCTAATAGTTAGATCCTAGAAAATTTTGGTATTGCAATAGGGAAATATTAGTTCACATATAACAATAGCTCCCATACAATATATTCTAATTTAATAATAGACATGATAATAATTTCATTACTTACATGAAAATCGGATCCCATATAAAACTCTTACGAAAACGACTTAAATTGAATTTTAAAGCCTTTTAAACGACAATAAATGATTAACTATAATATTTATGGCCACTAAATTTATCACAAGAAAGTTTAAGGTAAAGACCGGCTAATGTGCAAAATTTGCTTACAAACGGTTACTGTTTGACCATAGCTCCCATATAAAAAACTTACGAAAAGACAGATGATACTATCGCCTAAACTAGAGCAAGAAATTTTGAAAATAAAGTATTTTTGTTTTCTTGCCAAAGTTTTGTTTTGAATGGAACGGGTTCATTCATTTTTCGATTAAATGTATTTTCTATAGAAAACTTTTCGATAAAAATATTTTTAAATAGACAGAAAAATTTTCGATAAAAAAAATTTATCAATAGAAAATTTTATCAAAATTTTTTTGATGAAAAATTTTTCTTTATCAAAAATGTTTCTATAAAAATTTTTCTCTCAAAAATTTTATTATCAAAAAATTTTCTAAAGAAAATTGTTTCAAAACTTTTTCTAAAACAAAAATTTTATCAAAAATTTTTCTATAGAAAATTTTTATATCAAAAATGTTTCTTTAGAAAATTTTATCAAAAATTTGTCTATAGAAAATTTTTATTAAAAATTTTCCTAATTCAAAAAGAAAGAGTATTCGCATTTGATCCTAAATCTGTTACATTTATTTATTAATGTAACAGACCAATTTATTGATAAAAAGCCAAAAAATGTTCGCGGAGAAACCAAAATTCCTCGACGCGTTTCGATGGTTGGTTAGGATATCTTATCAGGAGGAGTATCCCCAATTTAGACATATCGAAAACCTCGCATTATTACTTATTTTACAAACAAAATATTTCAGAATTATGTTCATAAACCATAAGTAAAGCGTCAAAAACACAAAACACAAACATTTTTCAGTTTTCATCTTCCTATACTTATTTTTTAATTTTCCTTTAGACATATTTTTTCAAAAAATTTTCTATACAAAGTTTTACCAAACATTTTTCTATAGAAAATTTTATCAAAAATTTATCTATAGAATTTTTTTTTATTAAAAATGTTTCTATAGAAAATTTTCTCAAAAATGTTTTTACTAAAAGTGTTTCTACAGAAAAATTTTTTTCTATTTAAAATTTTTCTATAAAAAATTTTTTCTATAAAAAATTTTATTTGAAAACTATGTATGTAAATTTTTTTGTATCAAAAATGTTTCTATGAAAAATGTTATCAAACATTTTTTAGTCAAAAATTTTTCTATAGAAAATTGTATCAAAATATTTTCTAAAAAAAATTTCTATAAAAAATTTTTCTAAAAAAAAATTTCTATAAAAATTTAAAAAAAAAAAAAATTTTTATTCAAAATTTTTCTACAGAAAGTTTTATGAAAAATTTTTCTATAGCAAATTTTTTCTATTAAAAATTTTTCTATAGAAATTATTTTTATCAAAATTTTTTCTAAAGAAATTTTTTTATCAAAATTTTTTCTAAAGAAATTTTTTTATCAAAAAGTGTTATCAAAAATTTTTCTATAGAAAATTTTATCAAAAAATTTTTAATGGAATATTTTTTTTATCAAAAATATTTCTATAGAAACTAATACTAAACATTTTACTAAAAAAAAATTTATTAAAAATTCTTTTATTAAAAATGTTTCTATAGAAAATTTTATCAAAGATTTTTTTATTAAAAATGTTTCTATAGAAAATTTTATCAAAAATGTTTTTACTAAAAGTGTTTCTACAGAAAATTTTTTTTCTATTCAAAAATTTTCTATAAAAAATTTTAATCTAAAACTATGTATGTAAATTTTTTTGTATCAAAAATGTTTCTATGAAAAATGTTATCAAAAATTTTTTACTCACAAATTTTTATGTAGAAAATTGTATCAAAAAATTTTCTAAAAAATTTTTCTAAAAAAATTTTTTTATCAAAAATTTCTTATTAAAAATTTTTCTATCAAAAATTTTTCTATCAAAAATTTTTTTTTATGAAAAATTTTTCTATGGTAATTGTTTTTATCAAAAATTTTTCTATCTATGTTTTTCTATTCTATGTAAATTTTTTTGTATCAAAAATGTTTCTATGAAAAATGTTATCAAAAATTTTTTAGTCAAAAATTTGTCTATATTTTCTAAAAAAAATTTCTATAAAAAATTTTTCTAAAAAAAAAATTCTATGAAAAATTAAAAAAAAACAATTTATTCAAAATTTTTCTATAGAAAGTTTTATGAAAAATTTTTCTATAGAAAATTTTTTCTATCAAAAATTTTTCTATAGAAAATTTTTTTATGAAAAATTTTTCTATAGAAATTATTTTTATCAAAATTTTTTCTAAAGAAATTTTTTTATCAAAATTTTTTCTAAAGAAATTTTTTTATCAAAAAGTGTTATCAAAAATTTTTCTATAGAAAATTTTATCAAAAAATCTTTAATGGAATATTTTTTTTATCAAAAATATTTCTATAGAAACTAATATTAAACATTTTACTGAAAAAATTTATTAAAAATTCTTTTATTAAAAATGTTTCTATAGAAAATTTTATCAAAGATTTTTTTATTAAAAATGTTTCTATAGAAAATTTTATCAAAAATGTTTTTACTAAAAGTGTTTCTACAGAAAATGTTTTTTCTATTTAAAATTTTTCTATAAAAAATTTTTATCTAAAACTATGTATGTAAATCAAATGTGTTTCAAAAATGTTTCTATGAAAAATGTTATCAAAAATTTTTTACTCACAAATTTTTCTGTAGAAAATTGTATCAAAAAATTTTCTAAAAAATTTTTCTAAAAAAATTTTTTTATCAAAAATTTTTTATTAAAAATTTTTCTATCAAAAATTTTTCTATCAAAAGTTTTTTTTATGAAAAATTTTTCTATGGTAATTGTTTTTATCAAAATTTTTTCTATAGAAATTTTTTTATCAAAAATTTTTCTATAGTAATTTTTTTATCAAAAATTTTTCTATAGAAAGTCTTATCAAAAATTTTTCTATAGAAAATTTTATCAAAAAATTTTTAATAGAATATTTTTTATCAAAAATGTTTCTATAGAAACTTACATATATCAAACATTTTACTAAAAAAAAGTTCTATCACATTTTTTTTATTAAAAATGTTTCTATAGAAAATTTTATCAAAGATTTTTTTATTAAAAATGTTTCTATAGAAAATTTTATAAAAAATTTTTCTAAAAAAATTTTTTTTTAATAAAAGTTTTTCTATAAAAAATTTTATCGAAAACTTTTTTATGCAAAATTTTTTTGTTATCAAAATTGCTTCTATAGAAACTTTTATCAAAAATGTTTCTATAGAAATTTTTTTTTAGAAAAAAATTCGGATGATAATCTGCGCTTTATGTTGATATTTGTTGGACACAATAATAATAATTCGTATTTATTCAGTCCCTCAAATTATACATAATGTGAGGTTTTCGCTCTGTCTAGAATTAGGGATAATCCTCCTGATGAGATGGTCTAACCAACCATCGAAACGCGTCGAGGAAAGGTTTCCCCACCAACATTTTTTGGTTTTATCAAAAAACTATTTATTACAATAATAAATAATTGTAATAAATTGGGATTCTTAGTGCAATACACTACAGTAAAACTTTTTAATTAAATGTTTGATGTCCCAAATTTTGATAAACCTTTTTTGAAAAAAATTTTCTTTGAAAGAAATTAATTTTTAGTTGAACCAAGAATTTATGTTAAGAGGTTGTGGGTTCGAATCCGGGCTCAGGTTCATATCATAAATTTTTATTTTTCAAATTTTATGATTTTTTCAAATTAGATTAATAATTTTTAGGAATTCTGAAAAAACTATGTGACACTTAAGCAGTGTGGAACGCTGCATTTTCTGTCCCGCTACGGCCTTCATCAACACACTGTGTCACCAACTGTTAGATGCCAGTAGTTAAGATCATCTATTTAACTGAATTCTTAAGCGAAATTATGTTAACACTTATTTCAATTTCACCTATGACCATATGATCGATTCAGTTAGACGAACTTATCATCTATTTAAATGAATTCTTAAGCGAAATGGAAAGCGAGAATTATGTTAACACCCATTTCTATTTCTATTGTCTTCATTACCAGCTGACAGTTGGTTAAAGTACAATGTAAATGTAGATTAATAAAGGATAGGGATACAAAACATAAAGGAAAAACTATGGTGGATAAGTTCGTTTGAATGAAAATTTAATTATGTAGATCTATTATCAAAGTCTACTTTCACACCACCCATATTCGTCTCATCAAATCTTGAGTTTGTATGTTAGAATAGAAATTGATACAAACCTGACAAAATTCAAAATAAATTTAAAGAAAAAAACTGACCAAGAAAACCTGATGTGTGTGAAAAAGCACCAAAATGTATATCTATACAAGTCTCTCACCCGATAATTGCTTCTTATATGTTACCCTATGGGTGGTATTTTTGCTGTCATGTATCATTTGTTAGCAAATAATCAACACAATGTTAACATAAAAAAGGACAACTTTTCTGTTTGGTTTTGTAAAAACTTTCTTTTATTTATTTTTTTTTTTGCTTTACCACAAACTGTTGCTGGGTATAAGTATTAATTTAAAGACGAAATGGAACCTAAAGTTACAAGAAAAATTTATCATGAGTAGTTTTAAAAACTATTTACAAGAGTGACAAATTCAAAGCATTAAGTAAAACAAACAGCTTTTAAATAAAAGAGCTTGTCAGCTATTTTTTCAAAGCACTCAATCGATTTGTAGGAATATACACTAGTTCTAGTTTAACTTTGTTTAGGAGATATTTATATATCCAACATCAAAAAGAATGGGGGGTATATTAAGATTGTCATTCCGTTTATAATTTCCTTAATATTGGCTCAAAAGCCAAAAGGGATATATATTCTAAATCATTATGAAATTCTAAGACGATTGAGCGATGCCTGTCTGTTTGTCTGTCTGTCTGTGTGTGTGTATGTGTGTGTGTGTGTGTGTGTGTATATGTATGTGTCTGTCCATATATCTGTCTGTCTGTTGTCGGCACGATAAAACCTTAATAAAAGGTTATAGGTCACTGAAATTTGGCATAAATATTCTTTATTTTTTGAAAAATTTTGGTACTGAAATCAGCAAAAATTGGTTTACATTTGACCAAAGCTCCCGTATAACCTCGTCTAGGTTAATTGTTTATTTGCTAATAAATGACAAATAGTAATAGCTATGATGATAAAACTTGGTATATAGAAGTTTTTTACAAGTAATGGGTGTTTTTTTTAGAGGTATAGAACTTCGAATTGAAATAAAACACAAGAAAATCGTTTTAATGTCCATCAATTTGGCTTTATTGGAAGGATAATTTTATGCCATTAATGTTTAAATATGACTTCGGGCATGTGGCCGCTGCGGCTGGCTCAAATATAGCCAATTCTACAGGTCCAATTTTCAACTATTTCGAGCAAATGGGGCCGTATGTTGGCAATAACGCCACTAATGTTGGCTTCCAAGTCCCCTAACGTTTCTGGTTTGTTGGCGTAGAGGAGCGACTTCACATATCCCCAAAGAATTGACAGGTCCATTCCGCGAAATTATGCGCTCATCGAATGTTTCCTTCAATAAATCAATTGCCATCCAATTGAGGAACAAAATAGTCGGTTATCATGGCTCTATACCGGTCTCCATTTATGGTAACTGACTCTCCAGCATTATTTCGGAAGAAGTATGGCCCAATGACTCCACCAGCCCATAGAGCACACCAAACAGTCAGTTTTTGTGGATGTAATGGCGTCTCAAGGGTCTCATGTGGATTCTCTTCACTCCAAATGCGGCAATTTTGCTTGTTGACGTAGCCATTCAACCAAAAATGAGCCTCATCACTGAACAAAATTTTGCGATGAAAATCAGCATCGAGATCAATCTCATTTTCGGCCCATACACCAAAATCACGACGCATTGCATGGTCTCGCGGCTTTAATTCTTGCACAAGCTGGATCTTGTAAGATCGCAAGCCAAGATCTTTGCGCAAAATCTTCCATAAAGTTGATGGACAAAGCTCCAATTGCTGTGCACGGTGGCGAATCGATTCATTCGGGTCCTCTTCAACACTTTGCTCTACAGCGGCAATTGTTTCTTCGGTGCGCACTGTTCGACGTCGCTGCGGATGCGTATTATCACATAGGAAAAACGTAGTGCGAAAACGATCCATGGTTAACCGAATTAATTGCTCTGATGGACGGAGCTTGCGGTAAACTTCGCGAACTGAACCATTATTTTCGAAATAAATTTGTACGATTTGCAAGCGTTGTTCTTTTGTCAATCTGTTCATGATGAAATGGCAAACCAAACTAAATATTAATCACTTGACAGCTGACAAAATGGCCGCCAGTTAAAAAAGTGATGCCAACTTAAAGTTCTATACCTCAATAAAAAACACCTGATATTAGGCAGCACATAAAATTTCATTCAAATCGGTTCACATTTAACCATACCTCCCATACAAAAAAGCTTACGGAAACAGTCTAAATTTCAATTAAAATACCCTTAAATGCCAATAAATGATAAACTGTACTAGATTTGGACACTAAATTTAGCAGAAGGAAGTCTTATGTCAGTGCCAGCTAGTGTGCAAAATTTTATCGCAATCGGTCACAATATGACCATAGCTTCCATATAAAAAACTTACGGAAACATAAAAATAAAAAAAGAAAAGGAGGTTTATGTCCGTCTGTTAGTCAGCTAAAAGCGAGATAGCATCTTAACGAAAAGAGCTAGAGGGACAAGATTATACAAAAGTATTTTCGATGTCTGGAGAAAGATGTGTATTAAAAAAGACCGAAATCGGCTAACATTTGGTTAGAGCTCCCATATAACCCCGCCCTAGGAATCATATTAATGCTGCAAAATTGAATGGAATTGTAATAACTACGACGAATAAATTTAGAATAGAGGAGTTTTATGCAACTATTGGTCAGTATATCAAATTTTAAAGGAATCGATTCATAGTTGACTTTAGCTTTATATAAAAACCACTCCTGGAAACAAAAGAAAAAACAAGTAAGAAAATCTATAGTCGGTCAACCCCGACTATATCATACCCTTTACTAGTAAGGTCAAATAGGGACCAACATTAAACAAATTTTCATTAAGTCTTAGAGACATACAAAAATATACTATGCTATGTGCTATTCTTTAAAAATTTTGAGATTTTTATCATTTCCGGCTAAGGGCCTTATATGGGAGCTAGGGTCAATTTTAGACCGATTGTTACCAAATTTTAGATATTAGATATTCATTCATATTTATAAAATATTCATCTGTGCAAAGTTTAAGTAATTAAATTCATTTATCTTTAGGGTTATTAACGTTTTTGTGCTTTTATGTGTATATAAAAGTCCTTTAAGAATGTGTCTAGTATCGGGTAAAAAATGGCCCAATGTCTATAAAATTAGGAACACTAATTACGGTTATGATAAGCTGTATTTGTACTGAATATTATAAAAATACAACGAA
Source organism: Stomorhina lunata (assembly GCA_933228675.1). Classification (NCBI taxonomy): domain Eukaryota; kingdom Metazoa; phylum Arthropoda; class Insecta; order Diptera; family Rhiniidae; genus Stomorhina; species Stomorhina lunata. The sequence continues at coordinate 53,632,410 of OW121744.1, forward strand.
ATTTGTGACCGTAAAGGACTAAAAACTGTATTCCGGGAAGGCATCCCTATGGGAGGTATCAGAAATAGTAATCCGATTTCTCCCAAAATATGAGCCTGTGTCAAATTTCATTAAATTAGTTACGACTTGTAGAATGATAACAAGCTTACATGGATAACCGGCCAGCTTGCCAGCCGGACGAACATCATTAAAACAACAAAGGTAGGTCTCAGACAAATATTTCTATGCATTTCAAACATCAGCACAGACCCAATATACCCTTTCCACCTATGGTGGTGAAGGGTATAAAAATGTAACAAAGGCCACTTAGAAAGCATTAAATTAGAAGCAATGGCCATTGTAAGAATAAGGTTTATATAAATACATGGCAGTGTGTAAAATTTTGTGAAAATAGGTCAAAATTTGGCGGTACATTCGGTATATAAATTAGATAGATATCAATCAATGTTAAGTGCATACCTTATAACCGTGGATGCATTAAGAACTCCTAATAAAATTTATAGACCTGTCGAATTACTATCAATGTATTTGCCCGAATTATTAAGCGCAACGAAAAGTATTTAACAACTTATTAATGTTCAACTATAACCGGTCATATATATATATATATATATATATATATATATATATATATATATATATATTAGAGCGTCTCGACTTATATGGGGAAAAAATAAAGTTCGCCGTACACCATCGAATATAAAGCATTGCTATGAGGTAGTTTCGAAAATTTTTTTTTAATTTTTTTCGTTGCACATTGGGTTCGCCAAATTACATTTTTCGTTATATCATCGGGATTTACAGTCGGATCTCGAAGTGTAATATATCGATGTTTTAGTCTCGAGGAGGCCAACATTTTTCTTTAATAGTCATTATTCTCAGGTATCTGGTTCTAGTATTTATCTATCACACCCATGTTCCTACCACCCTAATGTACCACCCTAATTTACCACCCTAATATCAGAAAATTAAAGCTCTTAAAAAATCGTTAAACTTTTACAAAGGAAGTTTTTCGATTTTTCAAACCGATCTATTACAAACAAGGAATTTCATATTTTACCGCACATAGGGATCGCCAAAATACATTTTTCGTTATATCTTCGCCATTTACTGTCGGATCTTAAAGTGTGATATATCGATGTTTTTGTCTAACGAAGGCCAATGTTTTGCGATATTAATCATTGACCTTAAATACATTCTTCTACATAGTACCTACCCAAGATATCTTAACTCATACAACAAGAATTATAAAAAATTAAAATCTTTTAATCAATTATGTTTTGAAAAGGCTCAAGTTTGCTGTATTTTTGAGGGCTCTCAAGTTCTGAAAAAATGTGGCCCATGCGTTGCTCACCAGTAACAGTCATGGCAGATTAATGTACTACATGAGCAAAACGTTCAGTGTTTTGTTAAAGGCATCGATAAGCTGTGAAAATAATTAAGTTTAGTAAATAAAACTATCAACAGAAAGTATTTTCCTTATGTTACCTGGTATTTCGATTACATCTTTGGAAAACTGTAATGCTTCCAGCAGTTCTTGCATTAAGAATTGCAAGCCTTGCGGCTCATTCAAAAAAATTCTGAAATTGTGGACCGGGTGAAAAAAGTAAACGATATTTTCTATAGGCAGACGAAGCATTTGTTGAACGTCGTCCGGCAATTGATGAACAGAAGATATATCATCTATTGGAATTGCTTGAGGTTGGATTTCACAAGAACCAGAATAATAAAATAAAAGCGGAGAGTTCGGGAGGCTGTTGTTTATTTAAATTTATTTTGAAAAGTTTATAATTAAAATAGACACAACACGATTAAATGTTATACAGACACAGACGAAATTCAAACAATTATTTCGTGGATAAAACGAATAGCAAGACAAACTAAGAGGCTGTTTGGGTATTTACACTGTGAAATTGTACATGATATTTTTTCATAATTTTAAATAAATACTAGAACGGATATCTGAGATCAATGATTATTATCAAAAAAAAAGTACTAGAAGAATGTACTTGAGGTCAATGATTATAAAACTAAACTTAATTATTTAACAAAACACTGAACGTTTTGTTCATGTGGTACATTAATCTGCCATGGCTGTCACTGGTGAGCAACGCATGGGCCACATTTTTTCAGAACTTGAGAGCCCTCAAAAATACAGCAAACTTGAGTCTTTTCAAAACATATTTAATTGATTAAAAGATTTTAACTTTTTATAATTCTTGTTGTATGAGTTAAGATATCTTGGGTAGGTACTATGTAGAAGAATGTATTTAAGGTCAATGATTAATATAAGATATAACGAAAAATGTATTTTGGCGATCCCTATGTGCGGCAAAATAAGAAATTCCTTGTTTGTAATAGATCGGTTTGAAAAATCGAAAAACTTCCTTAGTAAAAGTTTAACGATTTTTTAAGAGCTTTAATTTTCTGATATTAGGGTGGTACATTAGGGTGGTAGGAACAGGGGTCTGATAGATAAATACTAGAACCGGATACCTGAGAATAATGACTATTAAAGAAAAATGTTGGCCTCCTCGAGACAAAAACATCGATATATCACACTTCGAGAGCCGACTGTAAATGCCGAAGATATAACGAAAAATGTATTGTAATTAATAAATGTAATTAAAAAAAATTTTTTTCGAAACTACCTCATAGCAATGCTTTATATCGATGGTGTACGGCGAACTTTATTTTTGCGAGACGCCATATATATATATATATATATAAATATATATATATATATATATAAATATATATATATATATATATATATATATATATATATATATATATATATATATATATATATATATATATATATATATATATATATATATATATATATATATATATATAATTCCCCGACAACATTCCAATTCTCTCAGACAATTAACTGCATCCATTTCTTTTTTAGACTCATTGGGATGTAAATGGGATGCACTCGTTGCCTAGGTTTCCTGCTAACAAGTAACAACTGTGTTCAATTCCTACTCACACCTCCCACATCCTGGAAACCTAGTTGCAACCTAGTTGAAGATGCGGTAAATAACTCGAGTGGGATTCTAGGTCAGGACCAACGTGAGAGGGAGTTATCTTGGATCCATTCCGATGCATTTGGTATAAGGGTCTAAGATAATTGTACTTGGTAAAGTACGAAACTGTAGCGTCTGTTTAACATCTTAGTTGCGGCTACAAGCGGGCGTCTGTCTCGGATCGAGCGGCTCGCTTTACAAACGTGACTCTTGTCTTTCGACTCATCATCCATCAACTTAGCACTTACGATGTTTTAAGCATGGAAAGAAACAACATAACAGAATATACTACTCCAAGGGGTAATCATGCGAGAAATCCCCCTGCTACGGCAGCTGGCACAAGGATTTTGGAGGTGACTATTCTATGCAAGAACATCCTGATGAATGTAACCAAGAGGCCCTAAGCTCCACTAGGAGTCAAGGATAACAGAAGAAGAAGAAGAAAGAGACCTACGTTTTAAAGTCGGCTCCGAACGGCAAATGCATTAGTTAGAGATGTTTTACATAGCCAAATACTCAATAACCAGTGGCTAGCTGAGTTTTGAGGTGAACCGCCGCTTTTTTGAAAATTTATTTTTTCAAGTGAGTCTGGCCAGGTCTGACCTGCTATACCACGGCGGTTCTCTATATCCGGTTATGGGACAAAATTTTGTGCAAAGTCAATACTAGGGAAACCATTTAAGATACATTTAAATATTTAATTATAAAGCTATTGTAATCGAATTTAGTTCAATTATTTTACCAACAATTTCACATTTGTTCCGCATTTTGAATTAGCTGCACCCTCATAGCTATAAGATATATGTTTCTAAATTTAACACAACTTGATGTTGGGTATACAAGATGCGGCACTTACGAATTTAACACTCTTACTTGTTACAAATAAAAGTACTCAACAACTAATCGGAAAAAGAATAAAAATTGTTAGAAATTAAGGGTTTTATATAAATTTAAGAAAAAAACTTAAACAATTCGACCTATAATTTATTGTATAACTTACGCCTACATTTGTAAAATGCAACTGTTCAAATAACGAGTATTAAGTTTAACTTTTTTTGCAAAGTTTAAGTTTACTATTTTCTTGTAGTTTTTCCTTTTGGCAAAGTAAAAAACAAATCAGATACACTGGAAAAAATTTAAACAAAATTTTTTTAATAATGATTTTTTTTTAATTAATAAAGTTTTAAAGGTTTTATTACACTAAATAATTTTCATAATAATTCAGAAAAATGTTTTTAAAATTTTTAATTCATTCATTCGTTTATTGAAAATCATTTTTATTTATTTTCGTTGTTGCATTTATTTCGGGTTATTTTATGTTGCATAATTCCTAAGTTCGCAAACTTAAATTGGAGGCAACACAAAAAATAGACAACTTTTAGTTGAATGGTTGTATATGGCAAACAATTTTTTGTTTGCACTTTATACTCATCCCTTTCTTTGCTTTCTGCTATTATTAGTTTGTTTTTTTAGATTTTTTTTCTTTTTTCGCTTTATCCCATTTTCCGTTTTTTTTCCAAGTGGTTAAAATGTCAGTTTTCGAAATGGTTAACTTGGAGGAGAGAAAACATTACAGTAAAGTTTATTACTTTTTCAAAACTTTTATCTGATGATGGGGGTTTTGATGCAGGCAGGAAAGGAAGTTCTTGCATAATATACCAAATCTTATAAATTGTAAATGTAAGTACTTAGATAAATACAAGTAGAATGTTGGTAATATGTATATCTATATACAAATGGAAACGACTTTTTAGTCACCCCATGTAAATGAACTCTGATCATTTTTATACCCACCATCAGAAAAAATGGAATAGTATATTGAGGTTGTCATTCCGTTTGTAATTTCCTTAATATTGACTCGAAAGCCAAAAGGGATAAATATTCTGAATCCTTATGAAATTCTAAGGCGATTGAGCGATGTCCGTTTGTCTGTCCGCCTGTCTAGCCGTCTGCCTGTTGAAATCACGATAAAGCCTAAACTAAAAGAGCTAGGTTACTGAAACTCGGCAAATTTTCCATTTCAAGAAAAATTTTGGCACTGAAATTCGTTTACATTTGAGAATAGCTCCCGTATAACCTCAACTAGGCTAATTGCTATTTTTTGTTTTTTGTATTGCGCCAACACTCAGGTGATGACCCCTACATATGCATATGCATTGTGATGGAACTAGGCAAATAGTTTGTGGGAAGGAGGATAGAGGGAGTAGTGTTTGTGGATATTCGATTTGAACCTTCGGATATCATAATTAGAGGGAAAGACTGATGCAGGATGTTTATTCCACATTTGCGCTGTAGGGCTAAAAAACGAGTTTTCTCTATAGTGCGTCGTGCGATCCATTTTAAAATCGACTGCAAAGGGATGAACCCTTGTAGAGTTGCGTGTGCTACGAAAAAATGTATGGGTTTCAGGAACAAAATCCCTAATTTCATTTGAGCACATCCCATTATAGTAGCGATAGAACATTGAAACGCAACCCACATTACGACGATGCTCCAATGAGGCAATAGAGTTGGCTACCCTACTGTCACCGATAAGCACCTTCGCCCTCTCTTGTACACGGTCGCGAAGCTCAAAAATAGACTTTGAAGCACTGGCTACTCTACTGTCACCGATAAGCACCTTCGCCCTCTCTTGTACACGGTCGAGAAGCTCCAAAATAGACTTTGAAGCACCGGCCCATACATGAGAGTTGTATTCCATTTTCGGTCGGATATATGTGGTATAGATATTAATGAAATCAGTTGGAGTGAAGTATGAAAACCGAGACACTTGAATGCTTCTTTCTACACTTGAAAAACGTGATTAGTCCAGCGGACATCACACTGAATTTTCATGCCTAGAACATCAAGAGTTTCTGATTCCTCAATATCTATACCACCCATAATTATAGATGATGCAACATTATTCGGAACGCGTTTGTGTGTTAACACACAACATTGGGTCTTTCGAGCGTTGAAATCGACAATATTTAAACGACCCCAATCGGATATTGTAGATAGGTCGGAATTAAGCGTATCATTCATGGTTTGCCTCTTGGAATTGATCTCCAATATTCTGGGCCTACAGTTAAATGTTGCTATCATCTGCCAAAAAAGTAGATAGGGTAGGAAGTTTAATATAGAAGGTCATTTAGAAAAATAAGAAATAGAGTAGGAGAAAGAACGGAGACTTGTGGTACCCCCGAATTGATCTTGAACTCGTCGGACGATATCCCATCTCTAACAACTCTGATAGTGCGATCTCTGAAAAAGCTTGATATAAACCGAGAGAAATTGTTACCTACACCAAAAGCAATAAGTTTTGATAGAAGTGCTCCATGCCATACTCTATCGAATGGCTTAGAAATATCGAGAGCTATAACTTTACTTTCGACAAAACGATGAATAGAACGGCACCATTTTCCGATAAAAAGGCTAATACATCACCCGTAGAGCGGCCCCTACGAAATCCATATTGCCGGTCGTTTAGTAGGTTATTAGACTCCAAATATTTAACTAGATGATAGTTTACCATACTTTCCATCACTTTGGAAAGCGCGGAACAAATTGCTATTGGGCGGTAGTTTTCGAGGTTGCTAGCCTATCCTTTTTTGGGGATTAGCGTTACATTAGCAACCTTCCAACACATAGGAAACATACATATAGAAATCGGTTCGCATTTGAACTATAAAGTCTCTGCAACTGAATTTAATCCAAATATTTTACCAACAATACCAACTAGCGTGACAAATTTTTCCGAATTTGAACAACATTTTGAATTAGCTGCACCATCGTAGATACATGAGATATGTTACTTAATTTAACACAACTTAATGTTGGGTATATAAGATTCGGCATAGCCGAATATAACATTCTTACTCGTTATAATGACATATGTATATAAAAACAAGTAAGAAAGTGCTATAGTCGGCCAAGCCCGAACATATGATACCCTTCAGCATTAAGGTCAAAGGTGTTCTTTTTACTGCATAAAGACGAATATTTGCTAAGTTTTGATATTATACAAACATTTTCCCAAAACTTATTTATTTAAGCTATTTCGGTCATTTAGACTTATATGAGAGCTAGGGTAAAATGTGGACCGATTATCTCGAAATTTGACAAATTGATTACAGTTTTTACAAAAAATCATGTATGCGAAAAATAAACTCAAAATTCTCATTATCTTCAGATTTACGAGCGTTTTAGAGATTTTTGTCTCATTTAGTGCATTTTGACAGAAGAGTTTGTATGGGAGCTATGGTAAAATGTGGACCGATTTCAAAATTTGGTAAAGTGATTTATGTTTACATAAGAAGTATTTGTTTAAAATTTCATGAAAAAATATTGATGCATGTGGCCAAAATATCAATTTCGGGAAGTGGGACCTATGGGAGGTACCATAAATAATGGACCGATTTTGACGAATTTCAATAGCCATGGTCCCACTATCAAAAATATGACCTGTGCCAAATTTCATCAAATTATCTTTAGAATTGCGACCTGTAGTTTGATTACAAGGTTTACATGTGGGTCCATCCAGCCAGACGGACGGACGGACATCGCTAAATCGACTCAGAAAGTGATTCTAAGTCTATTGGTATACTAAAAGGTGGGTCTAAGACAAATATTTCTATGCGTTACATACATCAGCACAAACTTATAATACCCTTTCCACCTAAGGTGGTGAAGTGTATAATTATATAGAGTTTTATATTCGGCTGTGCCGAATTTTATATACCCACCATCAAGTTGTGTTAAATTTAGAAATATATCTTATATATCTACGAGGGTGTAGCTCATTCAAAATGTGCACCAAACTAGAAAAAAATTAACTTTAACAATTAAAAAAAATGTAAAATATTTGGAACAAATTCGGTTGCAGTAGCTTTACTGAATGTACCACCAAAACTTTTTGATTGTAGATATGTATAAGAGGGGAATGTTAAAGTTTATGGATTAATAGCTTTTAACTGGCCTTTGTTACATTTTTTGGTTTTCGGTAGTGGTTTTTATATGAAAGCTATAGTCAAATATGGAGAGATTCCTATTAAAGTTTATATACTGACCAATAGTTGCATAAAGCTTCTCTGTTCTAAATTAGCTTGTCATAGCTATTACAATTGTATTCAATTTATAAGCATAAATGTGATTCCCGGACCGGGGTTATATGGAAGCTCCAACCAAATGTGAACCAATTTTGCCCACAATGATGCACAACTTTCTCAAGATATCGAAAATAATTTTGTAAAATTTTGTTCCTCTAGCTCTTTTTGTTAAGGCTCTATCGGACAAAACCCCCTTTTCTTCATTTATTTTTGTATATCCGTAAGTTTTTGGTATGGTAGCTATGGTCAAATAGTGACCGATTGTAACAAAATTTGGCACGCTGGCTCAAATTCCCATAAGACTTTCTTATGCTAAATTTGGTGGTCATAGCTATTACATTTTATCATTTGTTGGCTGTCAAGTGTGTTTATGGTGAAATTTAAGCTGTTTCCGTAAATGTTTTGCATGGGAGCTAAGTTTAATTGTGAACCGATTTCGATGCAATTTTACATGCGGCCTAGTGTTTTTGTAAAACTTCTATATACCATTTTATCATTATAGCTGTTATATTTTGTCATTTATTAGCAAAGAAGCGGTTGGCCTATGCGAGGTTGCATGAAAGCTATGGTCAAATTAAAACCGATTTCGCCCAATTTGAAAACGAAATTTGCCAAGAAATTGAGAATAATTGCGCCAAATTTCAATGAGCTATATTCTTTCGTTAAGGTTTTATCGTGTCGACAACAGATGGACAGACAGACGGACAGACAGACAGACAGACAGACAGACAGACAGACAGACAGACAGACAGACAGACAGACAGACAGACAGACAGACAGACAGACAGACAAACAGACAAACAGACAAACAGACAAACAGACAAACAGACAAACAGACAGACAGACAGACAGACAGACAAACAGACAAGCAGACAGACAGACAGACAGACAGACAGACAGACAGACAGACAGACAGACAGACAGACAGACAGACAGACAGACAGACAGACAGACAGACAGACAGACAGACAGACAGACAGACAGACAGACAGACAGACAGACAGACAGACAGACAGACAGACAGACAGACAGACAGACAGACAGACAGACATACAGACAGACAGACAGACATACAGACAGACAGACAGACAGACAGACAGACAGACAGACAGACAGACAAACAGACAGATAGACATCGCTCAATCGTCTTAGAATTTTATAAAGATTCAGAATATATATATACACTTTGGAGCAAAATTGAGCCAATGTAAATATTTTTTTTGTATATTAACTACTATTTAACTATTTTTTTCATAACAACGAAACTGTTTGCATTTTTTAATAACATATATTACATTCTCTTAAAAAACTAATAAACATTACCATATTCGGTTCTCTTATTTGGAATATATTGATCTCTTTATATCAACTGCATTGGCATACTTTTGCTCCAGCCAAAAATTACTCAATTAACGGTACTTTAACATGAAGTCTTTTTTAATAATTATTACTGGTTTGTAAAATTTGAACATTTAGTGCATAATTAAGAAATATATCAAAACAATTTGGAATGAAACCATTATCGAAAGAATTAAAAGACGAAATTATAAATAGGGCTAAAAATGGTGATACAACTCGAAAAATCGCAAATTTTTATAAAATAGGACAGCGATCAGTGGCTAGAATTATTGCGAATTATAGAATTTGTAATCCAGATCAAAAATTTGAAAGAAAAAATGGAAGACCTAGAAAAATTTCTGATACAGAATCCAGAGCCCTTGGGCGTTTATTCGTTTCCGGGAAAATAAACAGCACTAAAGAGGCAGTTACTGCCTGCTCTGTTGATGTCAGCAGATGGACTGTCCAGAGGGCTCTTAAAAATATTGGATACAAAGCTTCTATAAAAAAGAAGAAACCAAAATTATCTGATAAAAACGTTAAATCCAGAAAATCTTTTTTTGAAAAATACAAGTCATACACAGTACCAGATTGGCACACGGTGAGTGTTTAAACTTTTTTTTTATATATATTTGACCTTTTTTGTTTGATTTGAAGGTCATATGGTCAGATGAAACCAAAATTAATAGATACCAATCGGATGGGAAGGTTTGGTATTGGGCCAAACCATCAACCACTCCAAATCCAGCTCATGTATCTCAAACCATTAAGCATGGAGGCGGTTCCCTCATGGTTTGGGGATGTATAACTCCAGATGGCGTGGGTCCCATTGTTCGGGTAGAAGGCATAATGCGTAAGGAGGACTATCTTCGCATTTTGCAAGCAAATTTGCCTCTAGCTCTAGCCAAAATGCCAGAAAGGCCCGAAAATGTCATATTCCAACATGACAATGACCCCAAACATTCTGCGAAAATTGTCAAAGAATGGCTTTGTTCTCAGGAGTTTGGGGTCATGGAGTGGCCAGCGCAGAGTCCCGATCTTAACCCGATCGAAAACTTGTGGGCTTATCTAAAGCGTCGGCTCGCAGGATACGAAGAAGTCCCAAAAAGTATTAACGAGCTATGGGAGAGGGTAAAGGCTGAATGGGAAAAAATTCCTCCAGATTATATAGCTAAACTTTATCAGTCTATGCCAAAGAGGATGAATCAGTTGAAAAAAGCTAAAGGATATTGGATTAGTTATTAAATTTTTATGAGAAATCCTTGGTGCAAAAGTATGCCAATGGCTTGAATTAGAAATCTTTTGTTTTTATAAAATCAGATGTTATGAATAAGTGTTTTTGTTACCGCTTTATATTTTTCTCATATGGATATTTTTAATTTAGCAAAAAGTTTAAAAATAATTAAACAAAAACGATTAAAAATAATAAGTTGTCTTTTTTATTTAAAACATTGGCTCAGTTTTGCTCCAAAGTGTATATAATATATATATATATATATCTCAATATACCCCCCATTCTTGCTGACGGTGGGTATAAAAATAATAGTATCAAGTTATCCATTTCGTGGTTTCAAAAGTAAAGGGCTAGAAGTCGAATCTGTTAAACTAAGTTGTTAAACCAATTTTTTTCTTTTCAGTTGAAAGTCTGACATTGGCGGAAATGAATCGCTTAAGTAGCACAAAACGCATAAAAGTTATCAAAATATACCACAAAAATGTCACATATCGTGCTTTAAGATGAGATTATTTTTTACATAATCGTCCAACTAAGCAAGTAATTGGAAAAATTATTAAGAAATGTGAAGAGATTGGAGCGGTTACAAATATTGTAAGGCCTATGCATCATCCGAAGACCCGAATGTGTCGATTCCTCGTCGTTCTCAGGAATAAGGACTGTCTTACGGCACGTTATTGAAGAATACGACTTGAAAAATATGTGGTTTCAACAAGACGGTGCCATATGACACATAACTCGAGCGAATATGGCTTTATTGCAAGATACATTTTCTGCAGCATAATTTCCCATCGTAGCGATAGCAAGTGGCCACCAAGATTATGTGATTTGACACCATTAGACCTTTTTTTGTGGGGCTACGCGAAAGACCGTGTTTATGCAGAAAAACCTTTAACTCTTGAGCACTTAAAAACCAATTTTAGTCAAGTTGTGGCTGAAATACCGCCCAAGATGTGTCAAAAAAATTATCTCAATAGAATCAGTGCTGGCAATACTTCGCGTGGTGGTCATTTAAATTATGTAGTGTTTCACATATAATGTCAACGTTCAAACTTTATAATAAAAATTAAATATCATAAAAAAAAGTATTTTATATGTGTTTTATTTACGTTCACTTTCAAAACCGCAAAATGGATAACCCTGTAGTTTACAAGATATTCAGGCCATAATAATGGCTCTTAAAAATGCAGTGTTTTAAGTTTTTCTTGGGAAAAAAATAGGTCAGCTTTGTCTGGCTAGCTGTGCTCTGGTTACAATCAAATAGAAACTGGAGGTGTAATTTTTCGATTTAATAAATAAAATTCCCATAATATTCCATACTGTTGAACAAAGCTATACATTTTATAAAAAAAAGTCACATGAAATTTCCCTTTTAATATATCAAAGAAACATCATACATAAAAAGTATTGCATACTTTTAGGCCTAATTATTTTCATTTTATAAATATGTAACGGGTATTTATGTTTTGGAGAACATAATTGGAAAATGGGCGTGGGAATTTTCTTGAAACTTTGTATATATATATTTCAGTTTTATGAAACTGATAATTTGTGGTAAATTTTGAAAAAATTGGTGAAAAAATAACAATTTGGAAGAACAAATTTTTTCATTTTATATGTGCGGTGGACGTTTGATCTGGCAGATTTCCACGAAACTTTCCTTATATTTAAACTTTATACTTATAATCTGTGCCGAGTTTCGTTACGATCGATTAAAAAACAAACATTTGGGGCGAAAAAAAATTTGCAGGCTATATGGGCGAGGAGTGATGGGCGTGGCAGATTTCAATAAAACTTTTCACATAATTCAATTTCTTAATACCGATAGTCTGGGCCGAGACTAAGATGATAAGAGGCATATGTAGCAAATTTCAATGCTCTATGAGCCCTCCTTTTATATTTTTGCCAATGAGATATATAAAGAAATTCCACTTTCTTATTTATACGCATCCAGATTTAAATCTTTGTATGCTTTTTTATAAAGTTTTAAAAAATTAATTTGTAAAAGTAAAACTGAAAATATTTACTATTAAATATTGTTCTAAGAATTTGTCTGCACCTGATGTTGCTGGTTCATTGACATAAAATGTATTGAAGGTTTTCATTAGAAAATTTTACTTAAATATGTTTTAATACGAAAAGTTATTTTCATAATTAAAAAAGTTAAATAAGAAATAGGAAAAAAGTTTAGCATTTTAAAAATGCAGTATAAGTTTAAATAGTTTGAAGCACAAACGACAAAGGGGGCTAATAAGATGAATTGATTTAGATTCTATTACTCTGTAGATGATCTATAATAGATAATATGTTAACTAATTATTTATTCAGGGGTGGTCGGTAGGATTAAGTGAATCAGGAAGAGATTGTAACACTTGAAGCTGTTAAAGTTACAAACAGTTTAAAATTTTAAAATTGTGTTAATGCACAATGGCTTGAAACCACAAAAAAGTGGTAATAAATCTAAATCTAAATTGTAAGTCTGATTGCATCAGTATGTATAAGACAATTGTTAAGGAGGAACCAAGCTTTCAAAATTTTGGATCTATGGTTAACCTGTGTTTACACAGGGTACACCAGTAGACCACCTCAGAAGCAAAAAAGCCTTTCAACCATGTAGCTCTTTTAATTATTTTCCAAATATGGTGGATTTTTTACATTTTGGAAAGAACTTAAAGAAACGAAGAAAAAAACATGCTTATTATACTTTAACAACTGTTATGGCTTTAAAGTTATTTCATTTCAAAAATAAAAAAAAAATTTTTTTCTTCGACTTTTTTTAGTTTTTCCCCATTGTGCATTTGATATTGAACCGATACTTTTTAAAAAATACTAACATGTAGCTAACAACTCCGGAAATAACACAGTGAAACCCATTTTTTTAATGTGTTAAGCCGTTTAATGTTGAGAAATTTCCAAAATAAAATATTTTTCGCAAATCGAAAAAACTGTTCTTTTGCTCAAAAAGATCTTATCAATTTTTTTACTTTTTGCGAAGAAAATTTGTACTAAACGTTAATTTTTTATTATATATTCATAGAGAATAGGGTTACAAGATGGTTCTTAATCAAAATTTAAGTCAGTTCAATATTCATCTAATGTACGGCATTGAACGAAATGTGTCTAATTTTCCAGAAAATTTGTGGGTTTTCGTACATATAACAAAAAAGTCAAGCCGATTTTGCAACTTCTTGAAATGCAGTTATATAGCCCCAGATATACTCTTCAGTTTTGGAAAATAAAAGATAGCTCAAATTCATAAACCAATTCAGAAAATCGAACTTTATAAAAAATGACAAATTTCTATACACCATAATTTGAATAGAAAAAAAGGTCAATTGGGTTTCCTTTTTTGAAAATTTTGAAACTGTTTTATATAAATACTAAATTAAACTTTATAAGTGCAAAAAATTATTTTTGTAACTTGTAGAGTTTTTGGGAAATTTAAAGTGAAATTTCAAGTTAAATTTCAAATCAAATTTTGAAAAAGGTATACTTTTAAGTTTTTTTGTGCTTTTTTTCAGAAATTATACAGATTTATTACTACTTTATTTTTGTTCCAAACCACTGTGCACTGTAGGGGTAAAATGAATATTTCTGCTAAAGTCTGTGGCGTATACTTAATGCACAATGTTTTGAAATGTTTATTGTTTATCAATCATACGTCACATATAACCTAAAATTGAACTCATGAGCAGTAGGGTGGAGCGAAAAACAACTTTTATTGAAATTCGATACGCCAGGGTTAAAAATCGATGCTCTACATCCTAAGAAGCTCAGAAAAAAATGTTGTCTTCCTAGGTCAATGTCCTGAGGTGGCGCACACGACATTTATTTCTAGTACCCATTTGTATGGAGAAATATGGGAGTTTTTTCGAATTTTGGTAAATTTCAACCAATAAAGATATGTTTTTGGCAAAGGTAATAATTGGGTGTAGAAGACAACTAAATAAGCTTTGATTAGAGTTATAAAAACTAAAAGTCCATGCATTAGTTTTTAGGTTATTGCATTTTGCCCTAGAAAATTCGTGTCTTTTTCAACACGCCTAAGGATATGCAACAAAAAAATTATTTTTAGAGTACAAAAATTACAAAATAAGACTTTCCTTATCATCTAAAGACTTATAAGTACTAAATAGCTTAAATTCATAAAAATATAATGAAATTTACTTAGTTTTTTTATACTGGAAAATGGTACTTTTTTAAGGACCATTTCAAAACTAATTTTTTAAGTTTTAGAAAATTTTGTTAAAAAAATATTCAAAATTTAAAAGTTTTAAAGTAGACAGATGTGGCAATAAAATTCGGGAAAGTTTTAGTTTGATATCTCATATGGTTTCGCCGCACCTGAGACTTGAAATCGTAAAATTTCGCGAAAAAGTAAATTTTTGAACATTATTTAAGTAGAGGCATAGTAAATTTTATTTAAGTTTTCTTTTGATTAAGCTAATACTGAATTTTATTACCCAGTCATTGAGAAATGTCCACTGGAACTTTCTTTCATCTTGGGTGAGCTTAAGCCTTTTTTCATCGGGGTCAAAGGTCAAAATTTTGATTTGTAGTGGCAAACATAAGAAATGTTATGAATTTATTTTAAGAATGGTTACATAAATTTATTGGTTGAAATTTACCAAAATCCGAAAAAACTCCTATTTTTCATCATACAAATAGGTCCTAGAAATAAATGTCCTGAGGTGGCGCACACACATTGACCTAGGAAGACAAATCTTTTTATCTGAGCACCTTGGGATGTAGAGAATCGATTTTTTGTAAATTTCAACCAATAAAGATAAGTCTTTGGCAAAAGTAATAATTGGGTGTAGAAGACAACTAAATAAGCTTTAATAGGAGTTATAAAAACTTAAAATTCCTGCAGTAGTTTTTAAGTTATTGCAATTTGCCCTAGAAAATTCGTGTTCTCTTCCACACGCCTAAGCATATGCAACAAAAAAATTATTTTTAGAGTACAGGAATTACAAAGTAAGACTTTCCTTATCATCTAAAGACTTATAAGTACTAAATAGTTTAAATTTATTAAAATATAACAAAATTTACGTAGTTTTTTTTTTATACTGGAAAATGGTACTTTTTCTACGGACCGTTTCAAAACTCATTTTTAAGTTTTAGAAAATTTTGTTAAAAAAATATTTAAAATTTCAAAATTTTTGATTGGCATGTTAAAGAAGACAGATGTGGTAATAAAATCCAGGAAAGTTTTAGTTTAATATCTCATATGGTTTTGCCGCAAATGAGACTTGAAATCGTAAAATTTCGCGAATTAGTAAATTTTTGGACATTATTTAAGTAGAGGCATAGTAAATTTTATTTAAGTTTTCTTTTGATTAAGTTAATATTGAATTTTATTGCCCAGTTATTGGGGAATATTCACTGGAACTTTCTTTTATATTGAGTGAGCTTAATTAACCCTATTTTCATCGGGGTCAAAGGTCAAAATTTTGATTTGTAGTGGCAAACATAAGAAATGTTATGAATTTATTTTAAGAAAGGAAAGGTCCCAATATCTTTATTGGTTGAAATTTACTAAAAACCGAAAAAACTCCTAGTTTTCATCACTCACATAGGTCCTAGAAATAAATGTCCTGTGCGCCAGCTCAGGACATTGACCTAGGAAGACAGAACTTTTTATCTGAGCACCTTGGGATGTAGAGAATCGATTTTTTGTAAATTTCAACCAATAAAGATATGTCTTTGGCAAAAGTAATAATTGGGTGTAGAAGACAACTAAATCAGCTTTGATTATAGTTATAAAAACTAACAATCCATGTAGTAGTTTTTAAGTAATGGCAATTTCCCCCAAAAAAATCGTGTCTTCTTCAACACGCCTAAGGATATGCAGCAAAAAGAAATATTTTTAGAGTACAGGAATTACAAAGTAAGACTTTCCTTATCATCTAAAGACTTATAAGTACTAAATAGTTTAAATTTATTAATATATAACAAAATTTACATAGTTTTTTTTTATACTGGAAAATGGTACTTTTTCTAAGGACCGTTTCAAAACTTATTTTTAAGTTGTAGAAAATTTTGTTAAAAAAATATTCAAAATTTCAAAATTTTTGATCGGCATGTTAAAAAAGACAGATGTGGTAATAAAATCCGGGAAAAATTTAGTTTTAAATCTTATATGGTTTCGCCGCATCTGAGACTTGATATCGTAAAATTTTGCGAAAAAGTAAATTTTTACATTACAAATGTAATGTGCGCCACCTCAGGACATTGACCTAGGAAGACAAAATTTCTTTTTCTGAGCACCTACGGATGTAGAGCATCGATTTTTAACCCAGGCGTATCGTATTTCAATAAAAAGTTGTTTTTCGCTCCACCCTATTGTAGGGTGTAATAAATGTTTCTGGTAAGCTCTGTGGCGTATACTTAATGCAGAATAAATTAAAATGTTTATTGTTTATCAATCATACGCAACATATAACCCAAAATCGAACTCATGAGGAAAGTCATTTTCTAAAGGGACAGCATTTTAAGCCATATGAGAAAAATTTTATTTCAGTTAGATAAAGGAAGGATAGGAAGGGCATTAAACTTTAACTTAAAAAGCTGAACACAACTTTTTTAATGGCTCTGAAAAAAGTAATTTATCAAATGATACGTAAAATTATTTTTGATTATGGTTTTTTATTAGGACACTAAACGCAATAATGAAAACGAAAATTATTTTCTCAAGGTTTTTTTTTGGTTCATAAAAATAACAAGAAACCACGTCCGTCAGTCGTAATAACTTAAAAGTTTATAAATCGAACTCAACATTTGGCAGACTTTTTTGGTTACAAATATTTCCTTTAGAAAAGTTATTGCCAACAAAAAAAAAAATATTCTTTGACATATAAAAAGCGGTAGCTAACAAAGAATTGATATATATTTATAAAGATAATTTTGCGCTTCGACAGTTGGGGTTGGTTTCCATTCTTTTTTTTTACTTTTCAATATCTTTTATTATTTCATAACAAACTTAAATTTAAGTTTCCTTTTCATACGAAAAACAACAACCGGATGTTAAGATTAATAAATAAATGAAAAGCGAGAAAAAAATAAACGACTTCAATTACCAAATGTGGTTGGTTTTGCAAGAAATTGTCTGAGTCTTTCGCTATTTCTTTAATTTTATTTTTCGTTTTTTGGAATTTCTTGAAATAAACAAAGTAAATAAATAACAGCCACGTATTCTCAAAAATATATTGGCATTTTCTTAATCGAAATCTCAGTTGTTCAAATTTTATTATTTCGTTGAATGTGTGACAAAAATAAATCGAAATACATATCTAATATTTTACAGGAAGTGGTCGGAAAGACCGACCCTAATCATGAGAGGCTATATCGAAAATTATTCTATAGAAAATATATTTCTATCAAAAATTTTTCAATTGAAACATTTTTGTATCGAAAATTTTTCTTTAGAAAAATATTTCTATAGAAAAATATTTAAAACGAAAATTTTTCCATAAAAAAATATTTCAAATGAAAATTTTGCTATAGAAAAATATTTCAAAAGAAAAATTTTCTATTGAAAAATATTTCAAACGAAAATCTTTCTATAGAAGAATCTTTCAAACGAAAATTTTGCTACAGAAAAATATTTCAAAAGAAAATTTTTCTATAGAAAAATATTTCAAATGAAAATTTTTCTATAGAAAAATATTTCAAACGAAAATTTTTCTATAGCAAAATATTTCAAATGAAAATTTTTCTATAGCAAAATATTTCAAACGAAAATTTTTCTACAGAAAAATATTTCAAACAAAAAGTTTTCTATAGAAAAATATTTCAAACGAAAATTTTGCTACAGAAAAAAATTTCAAAAGAAAATAGAATAATATTTAAAACGAAAATTTTTCTAAGAAAAACATTTCAAAAGAAAATTTTTGTATAGAAAAATATTTCGAGCAAAAAGTTTTCTATAGAAAAATATTTCAAACGAACATTTTTCTATAGAAAAATATTTCAAACGAAAATTTTTCTTAAGAAAAATATTTAAAATGAAAACGTTTCTCTAGAAAAATATTTAAAATGAAAACGTTTCTCTAGAAAAATATTTCAAACGAAAATTTTTCTATAGAAAAATATTTTAAACGAAAATTTTTCTAAAGAAAAATATTTGAAACGAAAATTGTTCTATAGAAAAATATTTCAAACGAAAATTTTTTCTATAGAAAAATATTTCAAACGAACATTTTCTATACAAAAATATTTCAAAAGAAAATTTTTCTATAGAAAAACATTTCAAACGAAAATTTTTCTATAGAAAAATATTTCAAACGAACATTTTTCTATAGAAAACTATTTCAAAAGAAAATTTTTCTATAGAAAAATATTTCAAACGAAAATTTTTCTATAGAAAAATATTTCAAACGAAAATTTTTCTATAGAAAAACATTTTAAAGGAAAATTTTTCTATAGAAAAATATTTCAAATGAAAATTTTTCTATAGAAAAATATTTCAAACGAAAATTTTTCTATAGAAAAATATTTCAAACGAAAATTTTTCTATAGAAAAATATTTTAACGAAAATTTTTCTATAGAAAAATATTTTAAACGAAAATTTTTCTGAAGAAAAATATTTCAAACGAACATTTTTCTATAGAAAAATATTTCAAACGAAAATTTTTCTATAGAAAAATATTTCAAACGAACATTTTTCTATATAAAAATATTTCAAAAGAAAATTTTTTTATAGAAAAACATTTCAAACGAAAATTTTTCTATAGAAAAATATTTCAAACGAAAATTTTTCTATAGAAAAATATTTCAAACGAAAATTTTTCTATAGAAAAATATTTCAAACGAAAATTTTTCTATAGAAAAATATTTCAAACGAAAAGTTTTCTATAGAAAAACATTTCAATGAAAATTTTTGTATAGAAAAATATTTCAAACGAAAATTTTTCTATAGAAAAATATTTCAAACGAAAATTTTCTTATAGAAAAATATTTCAAACGAAAATTTTTCTATAGCAAAATATTTCAAACGAAAATTTTTCTATAGAAAAACATTTCAATGAAAATTTTTGTATAGAAAAATATTTCAAACGAAAATTTTTCTATAGAAAAATATTTCAAACGAAAATTTTTCTATAGAAAAATATTTCAAACGAAAAGTTTTCTATAGAAAAACATTACAATGAAAATTTTTGTATAGATAAATATTTTAAACGAAAATTTTTCTATAGAAAAATATTTCACACGAAAATTTTTCTATAGAAAAATATTTCAAACGAAAATTTTCTTATAGAAAAATATTTCAAACGAAAATTTTTCTATAGCAAAATATTTCAAACGAAAATTTTTCTATAGAAAAATATTTCAAACGAAAATTTTTCTATAGAAAAATATTTGAAACGAAAATTTTTCTATAGACAAATATTTCAAACGAAAAGTTTTCTGTAGAAAAATATTTCAAACGAAAAGTTTTCTATAGAAAAATATTTCAAACGAAAATTTTCTTATAGAAAAATATTTCAAACGAAAATTTTTCTATAGCAAAATATTTCAAACGAAAATTTTTCTATAGAAAAATATTTCAAACTAAAATTTTTCTATAGAAAAATATTTCAAACGAAAATTTTTCTATAGCAAAATATTTCAAACGAAAATTTTTCTATAGAAAAATATTTCAAACTAAAATTTTTCTATAGAAAAATATATTTCAAACGAAAATTTTTCTATATTTTCTATATTTCAAACGAAAATTTTTCTAATAGTTTTCTATAGAAAAATATTTCAAACGAAAATTTTTCTGTAGAAAATTATTTGAACTTTAGAACTAGATTTTGTGTTCGGAATTTTGTTTAAATGTAAAACAACACAATAGCCAATAATTTGGTGTAGTTATTTCAAAATTTGTAAAGAAATGAGGAAGTAATTGTCATGTATATTTATTATGCCAAAGTGATTGTCGTATTTGACAATTCAAGGATATTTTTTCCCTAAATAACATTTATACCAATATTTATGTCATAAACATAATGAAAAGTATTTATTTTCTTATTTAACTTCTCTAAAAGCTATTAATAAATTTTAAGACAAATTTTCGATTTCTGCAGTAAATCAAAGCTTTACGATATATTGTATCAATACTTTAACCTTAATGTGTTTTAAATCATTGTTTCATTTTTAAATTGTAAGTAAAATTCAAACATTCAAATTCCAGAACAAATTCCCGCCTACTTCTTGATATTGTAATAATATAAATGATTGACATTTATTTAAATCAAATCCATAACAAAATTGATCAGCTTTTGCAAAAAAAAAAATGAAGAAAGAAATCAAATTTAAATGTAATACTTGTGTTCATAATACACGTACTCAAAGTATTACACATTGAACAAAATGACGGAAATTTGTTCAAATCTTGGTTGAAAAACAAAGCCATAATCTTTGCCGAAGAAAACAATGAATGAATGAATGACGTTGATGGATTAAACCCAATTTAAAATCATTGATTAATGGTTTAGCAATTACATTGAAATTTCTTTGGAAATCTATTTTTCCTAGGTATTTCGCAATCAATAAATTCACAAATAAACAATGTACAATTACAATTGCATAAAAATTACTATAATTTAAAAATAAATTTAATGTTATTTATTTCAGGAGAAGAACTGAAGACTTCGAGTGGATTAAAGCTTTAATAGGAAGTCAATTTTCCTGTAAAATCATAAATTAAATTTTTTCAACACATTTATACTCAATACATGCACATACTGGTTATGTACTGATTGCTTATTATTATAGGACTTTTTTCAAAAATTTCCTACTTTTATAGGAAAATTTTAAAAAATTTCCTATTTTTATAGGAAAATTTTAAAAAACTTCCTATTTTTATTGCAAATTTTTCAAAAATTTCCTAATTTTATAGGAAATTTTTCAAAAATTTCCTATTTTTATAGGAAATTTTTCAAAAATTTCCTATTTTTATAGGAAATTTTTCAAAAATTTCCTATTTTTATAGGAAATTTTTCAAAAATTTCCTATTTTTATAGGAAATTTTTCAAAAATTTCCTATTTTTATAGGAAATTTTTCAAAAATTTCCTATTTTTATAGGAAATTTTTCAAAAATTTCCTATTTTTATAGGAAATTTTTCAAAAATTTCCTATTTTTATAGGAAATTTTTCAAAAATTTCCTATTTTTATAGGAAATTTTTCAAAAATTTCCTATTTTTATAGGAAATTTTTCAAAAATTTCCTATTTTTATAGGAAATTTTTCAAAAATTTCCTATTTTTATAGGAAATTTTTCAAAAATTTCCTATTTTTATAGGAAATTTTTCAAAAATTTCCTATTTTTATAGGAAATTTTTCAAAAATTTCCTATTTTTATAGGAAATTTTTCAAAAATTTCCTATTTTTATAGGAAATTTTTCAAAAATTTCCTATTTTTATAGGAAATTTTTCAAAAATTTCCTATTTTTATAGGAAATTTTTCAAAAATTTCCTATTTTTATAGGAAATTTTTCAAAAATTTCCTATTTTTATAGGAAATTTTTCAAAAATTTCCTATTTTTATAGGAAATTTTTCAAAAATTTCCTATTTTTATAGGAAATTTTTCAAAAATTTCCTATTTTTATAGGAAATTTTTCAAAAATTTCCTATTTTTATAGGAAATTTTTCAAAAATTTCCTATTTTTATAGGAAATTTTTCAAAAATTTCCTATTTTTATAGGAAATTTTTCAAAAATTTCCTATTTTTATAGGAAATTTTTCAAAAATTTCCTATTTTTATAGGAAATTTTTCAAAAATTTCCTATTTTTATAGGAAATTTTTCAAAAATTTCCTATTTTTATAGGAAATTTTTCAAAAATTTCCTATTTTTATAGGAAATTTTTCAAAAATTTCCTATTTTTATAGGAAAATTTTCAAAAATTTCCTATTTTTATAGGAAAATTTTCAAAAATGTCCTATTTTTATAGGAAATTTTTCAAAAATTTCCTATTTTTATAGGAAATTTTTCAAAAATTTCCTATTTTTATAGGAAATTTTTCAAATTTTTATAGGAAATTTTGTCAAAAATTTCCTATTTTTATAGGAAATTTTGTCAAAAATTTTCTATTTTTATAGGAAATTTTGTCAAAAATTTCCTATTTTTATAGGAAATTTTGTCAAAAATTTCCTATTTTTATAGGAAATTTTGTCAAAAATTTCCTATTTTTATAGGAAATTTTGTCAAAAATTTGTATAGGAAATTTTTAAAAAATTTCCTATTTTTATAGGAAATTTTTCAAAAATTTCCTATTTTTATAGGAAATTTTTCAAAAATTTCCTATTTTTATAGGAAATTTTTCAAAAATTTCCTATTTTTATAGGAAATTTTTCAAAAATTTCCTATTTTTATAGGAAATTTTTCAAAAATTTCCTATTTTTATAGGAAATTTTTCAAAAATTTCCTATTTTTATAGGAAATTTTTCAAAAATTTCCTATTTTTATAGGAAATTTTTCAAAAATTTCCTATTTTTATAGGAAATTTTTCAAAAATTTCCTATTTTTATAGGAAATTTTTCAAAAATTTCCTATTTTTATAGGAAATTTTTCAAAAATTTCCTATTTTTATAGGAAATTTTTCAAAAATTTCCTATTTTTATAGGAAATTTTTCAAAAATTTCCTATTTTTATAGGAAATTTTTCAAAAATTTCCTATTTTTATAGGAAATTTTTCAAAAATTTCCTATTTTTATAGGAAATTTTTCAAAAATTTCCTATTTTTATAGGAAATTTTTCAAAAATTTCCTATTTTTATAGGAAATTTTTCAAAAATTTCCTATTTTTATAAGAAATTTTTCAAAAATTTCCTATTTTTATAGGAAATTTTTCAAAAATTTCCTATTTTTATTGGAAATTTTTCAAAAATTTCCTATTTTTATAGGAAATTTTTCAAAAATTTCCTATTTTTATAGGAAATTTTTCAAAAATTTCCTATTTTTATAGGAAATTTTTCAAAAATTTCCTATTTTTATAGGAAATTTTTCAAAAATTTCCTATTTTTATAGGAAATTTTTCAAAAATTTCCTATTTTTATAGGAATTTTTTCAAAAATTTCCTATTTTTATAGGAAATTTTTCAAAAATTTCCTATTTTTATAGGAAATTTTTCAAAAATTTCCTATTTTTATAGGAAATTTTTCAAAAATTTCCTATTTTTATAGGAAATTTTTCAAAAATTTCCTATTTTTATAGGAAATTTTTCAAAAATTTCCTATTTTTACTGGAATATATAAATATATTATTTTTTAGTTTGTTGTCAACAATTTTTTTATGTATAATGGAAACATTCTAAGCAAAATAGGCATGTAACGGAAGCAAGCGACTGAATGCTTGAACACACACGCATTTTAACGAATAAACAATTCCGTTTCCTTTGAGTTTTTCTTTCTGATTAAGACCTATATAAAATAAATAATTTTACTAAAAAATTTATTTTGAGCTATAATTTGATTCAACTGATGTTTGAGATTATTTAAAAGCCTTGACATTTTTAAAACATTTAGAAAATCAAACTTAAATTTTTAAGTGGGTATCAACATAAGTGTTTGCATTAAAATGTTCAAATTGAAATAATTTTGCCTAATGAGTCTTAAATGTTTCGACTTATGCTTAAGTTGACATATGTCATATACATACATACAATAGATACTGAAGAATGTTAATATCTTTTTAATATAAAATATGGCATAACTATAGATGTTATCTTTACTTTGAAAAAAATCTAACAGTTTCAAAATTGTATATATTTATACTTTTTGGCAAATACCAAATTGAAGATTTGGACTTAAGTCACTATTCACATTAACAAGAGATATGTTCACAATTTGTTTTAATTTTTTGTTTTTTTTTTTCTGAGTTATTATACCTTTATGAGAATATAAGAGGGTACCATTTTCCTTATTACTTTTTTGTTTCTAAGTTCTTTTTATCTTTCTTTCTTTCTTTCTTTCTTTCTTTCTTTCTTTCTTTCTTTCTTTCTTTCTTTCTTTCTTTCTTTCTTTCTTTCTTTCTTTCTTTCTTTCTTATAAAGTTGTTAGTTTAACGCTTTATGTGTTAATTAAGTTAATGTAGAGAATATAAAATAAATTAGAAAACTTTGTTTTGTGTTAATTCTTGAAAAAAAAAAAAAAAAATACTCACTCTATGAAGTTCTTTAATACATTCATAGCGTATTTATTAAATGTATACCCAAGAAACATAATCGGCCGATACTTTGCTTAAACATTTGATAACCAAAGCAAAGACTATAGTGTAAAGATGTTGCACATTCATACATTGATTTGCCGCATGGTCCTTTTGAAAACTCCCTTAAAAAGGGAATTGTACCAAATTTACTTTAATTCGAAAACAACTATTATGTACTTTTCATTGTTATACCTTTCACTACCATCGGCGGAAAGGGTATTATAAGTTTGTGCTGATGTATGTAACGCATAGAAATATTTGTCTTAGACCCACCTTTTAGTATACCAATAGGCTTAGACACACTTTCTGAGTCGATTTAGCGATGTCCGTCCGTCCGTCTGGCTGGCTGGACCCCCATGTAAACATTGTAATCAAACAACAGGTCGCAATTCTAAAGATAATTTGATGAAATTTGGAACAGATCATTTTTTTTTTGATAATGGGACCATAGCTATTGAAATTTGTCAAAATCGGTCCATTATTTATGGTACCTCCCATAGGTCTCACTTCCCGGAATTGATATATTGGCCACAAATCTCAATATTTTTTCATGAAATTTAAAAAAAATACTGCTTATATAAACCAAAATCTCTGTAACAAATTTCGTTAAAATCGGTCCACATTTGACCATAGCTTCCATACAAACTTTTCTATCAAAAGCACTAAATGGGATAAAAATCACTAAAACGCTCGTAAATCTAAAGATGATAAGAATTTTGAGTTTATTTTTTGCATACATAATTTTTGTGACAACTGTAATCAAATTTCGAGATAATCGGCCCACATTTGAACCTAGCTCTCATATAAGTCCAAATGACAAAAACAGCTTAAATAAATAAGTTTTGAAAAAATGTTTGTATGATGGAAAAATTAAGCAATTATTTGTCTTTACACATATAAAAGAACACCTTTGACCTTAGTGGTGTAGGGTATCGTATGGTCGGGCTTGACCGACTATAGCACTTATTTGCTTGTTTTTTATTCACTTTAATTTCACATTTGATAAAAAAATATACATGGAATTCAATATCTGATATTAACTCAGAGTTCCGTTCTGTTGCTTAAAGATATTACATTTTCTACAATGATAGCATCAATTTAAAATAAACCTTTTTTCTAACTTTTCAACTCTTAAACTATTTATTCTGACTCTTCGATTTCCTATACATTAAATGTAATATTTATATCATTATAGCTGTACCCAGCATGCGTTGCTCCTTCGCAAATTAAAATAAGTTTGAAGGAAAGACATTAGAAAAATATCTAATTAATTTTAAATAATTTTATTGATTTTGTCCCATCAAGACATGAGCAAATGCATTGTTTACGATTCATTTTATTTTGATACGTTTTCAGTGGCGCCATCTTGCGAAAATTATTCGACTAACTTAGTAACCTTTTTCGACTCATGCCCAACAACTTTGCCGTATATCATGTAATCAAGTGCATTACCTAGTTTACGATTCAAAATATTTTGAACAATTTTCAGTGGCGCCATCTATCGGAAACTAATCGCACCTACATAGAAACCTCCGTTAACGCATGCGCATAGCATGAGCAAATGCACAGTTTACGATTTAATTCATTTTGAGTAATTTTGGGTGGCGCCACCTGGCGGAAATTGGTCATACCAACTGAGAATCCTTTGTCGGCTCATGGGCAACAACTTTGCTAAAGATCATACCATAATCAAAGGCACAGTTTACGATTTAATTAACTTTAAGCAATTTTAGTGGCGCCACCTGTTGGAACTTGGTCATACGAAATTAGTAATGTTCGTCGGCTCATGTATAGCAACTCTTATTAAGATCATAACTCGATAAAATTCATAGGTTGCTATTACATAAAGAACATACATACATACAAACATTAATTTATATATATATATAGATTCGATCAAAATTGTTCGCTGGGTTTTCATATAATAATGTCAAAGAGGCATGTTTTCTTAATATGAAAACATGTCAAGTTGTGATGAATTTGTGAAATTGAGTTTTATATTTAGTTACTTTCGAAATTTGGACAACGGACTTTAATTAAACTGCCAGTAACAACAATTGACGGTTGTTAACAATAAAGAACTGGTTTAACTAAATGGACATAATGTACGAGTACACTAGAGTGAATGGATCCCCATAGAAATTAAAGCTGATTTTTTAAGTCACCCCCTGAAAATAAAGTTCGATTTCAAGATATTATACCGAAAATTTTTTTTATCTATAGTATGTAATACCAACGTCACACAGTGGGTAAAAAGAAAAATTAGGAAAAATAATTCAAGAACTTTTAAACGGTAAGTTCAGTTGTTATGAAGTTTCTCATTGCTATTGAGGACAAGTATTCGAGCTTAAGTTTGGAACTTGGGGAATGTACAAATTCTAGCTTAGATCTACAAAAACCATTGCCAAAGTTAAAGCCATATGAAATGAAAGCTCTTGATAATCGAGCTAAAGGTTCAAAAGTTCTTCAATTATTTTGCAAATATTTTTCAACCCACTGTGCGTTAGGCCCTATGCTCCACTGGGAGTCAAGGATAACAGAAGTGCGTTAATAAGGTTATGAAGATGACATTAACTGATATAACCTCATCAGTTCAATAAGATAAGAGCCTGTCGGAGTCATTCATAACTCATTCATATTTTGTTTCAGGAAATCCAGAGAGATGCTGCACTCCATCAGATAAATTTTCAAAAATATGGATTTCATTGAATATTTTTTCTTTCAAAATTTTATTATTCTCAAACTGTGGATGGGATTTGGGAAGCATCAGCAAGAATTTGAATTCCAAGCTTAATATCATATACAGGGCTAAAAAGGCCTCATTTGCACTATACGAGGTCTGTTTAAAAAATAAGGTGATTTTTGAGATTTCGACTCGATTATTATCGATTTTTTTAAATGGTTATGTTAGTACACTTGTCTTTATCATATCGCACTTGTTCAACAAGAGGGTATTAACTCAAAATTTTTAAATTTTCACTTTTTAAAAGAACTTGATGTGTAGTAGTCCTATATACCCAGTGTAATAATCTGACATCATTTTCACTATAATTTCACCAAAAAACTACAGTTTTACCCCTCTTCCTTATATGAAAGTAGTAGTAAAATAAAATAGTTTTTTGACCCTACTGAAAATTTTAAAATTTTGAGTTAATACCCTCTTGTTGATCAAGTGCGATATGTGTGGAGAATCACACATGAGTGAAACTAATGTAAGTTTTGAAATATTTCGTTACTAATATATAATTTTTAAGAAAAAAATGTGTTTTCTGTTTCTAATTCATATTGATAACAAAGTCAGGAAATTTCGTTAGTCCACCCCAAACATTTTTTTGTTTATCGTACAAAAATGGTTCAGCTTGTGTGGCTTTCCACACAAGGTGACTTTAAGGTTAAGGTTAATTTAAATCTAAAATTGTTTTTAAGTCAATTGTGAAGGTGTAAAAAAATTCAGTACAAAATAATATTATTTTCTAAACTTACCTAGTCAACATATTCGCTCGATTGACCGCCACCTCGGCTTCGACACGAAAACGATCCTGAGCATAACGATCGACCACGCCCTCGCCCAAATTCAGCGAAGTACCGGCGTCACAATTCGAACCGAGTATATGTTGAGTTTCGACAATTTGTAAAAATTTCGTTACCACGTCACGACCGTGCATTAAATTACGACGATTACTACGCGATATTTCGTCCCAATCGTAAATCTCCTCGGAATTGGCGGCATCGACAACACCTTCCAGAAAGCTGTTGGTATCATCATCGCTAGAGATTTCCGGTATACCCTCGGTCTCCAAATCCGATTCCGATTCATCCAAATTGCTTAAGGGAAAACCATTTGCATGTTGATTATCATCATTTTCACTCTGATCCATAACGGCCTCATCCATTATGAGATCATTGTTTGAGGAGGAGGGGTTATCCTCAAAATTTATTTCCTCTTTTTCATAGTTTAGAGATTGTTGAGCATTGGGCTGTAAAGGGGAATCGTGGCTGGTGAGTGAGGAAATTAAGGGCTCTAGAGAATGATCCTCCGAGGGAAAGGGAGAGTCATAGGGATTTTCCGAAGAGGAGTTTATACTAAGAGAATCTTCGGTGGAGTTAAGAATAAGATTGGCTGTGGTCAGGCCGGAAAAGGCTAGGGAATTTAAAGATAAATTTAGGGTTTTAAATTTTAAATCTTTAATCTCTTGCCAGGTAGTAAATAAATGTTCATTATTTGTGTCATTATCATCTTCTGTGATATCAACATTATTGTCTATGTCTTTCATATATTCCGAGGAGAAATTTTTAAAATGTTTATCAAATTTATCATCCAAAGGCGAATGAAGGGTTGTTGTGATAACAGATAATCCATCAATGTCGTCTTCAACACCATCACCAATGTCCTCATTTTCATTATTTTCATCATTATCATCTACAGTTTCATCGTTGTCATTAAAAAGACTCTCATCATTTTGATAGAATATATCAGACAAATTATCGTTAACTACTTCATCGTCCACGTTATCTTCTTCTTCATCTTCATCAATATTATCATCATCGTTATCGCTCTCCAATATATCTGGCAAATCGCTATCATTTACACTTTCATTTGTGTCAATATCATTTGTAACCTTATCATCCTCATCCTCATCTGTATTCGTATAAATAAATATTTCTTTCCCCACCTGGTCTTCCTCTGATGGCTTTTGATGAGAATGTCTTCTACTGCTGTTGGCATTTATGCTGGCTATGGACATTATTGTTGTTGTTGTTGCTGCTTCTTGACTACTGGGTGTAATATTGCTTTCCTTCCTTTGCCTTTGCTGCTGTTTTAGCAGCTGCTCAGCTTCGATTAAGCTGCGATGATGATTTTTGCCGGAATGACCACCATTTGTATTGAATTTGTCAATATTCAATTGTCGCAAACTTTCCACAATTTTCTTTTTATGCAATTTTCGTATTTTGTGGGTTACAGCTTTTAGAGTTGTGGTGGGTTGTGGTGGCGTAGAAGGTGTTAAATGTTGAATGGTGGCTGCTGTCGACCAGATGTTGCTAGGACCGTTGCTATTTTCACTGCTGGTAGGAAGAGCATTGTTGTTGATGCTCTTAGTATGTTTATTAAAATGTGTTGTAACATTGTTGCCTTTGCTGTCCTTAACAACATGGCTGTCAGCTGCACTAACTAGTTCAGCAGTAGCTGGTTGCGATTTTACAAAACTACCAGCAGTTTTGGCACTACTCTTTGTTAAATGCAAATTTGGGGCAATTTTATGCATTTCCATTTTTGACGACAATGTAATTTGTTGTTCATCGTCATCGTCATCATCATCATCATTGTCATTGCCATCAATAATTAAAGGCTTTGGTGTAACAATTTTGCTATGTATATCCAATTCCTTTAGCTCCGAACTAGATTTGTACAATGAATCTTTCAAATGAAATGACTGATGATGGGTTTGCTTTAGCTGCTGTTGCTCTTTATCAGTTGTAGTGGAAGCGGGGGAATGCCTTCGTTGTTTGGAACGTTCATGCCTTATATTCAGCATATCACTAACACCTCTTGTGTCTTCCACACTCGGACTCATAACCTTTACCTCTGTTAACTCTAAATCCTTATGTTTGATAAAGCTACTGCTACCACTACTACTACCACTACTACTACTAGTAGCTTCCGCTTGGCTAAGCAAAACTTCCAGTCCATTGAAGATTAGAATAATTTTTGCCAAATTCATAAGAAACCTAAAAGCCAGCATTGTTTAATTTTTACTTTTGCTTATAGAAAACAAAAATCAAAATTCGAAAAAACTAATAAAACAAAACAAAAATCACCCAAACTTTTTCATATAAAAATTTTCTTTGTTTTTTAGTTTTTCCTTTTGTTTCCTTTTCCTGTTTTTTTTTAATGTTTCACTTAATTCTTTTTTTTATTTTATTTAAAATTTTTTGCTTTCAAAAAACTTAAGTTTTTCTTTATTATTATTTATTAAGCCAGTTTTATAATAAACGAGACTACCTTTGAATTTTTAAACGTTTCAATTTTACTGTTGTCTCATAATAATTAAATAAAATTTTAATGAAATTTTTTCCTTTATTATTGCGGGTTTTTTCATAAATCATCCTTAACATGGCGCCACATTGGTTTTCGGTTGGCAGTTCAAACGGGCAAAAAACGTCTTATAAAAATTATTTAAAAATTTCACATTTTTTCCATAGTTTAACCGCAAACATTTGCCGAGGGTTTGAACTAAGATGAGGAGGGGGGTTTTAAAATCAAACCTGCAAAGAAATAAAAGAAAACATAATTAATTCAGTTTATTTTAATGATTGTTTTTGGTTGTCTACTAATTAGAATTTAATTATTGGCTTCTTCGGAAAGTTATACGGTTTTTTTCGTTAAGAAAATTAAAGACAATTTTCCTATAAAACATATTAGGTGTAGTAAAAAGTAATTCCAAAATGTCATGTCTTGTTCAATATAATTTCAAAATTTTCAGAATTTGGATGTGCTGTCTAACGGACAACCCACTTACTGGGCCAGTGACCCAAATAAAATTCCGAATGTTATCGATTTCGTAGTTACGAAAAGCATTCGTAGAGAAATGATTAAAGCTGAATCCTCATTGGATTTGCCCTCAGACCATTCGCTTACCATTATAACCACGGGACGGCTCAAGAAGAATAGAACATAAAGATAGTCGACAGAGTTGCCATTTTTTCATATTTTTAACTAAAATAGGTATTTTTTTTAATGTGTAGTTCTAACGTTTTAAAAAGAAAATTTTTTTATCAAAAATTTTTCTATGCAAATTTTTTTTATAAAAAAATTTTTCCACACAAAATTTTTCTATAGAAAATTTTTTTATTCAAAAAAAAGAGTATTCGCGTTTGATCCCAAATCTGTTACACTTATTTATTAATGTAACAGACCAATTTATTGATAAAAAGCCAAAAAATGTTTGCGGAGAAACCAAATTCCTCGACGCGTTTTGATGGTTGGTTAAGCCATCTCTTCATCCCCAATTTAGACAGATCGAAAACCTCGCATTATTACTAAATATACAAACAAAACTTTTAAGAATTATGTTCATAAACCATAAGTAAAAGCGTAGATTATCGACTGAACAAAAACAAGTGAAGTGAAGGTAGATGAAAACTGAAAAATAATTGTTTTTGTTCAGTCGATAATATACGCTTTTACTTATGGTTTATGAACATAATTCTTAAGAGTTTTGTTTGTAAATTTAGTAATAATGCGAGGTTTTTTATCAAAAATTTTTCTATAGAAAATGTTTTTATCAAAAATTTTTCTACGGAAGATCTTTTTATCAAAAATTTTTCTATAGAAAATTTTTTTATGAAAAATTTTTCTATAGACATTTTTTTTATCAAAAATTTTTCTATGTGAAATTTTTTATCCAAAATTTTTCTATAAAAATTTTTTTTATCCAAAATTTTTCTATAAAAAATTTTTTTATCAAAAATTTTTCTATAGAAAATTTTTTTACCAAAAATTTTTCTTTGGAAAATTTTTTTATAAAAAATTTTTCTATAAAAAATTTTTTTATCAAAAATTTTTCTACAGAAATTTTTTTTATCAAAAATTTTTCTATAGAAAATTTTTTTTATCAAAAATTTTTCTATAGAAAATTTTTTTATCAAAAATTTTTGTACAGAAAATTTTTTTTATCCAAAATTTTTCTATTGAAAATTTTTTTATCAAAAATGTTCCTATAGAAATTTTTTTTATCAAAAATTTTTCTATAAAAAATTTTTTTATCAAAAATTTTTGTACACAAAATTTTTTTTATCCAAAATTTTTCTATTGAAAATTTTTTTATCAAAAATTTTTCTATACAAATTTTTTTTATCAAAAATTTTTCTATAGAAAATTTTTTTATCAAAAATTTTTTTATCACAAATTTTTCTATAGAAAATTTTTTTATCAAAATTGTTCCTATAGAAAATTTTTTTATCAAAAATTTTTCTAAAAAAAATTTTTTTATCAAAAATTTTTCTATAGAAATTTTTTTTATCAAAAATTTTTCTACAGAAATTTTTTTTATCAACAATTTTTCTATAGAAAATTTTTTTTATCAAAAATTTTTCTATAGAAAATTTTTTTATCAAAAATTTTTGTACAGAAAATTTTTTTTATCCAAAATTTTTCTATTGAAAATTTTTTTATCAAAAATGTTCCTATAGAAAATTTTTTTATCAAAAATTTTTCTATAAAAAATTTTTTTATCAAAAATTTTTGTACACAAAATTTTTTTTATCCAAAATTTTTCTATTGAACATTTTTTTATCAAAAATTTTTCTATACAAATTTTTTTTATCAAAAATTTTTCTATAGAAAATTTTTTTATCAAAAATTTTTCTATAGAAAATCTTTTTATCACAAATTTTTCTATAGAAAAACTTTTTATCAAAAATGTTTCTATAAAAAATTATTTTATCAAAATTTTTTTTTATAAAAAATTATTTAATCAAAATTTATTTTATCAAATTTTTTTTTGTCAAATTTTTTTTTATAAAAAATTTTTTTATCAAAATTTTTTCTATAGAAAATTTTTTTATCAAAAAGTTTTCTATAGAAAATTTTTTTTATCAAAAATTTTTCTATAAAAAATTTTTTTTATCAATGGAAAATTTTTTTATCAAAAATTTTTCTATAGAAAATCTTTTTATCACAAATTTTTCTATAGAAAAATTTTTTATCAAAAATGTTTCTATAAAAAATTATTTTATCAAAATTTTTTTTTTATAAAAAATTATTTTATCAAAATTTTCTTTATCAAATTTTTTTTGTCAAATTTTTTTTTTTATAAAAAATTTTTTTATCAAAAATTTTTCTATAAAAAGTTTTTTTATCAAAAATTTTTGTACACAAAATTTTTTTTATCCAAAATTTTTCTATTGGACATTTTTTTATCAAAAATTTTTCTATACAAATTTTTTTTATCAAAAATTTTTCTATAAAAAATTTTTTTATCAAAAATCTTTTTATCACAAATTTTTCTATAGAAAATTTTTTTATCAAAAATGTTCCTATAGAAAATTTTTTTATCAAAAATTTTTCTATAAAAAATTTTTTTATCAAAAATTTTTCTATAGAAAATTTTTTTATCAAAAATTTTTCTATACAAATTTTTTTTATCAAAAATTTTTCTATAGAAAATTTTTTTATCAAAAATTTTTCTATAGAAAATCTTTTTATCACAAATTTTTCTAGAGAAAAATTTTTTATCAAAAATGTTTCTATAAAAAATTATTTTATCAAAATTTTTTTTTTTATAAAAAACTATTTAATCAAAATTTTCTTTATCAAATTTTTTTTTGTCAAATTTTTTTTTATAAAATATTTTTTGATCAAAATTTTTTCTGTAGAAAATTTTTTTATCAAAAATTTTTCTATAGAAAATTTTTTTATTAAAAATTTTTTCATCAAAAATTTTTCTATAGAAAATTTTTTTATCGAAAATGTTTCTATAAAAAATTATTTTATCAAAATTTTTTTTATAAAAAATTATTTTATCAAAATTTCTTTTATAAAAAATTATTTAATCAAAATTTTTTTTATAAAAAATTTTTTTTATCAAAATTTTTTTTTTCGAAAATTTTTCTATAGAATATTTTTCTATAGAAAATCTTTTTATCACAAATTTTTCTATAGAAAAATTTTTTATCAAAAATGTTTCTATAAAAAATTATTTTTTATAAAAAATTATTTAATCAAAATTTTCTTTATCAAATTTTTTTTGTCAAATTTTTTTTTATAAAACATTTTTTTATCAAAATTTTTTCTATAGAAAATTTTTTTATCAAAAATTTTTTTATAGAAAATTTTTTTTATCAAAAATTTTTCTATAAAAATTTTTTTATCAAAAATTTTTCTATAGAAAATTTTTTCACCAAAAATTTTTCTATAGAAAATTTTTTCACCAAAAATTTTTCTACAGAAAAATTTTTGATAAAAAAATTTATCAAAAATGTTTCTATAGAAAATTTTTTTATTAAAAAAAAAAAAATTTTCTATAGAAAATTTTTTTATTAAAAATTCTTCTATAGAAAATTTTTTCATCAAAAATTTTTCTATAGAAAATTTTTTTATTAAAAATTCTTCTATAGAAAATTTTTTCATCAAAAATTTTTCTATAGAAAATTTTTTTATTAAAAATTTTTTCATAAAAAATTTATTCTATAGAAATTTTTTTTATTAAAAATTCTTCTATAGAAAATTTTTTTATCAAAAAATTTTCTATAGAAAATTTTTTTTTTTTCAGAAATGTTTCTATAAAAAATTATTTTATCAAAATTTTTTTATATAAAATTATTTTATCAAAATTTTTTTTATAAAAAATTTTTTTATCAAAATAAAAAAAATTTTTTATCAAAAATTTTTCTATAGAAAATTTTTTTATCAAAAATGTTTGCACAGAAAATTTTTTTATCCAAAATTTTTCTATTGAAAATTTTTTCATCAAAAATTTTTCTATAGCAGCAGGGGCTACATTGTATACGATTAGGCCTAATTTTGTTAGTAGTCATTTTAGAAAACCATATGCGACGCGCAAAGTAGAAAGGGTTCGAAGGGTAAACAATAGTTTTGTTCAGGGGAGCCATTTTAAGATTTAAATATTTGTTAACCCTTAGGTCCCCTTGTCTATGCGTTGTCACATATATGATTTAAAAAGTGAGAGAAAATAAGGATTAGTATCGTCTTTCATTAATACAATCAAGTGCCTGAACTCGAAGACCACTTTTAAACTACCATATTGAGTTCAGCCATAGAGCTTTTCATTTCATCTGTTTTTTTTTTTTTTTTTTTTGAGGGGAATGAGTAATCTTTTAACAATTAATTAAAACATTTACGTCAACAGCAAAAAATGAAAGGATTACTTGACATCAAAAAATGAAATCCATCATTCGTTTGCTTTTCCAACCCTACTCTTGTGTACGAGTAGTATAACCCCAAATACTGATAATCACCCATGTAGATCTTGGAAAATCTTAGAATTAGTTGATTATTTATTGAAGTGAAACAAATTGATTACGGTTCAAAAGCAAAAAGGTCACAAAAAGATTTTCAAACAGAAAAGATGTGATAAAAACCAACACTTTCAGACACAAATACATATACTCTTATATACATATTTGTCTTTTAATTTCAAGTTGATGACAGGAAAATTATAGAATTTTGTTTAAAGTAATGTTTAACTTCAGTGTATGTATTCAAATTAGGGTGGGTCAAATTTTTCCACTAACAAGCGGTTGTCACAATCATAATGTCACACTTGTTTAAATTTGGAATATGTAGTAGCTACATATTGATGGCTTAATATTAAAAAGGCCTAACTCGATATTTTGTTACTCTACAGGAGATGGGGAAAAATAATGAAATACGTAAAATTTTAGATACAACAAATATTTTAATACAATTTTTTAATCATTTATCATTTAAAAAAATTGTTTTTGTATCTAAATTTTACGGTTTACATTAAGTTTTTTTCATTTTCCTGTAAAGTAACAAAAAATCGAGTTAGCCCTTTTTAACAATGTTCGGTAGTAATTTTAGTAGATCCTTAATAAGCTTTACTTGTATTCAATTTTAATAAAAATATTAACAAATATTATCTCTTAATCTATGAAAATTCTTTAGCGAAATATCTATTTGATATTGGAAAAGTTAACTATTTCTTTACCAGGGTCAAAAGCAAAAGTATGGAATTTTTAAATAATCATTGCAAAATCAATAAAAATACTAACAAAATTTAATTTTATACAATTATAATAATAATTACATATATATATATATATATATTTTTTTTTTTTTTTTTAAAATTATATTTATTTTTGCAATTGTTTAAAACTATACCATAAAAAATACTGGACATATTTTTAGTAATTAAAATTTCTTGAAAAATATCTAATATTTTGAAGGATATCCTTTATTTTGTATAACTGCCGCACATTTTTTAGGCACACTCTTCACAAGAGCCAAGTATCGCTCATTTGGGATAGCGTGCTATATTTTTTGGATTTCCGTCCATAAATCATTTCAGTTGTTAGGTTTTACGCTTGTTATATGCTTCTCTATATCATTCCAAAGATTCTCAATAGGATTGAGATCCGGAGATTGAGCTGGCCATTTCAAAACATCTATTTGACTCTCCTCCAAGCAACACTTCACAGTACCTAAAGTGTGTTTAGGGTCATTGTCATGCATGAAGCGCCAGCTAGGTGGCATCTTTGCCTCTGCTTATGGTATAATGATCCATACGTGTGTCAATTTTGTGTATTGGACCAACTCCATGCCCTGAGAATGCAAGCCACACCATTACATTACCTCCACCATGTTTTACAGTCTTTGACGTATACTTTGGGTTGTGCTGCATGTTCGGAAGATACCATACATATCTCTTTCCATCAGATCCAAATCTGCAAAACTTTGATTCGTCGCTCCAAAGTATGTTTTTCCAAAAATCTAATAGCTTTTCCAAATGCTATCGGGCGAAAGAAATTCGTGATTTCCAATTCTTTTTTGACACATGTGGCTTGTGTTGCACAATACAGCCATGCAAGTTTTTTTCATTAAGGCGCCTTTGTATCGTTTTGTCGGAGACATCAATACCGTATATTGATGACACTTCACTATTTATTTCACTGGGGCTCTTAAAAGGGTCGGCCACTGACATTCTATGTATTAAATAATCCTCTTTTGTTATCGTTTTTCTTGGTCAAGGTGCCCGTGAACCCTTTTTAATTGTTCCGTGTGCTTTTGTATGGCTCAAGGCATTATATACCATCTTTCTGGAGCAATTTAAAATACTTGCTATTTCACTTACAGGACATCCCATTGAATTTATTTCACAAATCACCTGTCGTTGCGTATCTGTGCACCATTTATTTTTGGCCATGTCTAATAAATATTTTATTTCTGAAAAACCTTCAACTGTACACAGTAAAACAGAAAAGCTAACCAAAAATTTATTAAAAATTCAAAAAATAACAGAAATGTAAAATGTTTAATATTTGTGCTAAATTTGTGTCCAGCTCCAATTACGTATTATCAACAAATAAATTATATATGAAGCAATTGAAGAAAGGGAATAACAAAAAGAGTAACGGACTTGTCGATCACACCATAAGCTAAACATCGCACTTTGGGGCGAAAGCCTTCAATAATGGCGATTAATTCAAAAGATGAACTTTAACTTTCACAACCATATTTGGTACCATATGAAAGTAGATAAAATTCTACATCACTAACTGCAAAAATAAAAGTTCTTAGTACTTTATTTTATTTACAGTGTGTGTTCAAAGTTCAATAATTTTTGTTATTTTTGCGCGAATTGATTAAAAGAAAAAATTTTGATATTTCAAGTGATTATAGTTTTGATTAAAACTTTTATAAGTAAAAGTTTTTTAATGGAACCGTTAACTTCAGGTATATGAGCATTTAAAAATATATTTTGTATTTACATAAATGTTTTAAAAATATTTAAAAAATAAAAAAATGAATTGCTCTAAAAATTTGGTAATTTTAATATATACATTGAGTTTTAACAACTTTTCGGATGAGTGCAGGAAAAAATGATTATATGGTCTTAAAATATAATATTTTAGCTAATAAATCCCAAGATATTTTGTTGCGCGTTAGTGCGACTTTTAAGTTATGGAAGTTTTTTTGAATGAATTCTAGTTGTCGACAGGTCGGTTTCAAAACTCATTTTTTATATTTTCGAAAATTTTACTTAGAAAATATAAGAATATACAAATTATTTCACCGGTAATTAAAAATATACAACTAGGAAAATAAAATTAATGAAAAACGGAGGTCAATTCTTTAACAGTTTCGCCGTACCAACGATTTTAATTCGCCGATTTTCGGCGAAAAATTTAATTTTTTGGTCTTTATTTTACAAGTGCTTATTAAATTTATTTCTGTTCAATTTTGATAAAACTGTCATTCAATATTATTGCTCAGTATATAAAAAATTTATGGTGAGTCTCTTTTTTCAAATTGGATAATTTTAACCAAGGTATATTATAATGAAGGTAATTTCACTTTATGTTACTAAATTTAATTTCACTTTCTGACAATTCTAAGGGTTCTGACATTTCAATAGAAATAAAGCTACCATATTATGTTAAGTCTTCCCTTTTTTTGTCCCTGTGCCGACAATATGAATTATGTGTTAAAATTGAAACACTCTTTTATTGCAGAATTTAAAACTTTTTTTGCTTATGCATCTGCAAACATAACCGTTTACCTATATTTTACTTGTTCTAGGAGAAAAGAGCTGGATAGCTTTAAACATATAATACAATTTTATTGATTTTTTTTAATTTCCTGAATACTTAGAAAAAACACATAACTAAAATTGTTGTCTCAGCGGTGATTTGAAGTAATAGAAATTAATTTATTTTTCAAAATAGAATTGTTATTTCAAATCAAAAATTTTTTTTAAATTATAAAAATACTAAAATAAAACGTTATGTTTTTGTTAGAAGATTCCGGTACCAAAAGATCATTGTCATATCATTCTCGTTGTCAGCGAACTAGAGTTTGACGTTTCGGTAGAAGAAGAGAATCACGTAATTCTTTTTAATCATAATCAGGAAGAATTTGTCTTAATACAAAGTCTGTTCTTATTATAGTTTCAGAAGTCTCAATGGCTAATTTAACGAACGGCTAATATATTTGTTAATCAGTTTGTCACTGTAAGTCCCTATTCTATACTGACGGATGTTGCATAATCCTCTTATGAGAGGAAATGCTCCTATAGTTGATGCTGTGTTGCTGTCACCGTAGACTTTGGTTAATGTTGCTGATAATATTTATTAAGTTGATAAATTTACAAGGTTTATCTGTACTTTTCTTTTTTGTTGTAGCCGTGAAATGGATGGGGTCACTTCCTTCCTCCTACGACGAAGTATTTTCTAGTTTCTGTATGAGGCAAATTCTTGTAAATAATCCAATACTACTATGGTTACTATTGGAATCTGATCCGCTACCATTGGTTTGGGAATCGGCAAATATGAAACACATACCAAGAGGCGTAAATTTCTACTTTCCAGATCATTTGAATTTTTTGATGTTAACCTATATAAAATCATTGAAACTCTATCCATATTATAGGTGTTGAAAAATATTATACCATTTTATATTCCAGTTTTCTGGAACATATTAATGAAAGCTCTAACAGGTGCGCTTAAAAACCGTAACTAATATATGTATTGATGATTTCAGTGGGTTTATATTTCCATAGTTTTCAGTACTGTAGTTAGTTTAATATCCCTGCTATTTACATTGCTCATGAAGGAAAGGCACTTTAAAAACCTGAACCTGAAATAAAAGAGCATAATATGCTAAAGTGGATGTACGCAAGGCTAAATATTTTTGCATTAACGGTTCAGTATTTAGGAATTCACGCCAGGAGTATCTATATTACATGATCGTATATTTCTAAAATCCTATCGTATGGAAAATAAAGCAGCATGCAAATTTTAATTGTTTGAAATTTTTATTTTATTTTTGAATTTTTTTGTTTTTTACATGTTTATACCGCCTTTTTCAAGCTGGATGTTAATTTGGCTTTTATATAAAAAATATATATTACACATATTATTTAAGAATTTCCAAATTGTACTAAATAATGTGGCAACGCTATACTTCATATGCCATAAAAAATAAACTTCAAAAACCCTTATTAAAATTTAGTAAAAGCCAGTGAAACTACCTTCATTATATCTGCCTTGATTTTAACCCTTTCTTTCCAGGGGC
The DNA here is from genome assembly GCA_933228675.1 of Stomorhina lunata. Taxonomy (NCBI): domain Eukaryota; kingdom Metazoa; phylum Arthropoda; class Insecta; order Diptera; family Rhiniidae; genus Stomorhina; species Stomorhina lunata. The sequence continues at coordinate 53,673,073 of OW121744.1, forward strand.
AAAGCTCAAATTTTTAATTTTTTATTTTTCATGGTAATATAACAATAATCAAGTAATTATTTTTATGAAATTAATGATATTTGGTTTCTCCGCAAACATTTTTTGGCTTTTTATCAATAAATTGATCTGTTACATTAATAAATAAATGTAACAGGTTTGGGATCAAATGCAAAAACACTTCTTTTTGAAGTGTGAAGGTAGATAAAAACTGAAAAATGTTTTTGTTCAGTCGATAATCTACGCTTTTACTTTTGGTTTATGAACATAATTCTTAATTGTTATGTTTGTAAATTTAGTAATAATGCGAGGTTTTCGATCTGTCTAAATTGGGGATAATCCTCCTGAAGAGATGGCTTAACCAACCATCGAAACGCGTCGAGGAATTTGGTTTCTCCGCAAACATTTTTTGGCTTTTTATCAATAAATTGATCTGTTACATTAATAAATAAATGTAACAGGTTTGGGATCAAATGCAAATACACTTCTTTTTGCAAATTAATGATACAAATAATTATTTTTATATGATTTTCCAAAATTCACTAATAAATTCTTAAATTTGCCTAATTTTGTCATAAAAAGACTAAAAAATCCAAATTTTTACTTTTGAGCCCGGAAAATAAAGGGTTAATGTCATACAATTTCGAAAAAAACATCCATTATACATTCTCTATATACTGGACAATAATATGCATTAAGATATTGTTAAATTTGAACATAAGTGAAATTTACCAAGCACCTCCTCAAATTATGACCAAAAAATTACATTTCCGCGAAATTTTAAAAGTATGATGAATATGTAGTAAATATTGTTTTTATAAATAACCAAATGAAGAAAATAAAGAAGCTTTATATTTTTTTAATGTTTATTTTCTGAAATGTTTGTTTTGTGTTTACAAATATTTATAAATAAAAAATAATAATATTTTCTAATGTGACTTTTTTGAGTAAAATCTTTGGAGTTATGAATTTTGAAAAAAAACATATTTTTCGCAGAGACCGGATTTTAATACTTTTAAAACAATATTTTCATGTTTTAATCCATAAAAAAACAATCATTGAAGTTTAAAAAAATATTAAAAATCCCTCATGATTTTTATTTGTTCAAAAATTTTGTTCCTTTTTTCAATCCGATGAAAATAAAATATAAAAAAATCGCACTAGAGAACAGTTTTTTGACCAAACGCATTTGACACCTAATCTATATGTAAAATTGTCCGCTGAATCCAAATATGAAGTCAGAATGGTCAAAAGTAGAACAGTTATTGCAAAATAACCGTTTTTTGTGTTTTTAAAAAAGATGAAGGCACTTAAAATAAAATATTTTCAAAAATGTCCGTCGGTTCGGACATTTCTTTCTTTCCAATGAAAGACAATAAAATTACTAAAATAACCATTGGTTGTTTGTTAAGATCGGTCATGAAATGACAGAGTAATAGTGGAAAAAACTTCAGATTCCATGAAAAATTTGTTAATTTTTAGCAATTTCGCCCTTTTCAATCAATCTCTTTTAAACCGAACAATTAAAAATTTGTATGTATTTTTACATAGCGTATTAGTATATTAAGTGGGAATATTTTGCGTCCAACATGATCCAGATTGGTACAGAAGTGACAAAGCTACAGAAGATTAAGTGAATTTAGCCACTTTTCGCTATTTTTAAATCAAGTGCCCAAAGGAAAAACAAACATTTTAAATATTAAAAAATTTTAATTTTGGGAAAAAAAGAAATTAAGAAAGCGTGAAATTTGTTAACAAGAACGAAATGCGTAAGGCAAAACGGGCATTTATTTGCAAGAACAATCCAAACAAGTTTTGCTATGCTTGTGGAGTGTACAGTTTTGCACAGCCGTCAAATTTTTCAAACCAATTGCAAAAAGCATTTCGGATGTATTTCAAAGTCAATACGGAAAACATATTGAAATCTTGGACCCCGAATACTTTGTGTAATTCATGCAAAACTCGTTTAACTATGTGGATGTCGGGTGCAGAGTGAGTATGCGTTTTTTAATTTTGTTCTTAGAAAATATGTCTTCAGAATCTTAAGCTAATTTACTATACTGTAGTCGGTATATGCCATTTGATGTTCCCGCCATTTGGCATGAACCCAAAAACCACGAAATCGACTGTTATTTTTGCTTAGCCAATGTAAAGCAAAATGGACGTCATAAGTCTGTTGAATATGCAGATGTTAACTCCTTTATAAAACCAATTCCTCATATGCCTGAAGCTCAATATCCCCTTTGTCCAAAGCGGAAGCATGACTCCGATTCATATGATTCAAGTGACGACAGTGACTTAATTGAAAATAAGGAAACAGTAATGCCCCTCACACAAGCTGAACTCAATGACTGGGTTAGAGATTTGGAGTTACCGAAGAAAAAGGCAGAGTTGTTAGCATCAAGAATGAAAGAACGTGGCTTTGTGACACCTGACGTGAGAATTTCGCATTACAGGAGCCGACATGAAAGTTTTTCTAGTTACTTTTCGAAAAAAGATGGTATTTGCTATTGCCATGATATTAATGGCTTGTTCAGTCAATTCGGGGAGACACACAATCCAGACGATTGGCGATTATTTATTGACAGCAGCAAGTTAAGCTTAAAAGCTGTTCTGTTACACAAAGGTAATAAAAAGCCTTCAGTTCCAGTGGCACATGCTGTAAAGGTAAAAGAATCTTATGAGTCCATATCTCAAATGCTCGATCTTGTAAATTATGAAGTCCATAACTGGAAAATCTGTGCCGATTTAAAAGTTGTTGCCATGGTGACTGGTTTGCAACAAGGGTACACAAAATATTGTTGTTTTTTGTGCAAATGGGATAGCCGAGCGCATCAGGAACACTATTCCCGAAAAGATTGGCCGGATAGAACAAATTTTACGCTTGGTCAAGACAATGTCAAATATAAAGCTCTCGTGAAAAAGGAAAAAATTATTTTGCCACCGTTACATATAAAACTTGGCTTAATCAAAAATTTTGTAAAAGCTTTGGTAAAAAGAGGAAACAGTGTCGCATTTAAATACCTGAAAACCGTTTTTCCCAACTTGTCAGATGCCAAAATTAAAGAAGGGATTTTTGTGGGACCACAAATTACAAAGCTACTCAAGGATTCAAAATTTGATTCGATTTTGTCTGAAGATGAGTTAAAGGCATGGAGATCATTTGGTTTGGTTGTATCAGGCTTTTTGGGCAATTTCAGGGATCCAAACTATGAAGACATCATTCGTGATTTGTTAAAAAACTATGAGAAAATTGGTAGGTTTTTAAATCGTTTTTTCATTGAAGAATTTTACTTAACACTCATTTTTATATCTTACTTAAAAAGGAGTTAATATGTCTTTAAAAATACACCTTCTGCATTCGCACTTAAATTTCTTCCCAAATAACCTCGGCGATGAAAGTGACGAACATGGTGAGCGTTTTCACCAACAAATACAAGAAATGGAACGTCGATACCAAGGGGTGTATGATGAGGTGATGCTGGGCGACTATTGTTGGTTCCTTGTGCGAGAGGCAGAAAATAATTACAATAGGCAAAGCAATTCAACAGTTCTAAGTCATTTTTAATATTTATTATTAATAATGCAATTTATACCTACATGCATTTTTTTAATTTTATAAAAATCTAAAAATGGGATAATTTAATTAATCTTCTACAACTCTGTGATTTTTGCACCGATCTGATTCTTATTGGACCCGTAATATTTGTATTGAAATAAATTAATCTCGTAAGTGATGAAACTAAAGAAAAAGTTATTGTTTGGTTTAAAAAAAAGAAGTTGAAAACAGCAAAATTTCAAAAAATCATTAAAATTTTCGTGAAGTTCAAGCTTTGGTCAACTGTAAAACTCTAAATTCTTATCCAATTTTTGCAAGCGTCCCGTGATTGTTTTGATAATTTTATTGTCTTTCAACGGCAAAAAAGACTTTCAAAATCCGCCAAGCTGTTTTGAAGGTACGTTCACTATAGTGACATAACCTTTTTAGAAAACGCAAAAAACTGTTATTACGCAATATCTCGAAAACTGTTCTACTTTTGACCATTTTGATTTCATATTCGGATTCAGTGAGCAATTTTACATACAGATCAAGTGTCAGATTCATTTGGTCACGACTTTGTTGAAATCTTGTGAAGTAGTGTCGTTTGGGATATTTATCAGTACAGTTCAAAATTATTTTCATCTTTTTTCATCCGATGAAAATAAATTTTGATAGAAAAAATTCAAATTTTATTTCTGTATTTGTCCGGGTATAAAACATCTTTAGGACGTTTAAATAGCAATAAATTCAATTATTGTTGCAAATTTTATATTGAAATGGGTTTGGGCAACAAATGGTCGTTGTCTAAGTGTGTTTAAAACGTTTAAAAGTTATTTTTTTTTGGAAACAGCGACGCGAATCAAAGAAACCACCAATAGTTCCCATTAGAACTATTATCTTTAACTTCGATGTCCTAAAAATTGCAATAAATTGTAAACATTCATACATTCATTGTTGAAAATTTTAAAATTTCATAAACATTTTATTTTTTCAAAGTCAAAACAGAAGTTCAAAAATAAAACAATCAATAAAATATTTTTCTGTTCGGATATTTATCGTTATAGATATTTAAAATTTTCATCATGAGGGGTATTTATATTTCAAATATAAATCCATCTTTTTTTATTTTTCGATCGAAATGAAAATAAATTTTCATCGGCAAAGATATTTATACTTGATGGATTTAAAAAATAAAACGATCTCCGGTCTCTGATTTTTTGTTAAAACTAAACGTAAACAAATATTTAATATTTTTTTTTTATTTATTTAAAAAAAATATATTTTTTCTAAAGACACATAAAATATGCTCTAATTTACAATTTAATTTATTAATTTATCGTTTTTAATTCCAAAGTTACAGCAAAAATAGTCAAATAAGACCATTTTATCCAAAATAGAAAAAAGCCCATAAAAGGTTAACAATTTATGTTTTTTCAAAATTTGTTCTTTTAAATATTGGGCTTTTATGTATTTATTAATATTTGTCATTAAAAAATAACAATATTTTAAAATTACGACTTTTATGAATTAATCGAATTTCTGTGCCATTCACCCCACTGTGCATCGTGGCAAGAAAAAAGAAAATTATTACTCCAACAGAAAAATATACGGTTTTGAAAAAAACGCATAACTAGTGTGCTAAATATGTAACCACCACTGTATATATTACATCCCCTATTTATATCTACAATCAAAAAGATTCTGAGGTACCAGAAGCATATTATGATTATGTATATGGTAGATGCATTAGGAACTCCTACCAAAATATATGGACCAGTCGTATTACTATCAACTTCTTTATCCTAACTAAATATTAAGCTAAACGAAAAGTATCCCAGCAAAACTTTGGTAATGGCAAGTACTCTGATAACTGGTTACCTTGTAACGACTACAACATACCATCCGAATAAATAATAAGTTATTACAGAACTGAATGGCCCCGGTTCAAATCCCACCAAGGGCAACAATTTTTTTTAGTTTTTTTTTTATTAAAAGAGTCTTTTTAAATGATTTTTTAATTTTAAGAACTTAAATATTATCTTCTGTAAAAAAAATTTGTAAAACTAACTCACGTTAATGAAGAAATACCATCATGAGTCAATTTTTATTATGTAGGGGATGTTGAATACCAAACACGATTCTAATTGGTCTTAACTTGATAAGCCCAACTTATCTGGGTCATCCTTCATCTCAACTGTGGACATACACCTCCTCATGGTATCACCCGGGGAGCTAGTTTAACATGTTCCGAGAGTTGTCCCATAAGATCGATAAAAATGGGTTAGGATTACGGGCTAGTAACCCTCTCTTGAAAAAAAAATACAATGAAGAGGATAAAATTAGAATTGAAATGTCCCACTACCTAATGTTAGAGGAGGATGTCCGAAACTTCGATAGAAAGACCAAGTAGAGGAACATTTTTCAAAGCTTGGCCTATAAAATTGGAGAATATTCGCACAAGATCGAAAATCAAGGAAATTCTACAATATGCTCGGACTTTGACTTTAACAGGTTGTTAACATTTAAGTAAGTAAGAGTCAATCTTATGTAAAAACTTATACAAAAAAGAAGATTTAAATTGTTTAAGTTTTAAAATAATTTTAAAAAAGTTTTAAAATAATTACAAAAAATCGTATAAAAATATTTTTCCAAAAATTACAACAAAGCAAAAAAAGCAAGGAAAAACAAAGTTATTTTCACATGATTTTGGATCCAAAAATAAAAATTGTTTATATTAATTATAAGCTGCCAAGTTTTCAACATATGAATTAGCTCAGTGGAAGAGTCTCTGCCTAGCAGTCGGAGGGTCTGGGTTCGAGCCCCCATGGGATCATAAAAAAAATTTTGTATTTCGTTTAAAAATATATGTTTTTAATAAAATAACAACAAAAAAGTTGTTGCTGTTGTTGTTGTTGCTTTCAAATTGCTTACCCAAGTCATTACTTTTCTGCAATTGATAAGTACTTGCCTCCAATGACATCCCCATGTTAATGTAATGACTTAAACACCGAATGAGTAAGTAGTTCGTGTTCAATAGTTTAACTGTTTAACTCATTATTTGGTAATGAAAAGTTTTACTGGGATTTAACAACTTATTAATGTAAAACCATACCCGGTTACGATAACGAATTTTTTTCAAAGTAAATACATACTAGGGAAACCACTTACGCACTTTTGAATGTTGAACTATAAAGCTACTGCAGCCGAAGTTATTCCAAATATTTTACCAACAATACCAACTAGAGTAACAAGTATTTTTGAATTTGGTCCACATTTTGAATTAGCTGCATCCTCGTAGATATATGAGAGATATTTCTAAATTTAACACAACTTGATGGTGGGTATATAAGATTCGGCACAGCCGAATATAATACTCTTACTTGTTTTTTATTATTCTTTAAATATTGGTTTTCGTTTTGCCATATCATTTTCCATTTTCATTCAATTTTATCTTTTGCTCTTTTTTGTCCCTTTGGGATAAGGAAGTGTTCATAGGTTCTGAAATCATTTAATTTAAAAATATTGATTTTGTTTGTCATTTAATCTCGGTGAATTTGTTTCTTTAGTGATATTGAAAAAAATAATGAATAGTAAAAATAGTATAGTTGGAAAAGTGTCCGACTTTATGAAGCCATATCATTTTGCCGTCAAATTTAAAATGAATTGTCAACAAATTAAAATAAAAAATCTGCAAAATAATATCTTTATATCAATCGATTTTGGTAAAATGCAAAAAACTTCCTACAGCTTAATAAATGATCCAAATGAGTTGAAAGCTACTAATTCTAAAACATTATGATATTTCTTTATAAAGGCATATAGTTTACAAAATCAAAACTCCTTAAGTAAGGAAAAATAAAGTGTTGAAGTTTGGAACGAACGAGTTTTGCTACCAATTTTCGAAAGGAAACAGTTTTGCTACATTTCATATTGGAACGAACGAGTTTTGCAACTCACAGTAACCCATCAGTAAAACAAATCATTTAACTTCACTATATTTTTAAAGGTAAATTAATTTATTAAAATTAAGGAAACTTGTTAAAAGTGAAAATGAAAATTATTGAGTTCTGACCGTTTATAACGAATTATCGCTCATTACGAATTACTTCTCCGGTTCCGACAATTTGGTGGCCACGCTTATAGTTAATATCAAAAGTCCCCTTAAGAAATATTCATATAAATTCATACATTTATAATGAACTAAAGACATTTATAATGATATTGACAATAGTGGTCGGTCTAGCGGAGTTCGTTGTAACCGTACTCGACTGTACAATTCTAGCAGTTGTTGCATTTCTGATAAATGACAATAATGATCTTAATTATTGCAGTAATAAGTAATAAAAAGTAAAATTAAAAAATAATAAAAAAACAAGTAAGAAAATTATAGTTGGTCAAGCCCGACTATATGATACCCTACACCACTAAAGTGGAATGTGAACTGATCTGAAAAAAATTTCTTGTTACTTCAATTCCGGGAGTACTGCCGTATGTACCTGAAGTAATGGATCGATTTCAACCAATTTCAATAGACATGGTCCCAGTACAAAAAGATATCTCTGTGCCAAATTTCATCAATTTATCTTCAAAATTGCGACCTGTACTTTAATTACAAGCTTTTCATGGACAGCCAGCAGGACGGACGGACGTCGTTAAATCGACTCAGAAAGTGGTTCTAAGTCGATCGGTATACTATAGACAAATATTTCGGTGCGTTACATACATCAGCACAAACTTATAATACCCTCTCAACCTATGGTATAAAAAAGAGAAAGTCAAAACTCATTGTGGTGGTTTGTCTCACTTCAACCAAGTAACGAACGAGTTTTGCTACAGAATATGGAACGAGACAGTTTTGGAAATAAATAATAAATGGAACGAACGAGTTTTGCTACGAACTGCAATTTTAGGACATACAAAAACATAGAAAAGGATATGAATTGATGCAGTCTGTATATGTATCCTTATAAAGAACCAAAAGAACTATCAGAATCTATTGTTATCTCATTTTTTTTAAATTCTGGAACGAGCGAGTTTTGGAACTCACACCCACATATATATATATATATATTATAAATGTGTCTGTAAGTTTATTTGTTTGTTTGAAAGAGGTTGACTCCTTAACGGTTCGACTGATTTCGATGAAATATTGAAATTAGACAGAACATTCAGTTAAGGTGGTGTTTTGTTTCAAAACTTGGTCCAGAGCCCAAATAGGGTAAATAGTGGACCAAATGGTGCAACATTTAATATTTATCTTTGAATTTCATAAACCATACAAGAAACTTCAAACTTAACAAAAGTAAATTCATAACCAATGGCCATACTTCAGAAAAAAATTAAAATGATCGGAGCAGGGGATGGCCCTTCCCTGTTACAAATACAGTACCTATAACTGGTTAAATTGATGTTGATGATTTTCGAAAATAGGCTAGGTTATTTTTTTGAAATCTCAAGTGGGCGAACCCGTCCCATTTAACACATATATTAAAAATGTAAAATATAGGTGACCGAGAGGCGCGATTTTTCTGAAATTTCGAAAGTATGTTAAGGTTTGACCGATGGATAAAATAGGCTAGATTTTTTTTTTTAATCTTAAGTGGACGTGACCCCACCCATATAAATAAAATATTGAAAATGACAAATATGGATGACCAAGCTGCCCGATTTTTGTGAAATTTTCACAGTATGGTAAGGTGTGACCGGTGGTTAAAATAGGCTAGGTTTTTTTTGAAATCTCAAGTGGGCGTGACCCCTCCCATACAAGTCAAATATTAAAAATTACAAATATGGATGACCGAACTGACCGATTTTTCTGAAATTTAGACAATATGGTAAGGTGTGACCGGTGGTTAAATAGGTTAGGTTTTTTTTTTTGAAATCTCAAGTGGGTGTGATCCCTGCCATATAACTCATATATTAAAAATGACAAATATAGGTGACAGAGAGGACCGATTTTTCTGAATTTTGACAGTATGTTAAGGTGTGAAAGGTGGTTAAAATAGGCTATTTTCTTTTTTAAGCCTCAAGAAGGCGTGCCGCCTCCCATAAAATCAAATATTAAAAATAACAAATACGGATGACCCTGCAGACCGATTTTTCTGAAATTTTGACAGTATGGTAAGGTGTGACCGGTGGCTGAAATCGGCAAGGTCTTTTTCTCAAATCTCAAGTGGGCGTCACCCCTCCCATATAACTCACATATTAAAACTGACAAATATAGATTTTAACAGTATGTTAAGGTGTAACCGGTGGTTAAAATAGGCTAGGTTTTTTTTAAATCTCAAATGGGCGTGGCCCCTCCCATATAAGCCAAATATTAACAATGAGAAACATGGTTGAGCCTGCACACCGATTTTTCTGAAATTTTGACAGTGTAATATAGGCCAGGTTAATTTTTTAATCTGCAGTGGGCGTGACCAATCCCATATAAGTCAAATATAAAAATTACAAATATGGATGATAAGATTAAAACGATCTAACCGAATTAATTATAGTTTTAAATGTGGCTATTTCCATACTATAGGATAGTTATTCACTTCTTGATCTTTTTTAAAATGGACCAAGGATGACCTGGCAATCGAAAAATGGGGATAAAATTCCATTTTTCCTTAAAATTGCATCACTTCAGAGCGGCTGGACCGATGAAGACATTTTTTTTCAACATGTTTTTGTTTAGTCCAAGTTAGGATTATACATTAAGAAAAATGTACCATGCCCACTTTTACGCCCTCTTTTTTTGATTTATCTAAAATCGGAAAACGGCTGCACGCATATTGGAAATATGATTGGTGTTTGACTAAGGATTTTGAAGACAGATGTTTGATGATTGATTGAATGATGACTGTTTGAAGATTTGTAATAACCGTTTTTGTACGATTAATTGGCGATTTTATGATTGTAGTTTGATGATTGTTTGATGGTTGATTGATGATTGTCTTACGACTGTTCAATGATTTTTTATGATTGTTCGATAATTGTTTCACGATTAACTGACAATTGTTTGACGGTTGTTTGATTACTATTTGACGATTGGTTGATAATATATAAATATAAAATATTCGATTCAGTTAAAAAATTAATAAAAATATATTTCATAATTGTTAATTTTTAAAGAAATGGTTAATACAGCAATAAGTGAAAATCTTTTACTATCAACCCGGGCAACGCCGGGTATAAGCAGGTAGTTTTTTAATAAAAACCATTTTCATTCAAAAAAAAAAAACCTCAAATTAAAGTTTTTTAAATGTTTTTGTAAAGAAATTAGATAACCCCAAGCCAAATTATGATAAAAGTGTAGCACTAAAAAAAATAATAGGATATATTTATTTTTATCCTTATTTACTTCTTTTGAAGTCCTAAATATGTTTTATATGCCTTCATATGTATTTATGTTATGTTATGTACGAGTGTCTGTATTTTTTCTGGCATTTACAAAAATTTAGGTGTTCAAGTCAAAACTTTATTTGCCAAAAAGCAAAAGGACCTGAGAGTATAATTCTAAATTTTTATGGAATTTAATATTAATTACTTATTATGTACATCTGGGAGTCATATAAGTCTTATGATTCTGAGAAATTAAATATTTAATGTGAGTGTGATTAAACAGTCAGAGACTGAAAATACATTTGAGGATAATTAGAAATTTTTAAGCCTTTATTTACTCAAGTTAATTCATTTGAAAAGGGGGGAAATTCAAACTTTGTTGCTCATACGAAAACGGAAAATGAAAGGAAAAATTAATTAATGACTTACATTTTCATTTTGTTCGCAATATGACTTTGAGCAAAATATGCATTTAATTTTAAGATTTGTTAAATGTTCGTGTATTTATATGAACTGACAAAAAGTTAATTATTTATTATTTTAGGGTTTCTAATTTGTTGAGCCAAAGTTTAATGAATGTTAACACCAACATAAAATATGAGATTTTAGAAATTTATTTTAATTACTTTGATTACTTTTATTTCAACTTAAGAAGTTGTGGTTACATAAGAACAAGTACATATAAATGATTTAAAAATAATTTTCAAACTTTTTTAAAAAGCAAACAAAATTCAGAAAAACTCATTAATGTTGGAAGATATTTTTATACTCACCATCACAACGAATGGCTCAAAAACCTAAAGGGTTATATCACAATCCTTATGAAATTCTAAGACGATTGAGCGATGACGGCATGTCTATCGTCTGTCTTTCTGTCTGTCTTTCTGTTTGTCTTTCTGTTTGTCTTTCTGTCTGTCTTTCTGTTTGTCTTTCTGTCTTTCTGTTTGTCTTTCTGTCTGTCTTTCTTTCTTTCTTTCTTTCTTTCTTTCTTTCTTTCTTTCTTTCTGTCTGTCTTTCTGTCCTTCTGTCTGTCTTTCTGTCCTTCTGTCCAGTCCCGTCCGTCTGTCTGTCTGTCTGTCTGTCTGTCTGTCTGCCTTTCAGTCTGTCTGTCTGTCTGTCTGTCTGTCTGTCTGTCTGTCTGTCTGTCTGTCTGTCTGTCTGTCTGCCTTTCAGTCTGTCTGTCTGTCTGTCTGTCTGTCTGTCTGTCTGTCTGTCTGCCTTTCTGTCTGTCTGTCTGTCTGTCTGTCTGTCTGTCTGTCTGTCTGTCTGTCTGTCTGTCTGTCTGTCTGTCTGCCTTTCAGTCTGTCAGTCTGTCTTTCTGTCTGTCTGTCTGTCTGTCTGTCTGTCTGTCTGTCTTTCTGTCTGTCTGTCTGTCTGTCTGTCTGTCTGTCTGTCTGTCTGTCCTGTCTGTCTGTCTGTCTGTCTTTCTGTCTGTCTGTCTGCTTATTGTCTGTCTTTCCGTATGTATGTCACTCCGTACGTGTATCTGTTGAAGGCACGATAGCGCCTAAACAAAAGGAGCTGGGTCACTGAAACTTGACAAAAAATATTCTTCATTTTTTGGAAAATTTTATTATTGAAATCGGGCGAAATTATTTTACATTTGACCATAGCTCTAGTATAACTTTATCTAGGCCAGTCGATTATTTGCTAATTAGTGACAAATTATAACAGGTATGATGATAAAATTAAGTATCGAGAAGCTTTACTTAAGCCATAGGCAGCATATAAAAATTCATCGAAGTCGGTTCACATTTAGTTAGAGCTCCCGTACAAAACACTTACGGAAACAGCCTAAATTCCATCTAAAATACGCTTAAATGTCGATAAATGATACACTATAACAGCTAAGGCCACTAAATTAAGCAAAAAAAAGTTGAATGTCAATGCCAGCCAGTATGAATAATTTTGCCGGAATCGGTCACCATTTGACCATAGCTCCCATATAAAAGACTTACGGAAACATAAAAATACCAAAAAAGTAGTCATTTTCTGTCCGTCAAAATTTTACAAAAGTACTTTCGATACCTTGAAGAAGTTATGCATTAAAAATGGGCGAAATCTGTTCACATTTAGTAAGAGCTCCTATATAATCCCGCCCCAAGGTGGCTCAGGATCAATTTTTATTGGCCAAAACCTATATTTTATATAATAAATTTGAAACGACCAAATATTAGAAAAATTTGAAGTTGTATAACTTTTAAAGGACAAAAAAGGAACAAAAATCAAAACCATCTAAAGATAGGCGAAACTGTTTCTTTTAACCTATATATACTTTTGCACCAATTCGTATCCCCCCCAAACTCTTTTTTTATTTTAATAAATTTACTTAAAATTTTTGCACAAAAAATTCTTATCAGAATTGCTAGTAAATTGCCATAAATACAAATTTTAGATAGCAAAACGTAGCACGGTGGGATTCTTCTGTTATCCACCGGGAGGGTGGAGCATAGGGCCTCAAGCCACAACTTCTAAGCCGTTGGGCAGACTTAAAAATAATTGTATGCGTATATAGCAGAAATGTTGTAATCTCGAAAACGGCTCTAACGATTTTGATGTATAGGTCGAGTAAGAAGAGACTTTTGGAACCTTTGCCTCTAAGAGGGTAAAAACGGGTAAAAAGGGGAAAAAATCGAAAATGCTATATCTATATAGAAACAAAATTTAAATTATTGTTACGTTTTTCCTTTAAAAACGTGGAAGGAATTCTTTTTGCAAACAACCGTAATCAAGTTAAAACACTTGTAGTATGTAGTTTTACAAAGCAATACTTTTATTAACTTTAGAGTTAATCACTTAAAACACACTTTCATAAATACTGTAAACAAACTTCACAAAACTGCTTTACAAATATTCTTAGTCACACTGTTTCTCTTATACGCGTTTGAAATAAAACTGTTCCCACAATACTCGCCCATCGGCCTTATATAGTAGAGAAGAGAGTTTCTAGCAATTTCTGCGGACGTAAACAAAGAGCAGCTATAGTTGATTACACTAACAATGTGGCTTACGAAAGTTCATGTGTGTTCCACTACATTCTCACATGATCAAGAACACACTCACACATACGTTGTACAAACAGATTATCTGAAGTTAACAGTAACAGAGAGAGAGAGAGAGAGAATGTAGATAAAAGAGAAACATGTTGCTATACTCTTTACTGTACATAAGAGAAACATGTTGCTCTGCTTATTGACATAAACAGAATAACAACAACACCAGCAGAAACATCTAGAAAGCGAGGGGAAGAATTATAAGCAGTGAACTTTGCACAATGGGACGGATAGGTTTAAAATTCGTCACATTATATTTTGAATAGCTATTAAAATAAGCGGACAAGTGTTTTGTACTTTTTTCAATATATGCCCGAGAGGGGGTAAAAAAGGGCGAAAATGGTTTTTTTTGGTACCATTTTTAGGCCACTCTTATCTTTTAAACCAAACAATATAAAAAATAATTGTATAATGCAATCAATAAATGTGAGAAAAGTATTGAATACTTGTTTGGTACTGTTTTGATTTCTGGGGCCAAAATGGGTAAAAAAGGAATAAAATGATAACTCAGCACCTCATGAAGTAATATGAATGTTAACTGAGTTCTTATAAAAAGTACTGAATTCAATTGGTACCAAGTGCCAAATATGAATATGTAACTTTTTAGAAATTAGGGGATAAAAGGGGACAAATTGGTAAAGTTATAACTTTTTAACAAATGAATGTTTTTCTGTCTGTATGTCCTTTATAGAATAGTAAACTATGCATTTGACCTTGTTATGCTCATGCATACGACGAAGGTTTTTATGTTGGTATCACTATCCGACAGGTGGCGCCACTGAAAATTACTCAAAATGAATTTAATCGTAAACTGTGCATTTGTATTTTTAGCGAAGTTGTATATGATCCTTAGCCAAGTTGAATATGATCCTAAGCGAAATTGTTTCAAATGAGCCGGTGAAGGTTTTTTAACCTTATTTTACATACACTAACGTCATCCTTCGTCATTTTGACTACGTATACTTCAAGAGACTATAAAACTCTTCGTGAGCAAAAATGTATCCCAAAATAATTTTCTTATGTATTAATAGACTCTTTAAATAAATTAATTTGTTTATTTCTTAATTATTAATAAAAACTTAACATATTATAGCCCTCTTTTTTTGTTTTAATTTGAAAATAAAATTTTCCGTAGTCATTTTGACGAAGGATGACGTTCTAGGGTTAATTGGTGTGAACAATTTCCAACAGGTGGCGCCACTGAAAATTACTCAAATTGAATTAAATCGTAAACTGTGCATTAGATTATGCTATGATCTTTAGCAAAGTTGTTACGTATGAGACGACGAAGGTTTCTTAGTTGCTGTAAACAATTTTCGATAGGTGGCGCCACTGAAAATTACTCAAAATGAATTAAATCGTAAGCTGTACATTTGATTATGCAATGATCTTTAGCAAATTTGTTGCTAAAGATCATTGCATAATCGATAGGTGGCGCCTTTTTTCGATAGGTGGCGCCTCTTTTTCGATAGGTAGCGCCTCTTTTTCGATAGGTGGCGCCTCTGAAAAATACTCAAAATGAATTAAATCGTAAACTGTGCATTTTATGGCTATGAGTGGATGGAAGTTTCTAAGTCGGTATGACCAATTTCCAAAATTATTCGTATTAAACTATGCATTTGATATTGTGTTGATTGGACAAAATAAATAAAATGATTCAAAATTTATTGGATATTTGTGTACCGTACTTTCTCTAAATTTATTTTAATTGGTTAGTACCTACTTTATAAAATAAAATATATAAAAACTTTAAAATTCGCCTCGAAATGCTTATATAAAGCTCCGAGCAAGGCTTGGTCGTTCAGGTACTATACTTTGATTGCAGGAAATAATCAACACAGATATGATTTTATATTTCAGAGTTTTGGTTTCTACAAACATCTGTATAGTGGAGGGCAGGGATGGAAAATGTCTTTCTTGATTCCGTAGCAAATATTAAAACAAATTGTACTTTTTAGACCCTAATGGTAACATTTATACAAAATATTATTTTTTATAAATGTTACCATTATGGTCTATATATTATATTGTATTAGAAATAAAACATTTGACGGGTAACAAATCCTTAAACTATAAAATGGATCTTATTTGATCACTTTTAATTCAAATCGATTAAAATTTTACAATTGAAGTTTACATTAAAATTCCTTTTCACAATTTTGCGGTTGCTTTTTTAATTAAAAAAAGCAACCGTAAGGAAATGTCGGAGAATTAAACCAAGTATACCATTTTGATAGTCTTAGGACAAATTTTCATAAAATGCGATGCTTTTTATAAATCTGATTTTTATTTTTTAGAAAAAAAATAACAGTTATTTTTTGATTCTTATTTTTTTGAGCAAAAATATCAGTTATTTTTAACTTTTATTTTTTCGGGTAAACATAAAAGTTATTTTTCAACTTTTATTTTTTCGAGCAAAAATAACTGTTATTTTTGACTTTTATTATATCGAGCAAAAATAAAAGTTATTTTTTGACTTTTATTTTTTCGAGCAGAAATAAAAGTTATTTTTTGACTTTTATTTATTCGAGCAGAAATTAAAGTTATTTTTGTGTTTCCAACCCCATTTTTGATTACAAAACTCAACTCCATTAATTTTTGAGCATATGTAAATTATTTTCACTGAAAAATTATCTTTGTTTGAAAAAATTTTTCAATAAATTTATCATAATTTCAAACAAAAATAACTTTTATTTCTGCTCGAAAAATAAAAGTCAAAAACTAACTTGTATTTCTGCTCGAAAAAATAAAAATCAAAAAGTAACAGTATAACAGTTACGGTCCCTGATTAAAATGCGTGCTAATATCTTTCAATTGAAAAAATCAAGTTATGAAAATAATCTTATACCCACTTTTACAACACAAATTAAATAGAAAAATATTTTAATTGTAGAATTTTATATATAAGTAAGATAATAATATAGTCGGGCTCGACCGATTCTGTTCGATGAACGATTGTCAACATTTTTAGAAGATTTTGTAATGCTTAGAAAAATATCTTGCAGTAAGATAAATAGCTAGGGTCAAGTATGGACTGCTTGTCACAGATCTTATGTAGGAGGTTGGCCAATTACGAAACATTTCAAGCAAAATATGGTACAGTCACTAACAGCGATTCTTTTTATATCGGGTGTTTTTTATTGAGGTATAGAACTTTAAGTTGGCATCACTTTTTTAACTGGCGGCTATTTTGTCAGCTGTCAAGTGATTAATATTTAGTTTGGTTTGCCATTTCATCATGAACAGGTTGACAAAAGAACAACGCTTGCAAATCGTGCAAATTTATTTCGAAAAGAATGGTTAAGTTCGCGAAGTTTACCGCAAGCTCCGTCCATTTTATGGTCGACATAATCGTCCATCAGAGCAATTAATTCGGTTAACCATGGATCGTTTTCGGACTACGTTTACTCTATGTGATAATACGCATCCGCAGCGACGTCGAACAGTGCGCACCGAAGAAACAATTGCCGCTGTAGAACAAAGTGTTGAAGAGGACCCGAATGAATCGATTCGCCACCGTGCACAGCAATTGGAGCTTTGTCCATCAACTTTATGGAAGATTTTGCGCAAAGATCTTGGCTTGCGACCTTACAAGATCCAGCTTGTGCAAGAATTAAAGCCGCGAGACCATGCAATGCGTCGTGATTTTGGTGTATGGGCCGAAAATGAGATTGATCTCGATGCTGATTTCCATCGCAAAATTTTGTTCAGTGATGAGGCTCATTTTTGGTTGAATGGCTACATCAACAAGCAAAATTGCCGCATATGGAGTGAAGAGAATCCACATGAGACCCTTGAGACGCCATTACATCCACAAAAACTGACTGTTTGGTGTGCTCTATGGGCTGGTGGAGTCATTGGGCCATACTTCTTCCGAAATAATGCTGGAGAGTCAGTTACCATAAATGGAGACCGGTATAGAGCCATGATAACCGACTATTTTGTTCCCCAACTGGATGGCATGAATGTGGATGAGTTGGTTGGTTGGTTCTAACAAGACGACGCTACATGCCACACAGCGCACGTCACAATTGATTTATTGAAGGAAACATTCGATGAGCGCATAATTTCGCGGAATGGACCTGTCAATTGGCCACCAAGATCGTGCGATTTGACACCACTGGATTATTTTCTTTGGGGATATGTGAAGTCGCTCGTCTACGCCAACAAACCAGAAACGTTAGGGGACTTGGAAGCCAACATTCGTGGCGTTATTGCCAACATACGGCCCCATATGCTCGAAAAAGTAGTTGAAAATTGGACCTGTAGAATTGGCTTTATTCGAGCCAGCCGCGGCGGCCACATGCCCGAAATCATATTTAAACATTAATGGCATAAAATTATTCTTCCAATAAAGCCAAATTGATGGACATTAAAACGATATTCTTGTGTTTTATTTCAATTCGAAGTTCTATACCTCTAAAAAAAACACCCATTATTATTGTTTAAATTTTCTAAAATTTCAAAAGACTTTGACGGTCATGAGCCCATATCTCAATTACAGAGCTCCGGTAATTTAGTAAGTACCAGAAATAATCAACCTATATTACCCAATTTTAATGGAAATGTCTTAAAAATTGCACTTGAACTTAAAATCAACTAAGAGTCAATCGGATTACTATAAGTTGGTCTCACACCCATTTCTATATGTAACAAACTTCAGACCAATCGGATAGAAAGTTAATCGTGCTTTGTAGCTTCTTATAAAAATCAGTTTTCGTCTTTCAAGACTTTATAAGTAAACAGTAAAAAATTAAGAATTGTAGTACACGGTAGTACCACGGTACCAGTCAGTTTAAAAATGTATCAAAAAGTACAGTTGTACCATGTTTGCTATCCCTGGTGTAGGGTATAAAAAATGAAGAGAACCCAAAAACATTAAACATATAAGCACAAATTTGTACAATGGGTTTAATATTTAACAGCGAATCAGTAAAAATATTTAAACCAGTTTTTATGACTTTACTTAAACTGTATAAATAAACGATAAATCAAAATTTATGCGACATAAAAGATTCCTTTCCTTTACAAAAAAAAAAGAAACTGAAAACCTGAAAACAATGAAAGGAATATATTTATAATGGAAAAAGCTTATGATTGATAATGTAAGATCAAAGATTGTTTACTTAGTGGGTAAAGTATGTAAAATTTGATAATATTTTTTAAATTTTGTAGAAAAATTTAAGTCCTTTGAAAAATTTCTAGGACTAGAGTAACCATGTAAACTACTTTACTCTAAACACAAAATGATTATAAAGATAAAACTTTTTGTGTTCTGTTTTTGAGTACTTTTTGTTTATAATGTTTGTTTGCAATTTCGACTTCGATTATGTGGAATGAAGGAGGGGGGGGGGGGGGGGGCACTGTTAAGATAATTTAGCAGTAAATCAAGGCATATACCAAGAAAACATAAACAAATTGATTTATAGGCTCATGTTTTTTCTTCTCTTTTTTTCTTAAGAAACTAACAAAATAAGAAAAAAGTAATTTCAGACTTTAGGAAAGGATAACATACGAAGACAAAAAAAAAAAAAGATAAAGAAAAACGCCCCCATGAAATATAAAGATAAGCAGAGGAATTGTTTCACATAAAAACGGATAAACCTACACACACAATCAACAAAAGGATATTAACAGAGACAAGATAATGAAGAAAAACAAAAAAATGTGAACAGTAAAAAATACGCCAAAAATACACTTCTACAATTAAAGAAGTGAAGAGAAATATAATGAAAATTAAGTTGATGTGAATGACTTTCAAAAGTTTCAGTTTCACTCATTCAATCATTTCAAACAATGACAAGAATTCCATTGACTGAGAAGTGGACAATAAAATAATGTTAAAAAGTATTAAGGACGGTTAAGTCGGTTTAAGTAGTACTCTATACTGCACAGAGTTTTCTAGTAAAAATTGTATACCCTTCACCACCACAGGTGGAAAAGGTGTTATATATATGTAGCGCACAGAAATATTGCTCTTAGAGTATACCTTTAAGTATACAAATAGATATAGAATCACTTCCTTACAATGTTTTTGTGTTTTTTTCAAAAATTCACTATTTATATTGAATTTTTCAAAAATTCACTATTTATAGGGAATTTTTCAAAAATTCACTACTTATTGGGAATTTTTCAAAAATTCACTTTTTATAGGGAATTTTTCAAAAATTCACTTTTTATAGGCAATTTTTCAAAAATTCACTATTTATAGGGAATTTTTCAAAAATTTACTATTTATAGGGAATTTTTCAGAAATTCACTATTTATAGGGAATTTTTCAAAAATTCACTATTTATAGGGAATTTTTCAAAAATTCACTATTTATAGGGAATTTTTCAAAAATTCACTACTTATTGGGAATTTTTCAAAAATTCACTTTTTATAGGGAATTTTTCAAAAATTCACTATTTATAGGGAATTTTTCAAAAATTGACTATTTATAGGGAATTTTTCAAAAATTCACTATTTATAGGGAATTTTTCAAAAATTTACTATTTATAGGGAATTTTTCAAAAATTCACTATTTATAGGGAATTTTTCAAAAATTCGCTATTTATCGGGAATTTTTCAAAAATTCGCTATTTATAGGGAATTTTTCAAAAATATACTATTTATAGGTAATTTTTCAAAATTATACTATTTATATTGAATTTTTCAAAAATTCACTATTTATAGGGAATTTTTCAAAAATTCACTATTTATAGGGAATTTTTCAAAAATTCACTATTTATAGGGAATTTTTCAAAAATTCACTATTTATAGGGAATTTTTCAAAAATTCACTATTTATAGGGAATTTTTCGAAAATTCACTATTTATTGGGAATTTTTCAAAAATTCACTTTTTATAGGGAATTTTTCAAAAATTCACTATTTATAGGGAATTTTTCGAAAATTCACTATTTATTGGGAATTTTTCAAAAATTCACTTTTTATAGGGAATTTTTCAAAAATTCACTATTTATAGGGAATTTTTCAAAAATTCACTATTTATAGGGAATTTTTCAAAAATTCACTATTTATAGGGAATTTTTCAAAAATTTACTATTTATAGGGAATTTTTCAGAAATTCACTATTTATAGGGAATTTTTCAAAAATTCACTATTTATAGGGAATTTTTCAAAAATTCACTATTTATAGGGAATTTTTCAAAAATTCACTACTTATTGGGAATTTTTCAAAAATTCACTTTTTATAGGGAATTTTTCAAAAATTCACTATTTATAGGGAATTTTTCAAAAATTGACTATTTATAGGGAATTTTTCAAAAATTCATTAATTATAGGGAATTTTTCAAAAATTCACTATTTATAGGGAATTTTTCAAAAAATTCGCTATTTATAGGGAATTTTTCAAAAATATACTATTTATAGGGAATTTTTCAAAATTATACTATTTATATTGAATTTTTCAAAAATTCACTATTTATAGGGAATTTTTCAAAAATTCACTATTTATAGGGAATTTTTCAAAAATTCACTATTTATAGGGAATTTTTCAAAAATTCACTATTTATAGGGAATTTTTCGAAAATTCACTATTTATTGGGAATTTTTCAAAAATTCACTTTTTATAGGGAATTTTTCAAAAATTCACTATTTATAGGGAATTTTTCAAAAATTCACTATTTATAGGGAATTTTTCAAAAATTCACTATTTATAGGGAATTTTTCAAAAATTCACTATTTATAGGGAATTTTTCAAAAATTCACTATTTATAGGCAATTTTTCAAAAATTTACTATTTATAGGGAACTTTTCAAAAATTCACTATTTATAGGGAATTTTTCAAAAATTCACTATTTATAGGGAATTTTTCAATAGTGAATTTTTGAAATTTTCAATATATATGATCCGGTCTATGAAAAGAGAAAAGGTGGTTTATGACTCAAAAACAAAATTTCGTAAAATTAGATGATTTTTCGATATTTTGTTTTTGAGTCATAAGCCACTTTTTGATCATTCTTGGGAAACCATATAATACCACAATTTCACAATAAATCTTATTGTACAATAGCCTTAAAAACTAATGATAGTATAAAGAAGTTTTAGTTAACAAAGGCCACTACATCGTATGGGCAAATCCTGCATGACGGACGATACATTTGTACGGACTTTGTTGTACTTAAATGTATCCCATTGTCTTCTCACGAGATATCTTTGCTTTGATTTCAAGAAATATTAGCCCATCGATTGTGCTATCGAATGGCGTTTGTTAATTTACATACTTGTTTTGGGGGAAAAAGATATTTGCTTTTAAAGTGCTGTGACGGACGCTACAAAAAATGGAAGTGACTTTTCAACATGAGTTTCTGTAATTTTCATCAAATCGATCATAGTAATAAAAAACTTTTGAATACGGTAAAGATAGAGGAACATCAGAGGATAAAAAAACAGCTTTTATAAAATATTTCAAAGTTTCCAGTTTCACAAAAAACCCAGAAATGAACTGTTGCGGACGCTATGTGACGGACGATACAGTTTCTACTTAAATATTTTTTATTAGAAAAAAATTATATTTCATATTTTTAAGAATTCGTTAATCAGTGAAAATAATGGTTTTATTTGTTCCCGAATTTCATCTCCTTCCTTTTCATGTTCGCGGTTAAAATGAGATTTTTAGGTACAATTTAATATTTCACAAAACGGCTAAGTACATATATTTATTTAAAGTTTTACACTTTTTACATCTTATTTTTCGTCGAAAGACGAAGCAGCTAGCCGCAACATTATTGTGTCCCAAAATTCCAAAAAAAAAAAAAAAATTCAAAATCATCAAATTTGCCCCACTGTATATTTTTTAGCACCTAAATTTAATCTGTGGATATAGACAGTGTTGTCGCTTTATGAATAAGACATATATATGTTCGTAAATATTGTATTTAATAAATTTCATTTTGTAAAAAATATATACTGTGACGGACGCTACACTTTCCTATACATATTATTTTCTATACATAATATTTTGTAAAATGCTATCTTATATATCCTAAAGGATCATTATATGGTAAATTCCTTCATAAACACAAATGCGTGATTTCGATAGTTTTAAAATTCTGTCCTTAGTTTAATGTTTTTCGGATTTGCCCATATATTTAGTTCAAATTTTTTATAAAATTCGATTTTCTGGATTCGTTTATACATTCCAGCTACTTTTTATTTTTGAAATCTAAAGAGAATATATTGAACTATATAACTGCTTTTTAGAAAGTTACAAAATCGGCTTGACTTTTTGTAATATGTTCGAAAACACAAATTTTTTTTTTAAAAATTGGACAAATTTTGTTCAATGCCGTATGTAAACGGAATTCTGCACTGACTTGGATTTGAGTTTTGGATCAAAGTTATCACAGAACCCCATTCTCTACGAATATATAATAAAAGATTAACTTTCGATAAAAAAAAACTTCTTTGTTAAAAGTAAAAAATTACCAACCTTTTCAGATAAAATATACTTTTTTCGATCAGCGAAAAATATTTTAATTTGAAAATTTCTCAATATAAAACAGTTCAAGGTATTGAAAAACGGTCTTCACTATTATATTTTTTGAACTGTTGGCTATATGAGAATATTTTTTAGAAAATTATAGGCTTAATATCGAATGCACAATGGGTCAAAAACTAAAATGGGTGCAAATAAAGACCTGCCATTCAAGAAGACAGCAATCAAAACTTGTATCCATTATATATTCTAAAGGATCAATATATAATAAATTTTTCCATAAAAACAAATACGCGATTTTGACAGTTTTAAAATTTTGTCCTTGGTTTAAGGTTTTTCGGATTTGCCCATATGCTAAACTATAATGTTGTCCTCTAGTTTCTTAAATTTTCTTATATGAAGTTTAAGTTTGTAAGATCTTTATCAGCAGGCCCTCGTTCGATATAACCACTTTGAAGTATTAGAACAAACATTTTTTCCGAGTTTTAAGTAAAAAAACCAAAATCAATATTTTTCCTCCTACCAATTTCGTTAAAGGCTACAAAAAGACACCGACCCTCTCAGAAAACCGAAATGCCACAAATATTAAGAAATCCAAACAATAAAAACTATGTTTTCATAACCGAATGCTTTTGTCACTTAATAAATTAAGAAAATTAATAGAAAGAAAACTAAAATCATTATTATTTTTTTTTTTGTATTTTTTTATTGTCATTCTTCTATGACAGGAACTAATGAATGTTAAACAAACATTCGAGTTTGGCTAAATGGATTATTTGGTCTGACACGAAGGTCAATTTGTAAATTTTTTCCGACTGCTATTTATTTATGTCCTGGTGATAAAAAAAAATGAAAACAAGAGATTGGGGACAAAAACCAAAATTTCCACTATTCAACCTTTAATAGAAAATACCTTACGCGTGTGTTTAAGCTATTTTGGCTTTTTTGTTTTAATTGTCTAATTAAGTTAAGAAAAAGCTTTAGGGGTTTTTTTTTCGATAGTGTTAATAGACTTGTCCAATTAAAATGTGTTTTGGAATTCATGTGGATTTATTGTGGGCAATTAAAAAGTAGGAAGAAGGCAATAAATGGGCCAAACCTGATTAAATGAAACCCCACGCTATAAAGGTGAAATGTGGAATAATTGTAACCATCCCAGCAAAACTTTTCATTACCAAATAATGAGTTAAACAGCTAAACTATTGAACTACTTACTCATTCACTGTTTAAGTCATTACATTAATATGGGGATGTCATTGGAGGCAAGTACTTACCAATTGCAGAAAAGTAATGACTTGGGTAAGCAATTGAAAAACAACAACAAAAACTTTTTTGTTGTTGTATTTAAAAAAATATATTTTGAAACGAAATACACAATTTTTTTTATGACCCCATGGGGGCTCGATCCCAGACCCTCCGACTGCTAGGCAGAGACTCTTCCTTTGAGCTAATTCATATGTTGAAAACTTGGCAGCTTATAATTAATATATACAATTTTATTTTTAGATCCAAAATCATGTGACAATAACTTTGTTTTTCCCTGCTTTTTTTGCTTTGTTGTAATTTTTAGAAAAATATTTTTATACGATTTTTTGTAAATGTCTAATGCATTTAATAAACAATAAAGAAGTTCTTTTTATACCCTTCACCACCATAGGTGGAAAGGGTATTATAAGTTTGTGCTGATGTTTGTAACGCATAGAAATGTTTGTCTTAGACCCACCTTTAAGTATACCAATAGACTTAGAATCACTTTCTGAGTCGATTTAGCGATGTCCGTCCGTCCGTCTGGCTGGCTGGACCCCCATATAAACCTTG
Organism: Stomorhina lunata; assembly: GCA_933228675.1. Lineage (NCBI taxonomy): Eukaryota > Metazoa > Arthropoda > Insecta > Diptera > Rhiniidae > Stomorhina > Stomorhina lunata. The sequence continues at coordinate 53,698,248 of OW121744.1, forward strand.
TAATCAAACTACAGGTCGCAATTCTAAAGATAATTTGATGAAATTTGGCACAGATAATTTTTTTGATAATGGGACCATGGCTATTGAAATTGGTCAAAATCGGTCCATTATTTATGGTACCTCCCATAGGTCCCACTTCCCGGAATTGCTATTCATGAAATTTAAAACAGATACTGCTTATGTATACTTCTCTCACTGTACCAAATTTCGTTGAAATCGGTCCACATTTGACCATAGCTCCCATACAAATTCTTCTTTAAAAACGCACTAAAGAAAATGAACATTTTGAGTTTATTTTTTGCATACATAATTTTTGTAACAACTGTAATCAATTTGCCAAATTTTCATAATCAGTCCACATTTGACCCTAGCTCTCATATAAGTCCAAATGACGGAAACAGGTTGAATATATACGTTTTGAGAAAATGTTTGTATGATGGCAAAATTTAGCAAATATTTGTCTTTATACAGGAAATATAACACCTTTGACCTTAGTGGTGAAGGGTATCGTATGGTCGGCTTGACCGACAATAGCGCTTTCTTACTTGTTTTCAATTATTTTAAAACTTAAACAATTTAAATCTTCTTTTTTGTATAAGTTTTTACATAAGATTGACTCTCAATTACTTAAATGGCCTATAGTTACAACCTGTTAAGGTCAAAGTCCGAGCATATTTTAGAATTCCATGGATTTTGATCTTGTGCAAATGTTCTACAATTTTATAGGCCAAGCTTTGAAAAATGTTCCTCTACATGGTCTTTCTAGGTGGTGGGACATTTTAATTCTAATTTTATCCTCTTCATAGCATTTTTTTTTCAAGAGAGGGTTACTAGCCCGTAATCCTAACCCATGTACATGTTATCTTACTATATTAATGGGTGTTAAACGAGCTCCCCTGGTGATACCACGAGGAGGTCTGTGTCCACAGTTGAGATGAAGGATGACCCAGAAAAGTTGGGCTTACCAAGTTAAGACCAATTAGAATCGTATTTGCTATCCAACATCCCCTACATAACATTAACTCATGATGGTATTTTTTCATTACGTGAGTTAGTTTTCCAATTTTTTTTGGAGAAGGTAATATTAAAGTTCTTAAAATTCAAAAATCATTTATAAAAACTATTTTAATAAAAAAAAACTAAAAAAAAATTGTTGCCCTTGGTGGGATTTGAACCGCGGCCATTCAGTTTAAATTACGATCTTAATTACAAATAAGTACTTCTGTAATAACTTATTATTTATTCGAAGGGTATGTTATAGTCATTACCAGGTAACCAGTTATCAGAGTACTTGCCATTACCAAAGTTTTGCTGGGATGTTTTTAAATTTATTTATACTAAGAAACTCAAAATAAAAAATTTACTTTCTCAAGAATTATTTATATATTTTTATTTTCGAGCAGTGAAAATAATATGGGAGCTAGGTTCAAATGTTGACCGACTTTTAATATATTTTTTTACAAAACCTATCTCTACAAAGCTTAAGCCTTAAACTCAACTATTAATCGGTCTTGGAGGGTAAATAGGCCAACATAAGGTTACATGGAACCTTATATTTTCAAATGAACTGGAAAAATATAATACTAAAATATCGTCGGCTTAATATTCAAACCTGCTAACTCACTTTCAGCAAATTTTACAGGAGATACAAAAAACTTGTTATATTTCAAAATAATATTTTATATTTTTCACTTTTAAAAACAAAAATACAGAACGTAGTACTGGAGTTAGCAGTTTTACTTGCAAACACTTTCAATTGGTGGACTTAGCAGTTTTTCTTATCGAACCATTTCACACTCTTCTAGACTCATATTAAAGAAGACTTACATGCAGGTCGATGGGCGATATCTTTTTTTACCATATGGCATCATAAACTCAATTTACTTAAAAAGTGGACTTAGCAGGTTTTCATATTAAGCCGATGATATAACAATTAAAAACGTTATATCTCCTAATGTAATAAGTATAGAAACAAAATTTTAATATCGTTGTGAACAGCTATAAAAATAAGTGCACAGGTGTTTGGTACTTTTTTCAATTAAGCCCGATAAGGGGTAATAAAGGGAGAAAATAGTTTTTTTTTTACCCTTCACCACCATATAGTGGAAAGGGTATTATAAGTTTGTGCTGATTTATGTAACGCATAGAAATATTGTCTTAGACCCACCATTTAGTATACCAATAGGCTTAGAATCGCTTTCTGAGTCGATTTAGCGATTCCAGTCCCTCCATCCGTCCGTCTGTAAACCATGTAATCAAAGTATTGGTCGCAATTCTAGAGAAAATTGGCACAGATAATTTATTTGATAGTAGGACCATGGCTATCGAAATTCGTCAAAATCGGTCCATTATTTATGGTACCTCCCATAGGTCCCACTTCCCGGAATTGATATATTCATATATTATTTTTTCATCAAATTTTAAACAAATCTGCTTATGTAAACTGTAAACCGCAGTGGTATAGCAGGTTAGTCATCCGCCTAGCATACCAGAGGTCCCAAGTTCAATCCCTGTCAGACCCACTTGAAAAAACTTAATTTTCAAAAAAGCGGCGGTTCACCTCATAACTCAGCTAGCCACTGGTTATTGAGTATTAGGCTATGAAAAACTTCTCTCACTAATGCATTTGGCGTTCGGAAACGTAGGCGTTAAAACGTAGGTCCCTTTCAATGAGTCTAAAAATAGAATCGGATGCAGCTCATTGTCTGAGAGAAGTACGATTGAACATAGCTCCCATAAAAACTCTTCTGTCAAAACGCACTAAATGAGACAAAAATCATTAAAATGCTTGTAAATCTGAAGATAATGAGAATTTTAAGTTTATTTTTTGCATACATAATTTTTGAACAACTGTAATCAATTTGCCGAGTTAATCGGTCCATATTTGATCCTAGCTTTCATATAGGTCCAAATGTCGAAAACAGCTTAAATATATACGTTTTGAGAAAATTTTTGTATGATGGCAAAATTTAACAAATATTTGTCTTTATAAAGGAAAAAGAGCACTTTTGACCATAGCGGTGAAGAGTGTTGTATTGTAGGGCTTGACCGACTTTAGCACTTCTTACTTAATGGTACTATTTTTATCCCATTGTTATCTGTTGAACCAAAGAATATAGAAAGAAATGTTGTTTTGCAATCAATAAATGTGAAAAATATCTATTGGACACATATTTGGTACCTTTTTGATTTCGGGGGCCAAAATGGGTAAAAATGGGATAAAATTATAACTTAACATCTCATACTGTAATACAAATAGGAACAATATGTTAACTGCGTTTTAATAAAATGTACCTTGGTACCAAAGAAGTACCAAATATGCATATGTAACTTTATGAAGTTGGGGGATAAAAAGGAGAACAAGTAAGAGTGTTATATTCGGCTGTGCCGAATCTTATATACCCACCATCAAGTTGTGTTAAATTTAGAAACATATCTCATATATCTACAAGGGTGCTAATTCAAAATCTGCACCAAAACTGGAAAAATCGCTAAGCTATTTGGTATTGTTGGTAAAACTTTTGGACTAAATTAGGTTTCCGTATCTTTATAGTTCAACATTCAAAAATATTTTAGTGGTTTCCCCAGTATTTACTTTGATCAAAATTCGGTCTCATAACCAGGTATAGTTTTACATTAATAAGTTGTTAAATACTTTTCGTTGTGATTAATATGTAGTTAGGCTAAACACGTTAATAGTAATACGACAGGTCCATATATTTCGTTATGAGTTCCTAATGCATTCATCATATATAAAGTCTGGGCTGAACATTGATTGATGCCTATATAATTTCATAGGTGCAATCTTAATATAATGAATGTACCTCCAAATCTTTTTGATTGTAGATATAAAAAGGGGATGTTATATATATAAGAATTATAGCCAAATGTTGACCGATTATAACAAAATTTTACACACTGGCTGGTATATATAGAGAGCTTATTCTTGCAAAATTTAGTGACCATAGCTATCATAGTTTCTAATTTAATAGCTTTTAACTAGCCTTTGCTAAAATTTTTGGTTTCCGTGAGTGTTTTTCACATGAAAGCTAAAGTCAAATATGGACTGATTCCTATAAAATTTGATAAACTGATCTCAAATTGCATAAAACTTCCCTATTTTAAATTTAATCGTCATAGCTATTACAATTGTATTCAATTTATCAGCATTAAAGTGTTTCCCGGGGCGGGGTTATATAGGAGCTCTAACTAAATTTGAACCGATTTTGTCCATTTTCAACGCACATCTTTTCAAGATATCCAAAATACTTTTGTAAAATTTTGTCCCTCTAGCTCTTTTCGTTAAGGCGCTATCGTGCTTTTATCTGACGGACAGACGGACATAAACAACCTTTTCTTTATGTATTTTTGTGTTTCCATAAGTTTTTTATATGGGAGCTATGGTCAAATGGTGACCGATTGTGACGAAATTTTGCACACTGGCTGGCATTGACATAAGACTTCCTTGTGCTTAATTTAGTCTTACTAGCTCTTGTAGTTAAGGAGCTATCACGATTTTATCTGACGGACAGACGGACATAAATCCCCTTTTCTTTTTGAATTTTTGTGTTTTCGTAAGTTTTTTATATGGTAGCTAGGTCAAATAGTGACCGATTGTGACAAAATTTTGCACACTGGCTGGCATTGATATAAGACTTTCTTGTGCCAAATTTAGTGGTTATATCTGTTATACTTTTAGATTTATTGGCATTTAAGTGTATTTTGGGTGAAATTTAGCCTGTTTTCGTAAGTTTTTTGTATGGGAGCTATGGCTAAATGTGAACCGATTTCGATGAAATTTTATATGCTGCCTAGTGCTTGTCAAAAACTTCTAGATACCAAATTTTGTCATCATAACTGTCATAATTTGTCATTTATTAGCAAATAAGCGATTAGTCTAGACGAGGTTATACGGGAGCTATGGCCAAATGCTAACCGATTTTGCCCAATTTCAATACCAAAATTTTCTCATAGATAAAGAATGTTTTTGCTAAGTTTCAGTCTTTTCGTTTAGACGTTATCGTGATTTCAACAGACAGACAGACAGACAGACAGACGGACAGACAGACGGACATAGCTCAATCGTCTTAGAATTTCATAAGGATTCAGAATATATATCGTTTTTGATTTTTGAACCAATATTAAGGAAATTACAAACGGAATGACAATCTCAATATACCCCCATTCTTTTTGATGGTGGGTATAAAAATTGGTAACTTTATAACTGTTAAGGTATTTCCTTTATAGAGTAGTTAACTATGCATTTGATCATATTATGCTTTTTAGCAAAGTTGTTACACATAAGCCAACGAAGATTTCTAAATTGATATTACAGGTGGCGCCATTGAAAATTTCTCAAAATAAATGAAATCGTAAACTGTGCGTTTGGTCACGCTTTGATCTTTAGCAAATTTGTGCATGAGCCGACGAAGGTTTCCAAGTTTATATGGCCAATTTCCAAAAGATGGCGCCAGTGAAAATTGCTTAAAATAAATTTAATCACAAACCATGCATTTAATCAAGCTCTGATCTTTAGTTAAATTATTTTGCATGAGCCAACGAAGGTTTATTAGTTGATATGACCAATTTCCGATAGGTGGCGCCACTGAAAATTACTCAAATGAATGAAATAGAACACTGTGCACCTGATCATATATGATCTTTAGCAAAGTTGTTGTGCATGAGCCGACGAAGGTTTATTAAATTGTTGGTATGACCAGTTTCCAAATTATTCATAATTAATTGAACTGTGAACTATGCATTTGATCATGTGTTGATCGGACAAAATGAATAATATTATTCAAAATTAATGGGATATTCCCCTAAATTTATTTTAGTTGGTGGTGAAGTAACGCGCATACTTTGGTAAATAAAATATATAAAAAGTTTAAAATTTGACTAGAAATACTAGATGACATATCACAAAGTTCAGAGCAAGGCTCGATCAACCAGGTACTATATAGCTTATTTATTGTAAATTTAGTGGCTATAGCTGTCATAGTTTATAATTAAATAGCTTTTATTTGACATCTGTGGCACTTAAGTTACCTCCAGGAGTGGTTTTTATATGAAAGCTATAGTCAGATGTAGACCGATTTCAATAAATTTTGATATACTGACCAATAGTTGCATAAAACTTCTCTATTCTAAATTTAGTCGTCATAGCTATTACCATTGTATTAAATTCATCAGCATTGATGTGATTCCCGGGGAGGGGTTATATGGGAGCTCAAAACACAACTTTCTCAAGATATCGAAAATACTCTCTCTAGCTCTTGTAGTTAAGGAGCTATCGCACTTTTATCTGACAGACAGACGGACATAAACCATCTTTTCTTGTATTTTTGTGTTTCCGCAAGTTTTTTATATGGAAGCTATGGTCAAATGGTAATCGATTGTGACAAAATTTTGCACACTGGTTGGTATTCACATAAGACTCCCCTTTCATTGGCATTTAAGTGTATTTCAGTTGGAATTTAGGCTGTTTCCGTAAGCGTTTTGTATGGGAGCTGTGGTTAAATGTGAACCGATTTCGATGAAATTCTATATACTGCCTAGTACCTATGAAAAAATTCTAGGTACCAAATTTTGTTATCATAGCTGTTATAATTTGTCATTTATTAGCAAATAAGCGATTAGAATAGACGTGGTTATACGGGAGCTATGGTCAAATGTGAACCGATTTTGCCCGATTTCATTACCAAAACTTTTCAAGAAATGAAGAATATTTGTGCCAAATTTCAGTGACCTATATTCTTTCGTTAAGGTTTTATCGTGCCGACAACAGACAGACAGATAGACGGACATCGCTCAACAGTCTTAGAATTTCATAAGGATTCAGAATATACTTCACTTTTGGTTTTTGAGCCAATATTAAGGAAATTACAAACGGAATGACAATTTCAATATATCTCCCATTCTTTTTGATGGTGGCTATAAAAAGGGGATGTAATATATAATATATAGAAATGTTGACCGATTGTTACAATATTGTATATACTGGCTAGTATTTATATAAAGCTTATTTGCGCTAAATTTGGTTGCTTTAGCTTATAATAGTTTATAATAAAATAGCTTTTGTCTGACGTTTGTGGCATTTTAGTGGTTTCTGGGAGTGGTTTTTATATGAAAGCTGTGGTCAAATATTTACCGATTTATTCAATTTATCAGCATTAATGTAATTCCCGGGCGGGGCTCCAACTAAATCTGACCCGATTTCGCCCATTTTCAGTACACAACTTTTTCAAAATTCGAAAATACTCTTGAAAAATGTTGTCGCTTAACCCTGGAACGTCATCCTTATTTTACATACACTAACGTCATCCTTCGTCATTTTGACTACGCATACTTCAAGAGACTATAAAACTCTTCGTGAGCAAAAATGGATACCAAAATAGTTTTCTTATATATTAATAGACTCTTTTTAATAAATATTTTAAGAAATTAATTTGTTTATTTCTTAATTATTAATAAAAACTTAACATATTATAGCCTTCTTTTTTTGTTTTAATTTGAAAATAAAATTTTCCGTAGTCATTTTGACGAAGGATGACGTTCTAGGGTTAAGCTCTTTTCGTTAAGGCGCTATCGTGCTTTCATTTGGCGGGCAGACGGATATAAACCCCCTTTTCTTTTCGTATTTTAGTGTTTCCGTAAGTTATTTGACCATCGATTTGTGGTCTTAGATTTTCATAAAGACTCAGAATAAACATCAATTTTTGTTTTTGAGCCAATATTAAGGAAATTACAAACGGAATGACAATCTCAATATACCCACGTTTTATTTGATGGTGGGTATAAACATAAAAACAGTTCATTAACGAAAATGTTTATCCTCTCAACTTCATCTTTTCCTTTCACATAAATTCCAAAAGCCCAGATAATAAATTGTGAAATTTTAGGAATACAAATGTCTGACTCCCCTTCTTATACTTTTTACAACAATTAAGAACTATTATTTTTTTTTTTTCATTTATTTGTCATGTCTTTATGGCTCAAGTTGAAGGTTGAAACTGTCACAACAGTTTTTATGACAGCCGTCTTTTTTTTCTTCTTATTTTATTACAAATAATATAAAATTTTCACAATATGTTTTTCTTTTTCTTAAACTAACAAAGGCATAAATTTATCATATGTATGAATTTTTTTTACATACTTACATACTTATTCACAAACATTTGCAGATATTTCTTTATAAATATTTATATGTTAAAACAGTAATAAATCACACAAATAGAACTCAACTGCAAAAAAAAAAATTAAGAAACAAAAATGAAAAATCGCGAAATGAAAATGTTTTTTTTTTATTTTAAGTTCTAAATATAAATAATTTATGTCAGTTTCAGCACTAAAATGTTAAATGTATGACCAGAATTATTTTATGTTAGTTTTTGTCTTTAGATATTTTTTTTTATTGTATATAAAGCTTAACATTCGTTACTAACTTTATGGAATAAATTTCAATGTATTTTAGTGGAAACAAGTACGAGCGTATTATTTATATTCGGCTGTGACGAATTCTATATACCCACCATCATATCTATTAAATTTATAAATATTTATTAATTTGATGCATATTTTACGAAATTTTTATGCTCTTTTATATAAAACTAAAAACTTTTGATATCACAAAATTTTGTATAAAAAAATTTTTGATATCACAAAATTTTCTATAGAAAAATTTTTGATATCAAAAAATTTTCTATAGAAAAATTTTTGATATCACAAAATTTTCTATAGAAAAATTTTTGATATCACAAAATTTTCTATAGAAAAATTTTTGATATCACAAAATTTTCTATAGAAAAATTTTTGATATCTCAAAATTTTCTATAGCAAAATTTTATAGAAAAATTTTTCATATCACAAAATTTTCTATAGCAAAATTATATAGAAAAATTTTTTATATCACAAAATTTTCTATAGAAAAATTTTTGATATCACAAAATTTTCTATAGCAAAATTTTATAGAAAAATTTTTAATATCACAAAATTGTCTATAGAAAAATTTTTGATATCACAAAATTTTCTATAGAAAAATTTTTGATATCACAAAATTTTCTTTAGAAAAATTTTTGATATCTCAAAATTTTCTATAGAAAAATTTTTGATATCACAAAATTTTCTATAAAAAAATTTTTGATATCACAAAATTTTCTATAGAAAAATTTTTGATATCTCAAAATTTTCTATAGAAAAATTTTTGATATCACAAAATTTTCTATAAAAAAATTTTTGATATCACAAAATTTTCTATAGAAAAATTTTTGACATCACAAAATTTTCTATAGAAAAATTTTTGATATCACAAAATTTTCTATAGAAAAATTTTTGATATCACAAAATTTTCTATAGAAAAATTTTTGATATCACAAAATTTTCTATAGAAAAATTTTTGATATCACAAAATTTTCTATAGAAAAATTTTTGATATCACAAAATTTTCTATAGAAAAATTTTTGATATCACAAAATTTTCTATAGAAAAATTTTTGATATCACAAAATTTTCTATAGCAAAATTATATAGAAAAATTTTTGATATCACAAAATTTTCTATAGAAAAATTTTTGATATCACAAAATTTTCTATAAAAAAATTTTTGATATCTCAAAATTTTGTATAAAAAAATTTTTGATATCACAAAATTTTCTATAAAAAAATTTTTGATATCACAAAATTTTCTATAGAAAAATTTTTGATATCACAAAATTTTCTATAGAAAAATTTTTGATATCACAAAATTTTCTATAGAAAAATTTTTGATATCACAAAATTTTCTATAGAAAAATTTTTGATATCACAAAATTTTCTATAGAAAAATTTTTGATATCACAAAATTTTCTATAGAAAAATTTTTGATATCACAAAATTTTCTATAGAAAAATTTTTGATATCACAAAATTTTCTATAGAAAAATTTTTGATATCACAAAATTTTCTATAGAAAAATTTTTGATATCACAAAATTTTCTATAGAAAAATTTTTGATATCACAAAATTTTCTATAGAAAAATTTTTGATATCACAAAATTTTCTATAGAAAAATTTTTGATATCACAAAATTTTCTATAGCAAAATTATATAGAAAAATTTTTGATATCACAAAATTTTCTATAGAAAAATTTTTGATATCACAAAATTTTCTATAGAAAAATTTTTGATATCACAAAATTTTCTATAGAAAAATTTTTGATATCACAAAATTTTCTATAGAAAAATTTTTGATATCACAAAATTTTCTATAGAAAAATTTTTGATATCACAAAATTTTCTATAGAAAAATTTTTGATATCACAAAATTTTCTATAGAAAAATTTTTGATATCACAAAATTTTCTATAGAAAAATTTTTGATATCACAAAATTTTCTATAGAAAAATTTTTGATATCACAAAATTTTCTATAGAAAAATTTTTGATATCACAAAATTTTCTATAGAAAAATTTTTGATATCACAAAATTTTCTATAGAAAAATTTTTAATATCACAAAATTTTCTATAGAAAAATTTTTGATATCACAAAATTTTCTATAGAAAAATTTTTGATATCACAAAATTTTCAATAGAAAAATTTTTGATTTCACAAAATTTTCTATAGAAAAGTTTTTGATATAATTTGTGATATCACAAAATTTTCTATCGAAAAATTTGTGATATCACAAAATTTTCTATAGAAAAATTTTTGATTTCACAAAATTTTCTATAGAAAAATTTTTGATATAATTTGTGATATTACAAAATTTTCTATCGAAAAATTTGTGATATCACAAAATTTTCTATAGAAAAATTTTTGATATCACAAAATTTTCTATAGAAGAATTTTTGATATCACAAAATTTTTTATAGAAAAATTTTTGATATCACAAAATTTTCTATAGAAAAATTTTTGATATCACAAAATCTACGAAGTAACAAATCTAATATATCCTCCATTTTGTTAGTGGATTTAAAAATATACATATATACAAACGCTGTAAAGTTTCTCACGAAATTAGAATCATAAAAAAATATTTTTATTTAAAATGTTTTGCATTCATTTGTTTAAACTTTTTTAGTGAATACTCATGCATAACTCGTAAGTTAGTTGATGATAAAAATCAAATGAATTGAAATTGTTATAATAAAGTTTACAAAATTATTAGCATGAATGCCTAAAAAAAGAAACGTGGGCTTTGGAAATATGTAAAATATGTAAAATCCTTAACTGATTTGTAAAGTGAAAACAGTTAGTTTCATTGAATTATAGCGAAAGCCGCCAAACTTTATTTTAGCCCTAAACAAATCAAACAACAACATATTTTAGGAATACAAATGTTTATATTTTTTAAAGTAACACCAGCTTTCGAGTACTTTTATACATAATTCAAAATTTACTTAATATTTTTTTATACCCGCCATCAAAAAGAATAGGGGGTATATTGAGATTTTAACTCCGGTTGTAATTTTTTTAACATTGACCAAAATTGACGTATATTCTGAATCCTTATGAAATTCTAAAACGATTGAGCGATGTCCGTCGGCCTGTCCGTCCGTCCGTCTGTCCGTTGTCGGCACAATAAAACCTTACCGAAAGGATATAGGTCACTGAAATTTGGCACAAATATTCTTCATTTTTTTGAAAATTTTGGTATTGAAATCGGGAAAAATCGGTGCACATTTGACCATAGCTCCCGTATTACCTCGTCTAGGCTAATCGCTTATTTGCTAATAAATGACAAATTATAACAGCTATGATGACAAAATTTAGTATCTAGAAGTTCTACATAAGTACTAGGCGGCATATAAAATTTCATCGAAATCGGTTCACATTTAACCATAGCTCCCACACAAAAAACTTACGGAAACAGCCTAAATTCCACCTGAAATACACTTAAACGCCAAAAAATGATAAACTGTAATAACTTTGGGCAATAAATTTAGCACAAGAAAGTCTTATAAATATGAAGACCAGCCAGTGTGTAAAATTTTGTTACAATCAGTTACTATTTGACCATAGCTCCCATATAAAAAACTTACGAAAACATAAAAATTTAAAAAGAAAAGGTGATTTATGTCCGTCTGTCCGTCAGATAAAATCGTGATAGCTCCTTAACTACAAGAGCTATTAAGACTAAATTAAGAACATGGAAGTCTTATGTCAATGGCAGCCAATGTGCAAAATTTTGTTACAATCGCTCACCATTTGACCATAGCTCCCATATAAAAAACTTATGCAAACACAAAAATACAAAAAGAAAAGGGGGTTTATGTCCGTCTGTCGGTCAGATTAACGAAAAGAGCTAGAGAAACAAAATTTTACAAAAGTATTTCCAATATCTGGAAAAAGTTGTGTATTGAAGTTGGACGAAATCGGTTCACATTTAGTTAGAGCTTCCAAATAACTCCGGCCCGGGAAACACATGAATGCTGATAAATTGGGTACAATTGTAATAGCTATGACGACAAAATTTATTATAGAGAAGTTTTATGCAACTATTTGTCAGTGTATCAAATTTTATAGGAATCGGTCCATATTTGACTACAGCTTTCATATAAAAAACACTCCCGAAAACCAAAACAAATGTAGCAAAGACCAGTTAAAAGCTATTTAATTAAAAACTATGATAGCTATTTCCAGTAAATTTTGCAACAACAAGCTTTATTATTTTATATTTACCAGCCAGTGTGTGAAATTTTGTTACAATCGGTCAAAATTTGGCTATAATTTTATATATATGTATATATTACATTCCCTTTTTTATACCCACCATCAAAAAGAATAGGGGGTATATTGAGATTGTCATTCCGTTTGTAATATTCTTAATATTGGCTCAAAAACCAAAAACGATATATATTCTGAATCCTTATGAAATTCTAAGACGATTGAGCTATGACCGTCTGTCTGTCTGTCTGTCTGTTGAAATCACGATAACGCCTCGGTTTACATTTGACCATAGCTCCCGTATAACCTTGTCTAGGCTTATCGCTTATTTGTTAATAAATGACAATTTATAGCAGCCATGATGATAAAATTTGGTATATAGAAGTTTTACATAGCCCCAGGCATTTCATTAAAATCGATTTACATTTAGCCATAGCTCCCATACAAAAAACTTACGAAAACAGCCTAAATTTCACCTAAAATAAACTTAAATGCCACTAAATCTAAAAGTGTAACAGATATAACCACTAAATTTGGCACAAGAAAGTCTTATATCAATGCCAGCCAGTGTTGTCGCAATCGGTCACCATTTGACCATACCTCCCATATAAAAAACTTATGGAAACATAAAAATTCAAAAAGAAAAGGGGATTTATGTCCGTCTGTCCGTCAGATAAAATAGTGATAGCTCCTTAACTACAAGAGCTATTAAGACTAAATTAAGAACAAGGAAGTCTTATGTCAATGGCAGCCAATGTGCAAAATTTTGTTACAATCGCTCAGCATTTGACCATAGCTCCCATATAAAAAAACTTACGGAAACACAAAAAATACAAAAAGAAAAGGGTGTTTATGTCCATCTGTCCGTCAAATAAAAGCGAGATAACGCCTTAACGAAAAGAGCTAGAGGAACAAAATTTTACAAAAGTATTTTCAATATCTTGAAAAAGTTGTGTACTGAAGATGGGCGAAATCGGTTCACATTTAGTTAGAGCTCCCATATAACCCCACCCCGGGAAACACATGAATGCTGACAAATTGAGTACAATTGTAATAGCTTTGACGACTAAATTTAGAATAAAGAAGTTTTATTTAACTATTGGTCAGTATATCAAATTTTATAGGATTCGGTTCATATTTGACTATAGCTTTCATATAAAAAACACTCCCGGAAACAAAAAAAAAACAAGTAAGAAAGTGCTATAGTCGGTCAAGCCCGATCATACGATACCCTTCACTACTAAGGTCAAAGGTGTTCTTTTTACAAATTAAAGGCAAATATCTGCTAAATTTTGCGAATTGATTACAGTTGTTACAAAAATTATGTATACAAAAAATAAACTTAAAATTCTCATTATCTTATCGGATTTACGAGCCTTTTAGTCCCATTTAGTGCGTTTTGAGAAAAGTGTTTGTATGGGAGCTATGGTCAAATGTGGGCCGATTTCAACGAAATTTGGTACAGTGATTTTGGTTTACATAAGTCGTATATGATTTAAATTTCGTGAAAAAAATATTGATTTTTGTGGCCAGTATATCAATTCCGGGAAGTGGGACCTATGGGAGGTACCATAAATAATAGACCAATTTCGACGAATTTCAATAACCATGGTCTCATTATCAAACAAATGATCTGTGCCAAATTTCATCAAATTATCTTTAGAACTGCTACCTGTAGTTTGATTACAAGGTTTACATGGGGGTCCAGCCAGCAAGACTGACGGACGGACGGACGGACATCGCTAAATCGACTCAGAAAGTGATTCTAAGCTTAATGGTATACTAAAAGATGGGTCTAAGACAAATATTTCTATGCGTTACATACATCAGCAAAAACTTACAATACCCTTTCCACCTATGGTGGTGAAGGGTATAAATATTAAGCAAGGACCAGTTAAAAGCTATTAAATTAGAAACTGTAACAGCTATTGCCACTAAATTTAAAAAAATAAAAGCTCTATATAAATATCACCCAGTGTGTGAAATTTTGTTACAATCGGTCAACATTTGGCTATAATTCTTATATATATATTACATCACCTTTTTTATCTACAATCAAAAAGATTCGGAGATACAAGCAGCATATTAAGATTATGTATATGGTAGATGCATTGGGAACACCTAGCAAAATATATGGACCTGTCGTATTACTTTCAACTTATTTATCCTAACTAAATATTGAGCTAATCGAAAAATATTTAACAACTTATTAATGTAAAACCATACCCGGTTACGATAACGAATTTTTTTCAAAGTAAATAAATATTAGGGAAACCACTTACACACTTTTGAATGTTGAACTATAAAGCTACTGCAACCGAAGTTAATCCAAATATTTTACCAACAATACCAACTAACGTAATAACTTTTTTCCAATTTGGTCCATGTTTTGAATTTGCTGCACTCTCGTAGATATATGAGATATGTTTCTAAATTTAACACAACTTGATGGTGGGTATATAAGATTCGGCATAGCCGAATATAACACTCTTACTTGTTATATCTATAATCAAAAAGATTCGGAGGTACAAGCATCATATTAAAATTGCACCAATGTTTAGACTTTATATACGGTATTAGGAACTCCTAACAAACTATACAATTTTTTTCGAATTTGGTCCACATTTTGAATTAGCTGCACCCTCGTAGATATATGAAAGATATTTCTTAATTTAACACAACTTGATGGTGGGTATATAAGATTCGGCACAGCCGAATATAACACTCTTACTTGTTAATTCCCCCTTTGCTTTAGTTAAATTAAAAATCATTATAATGGCTTATTTCGAAGTGACCTATTTATTTTAAATATTTTCTTTTATATACATATGTATGTGTGTAAGTATGTATCTAATTGTGACACATTTCATTAAAATAGCTCATAATTTATATTTACATAAATTTATTTGTGCTTATCTCATTTCAAAGAAGTTGACGTTAATTGATTTTGTCCTTTTCTATAAATAACAAGAAAAAGCAATTGTGTAAGGACGTAACCACAATTTATTTCACTAAAGTTGTCAAGATAACAATTTAATATACCCCATTTACAATAATATTTCTGAAAGATTCATAAATAACAAGTTAGAAAGTGCTATAGTCGGTCAAGCCCGACCATACGATACCCTTCACCACTAAGGCCAAAGGTGTTCTTTTTCCTGTATAAAGAGAAATACATATTTGCTAAATTTGCAAATATTTTCTAAAAAATTATATATTTCAGTTGTTTCCGTCATTTGGACATATATGAGATCTAGTTGATTACTTCTTCCTCTTCTTCTGTTATCCTTGACTCCCAGTGGAGCATAGGGCCTCAACCATCCTTTTATATCGAACTTTATTGCGAAGTGCAAGGCACACATCATTCCATGAATAGTTTGCTGCTTGTAACTCCGCATCAATTGACCTTCTCCACGTTCTAGCAGGTGCACCAACACGTCAGCCGCTTCCTTGTGGATTTCAACGAAGCGCTTGTCGAGCAATGTTGGTATTTGGCCTTCGTAGTGTGTGGCCTATCCACCGCCATTTCCGTTGACATACCTCTATAGAAGAAGGGATTTGGTTTGTAGCGTTTAGTAGATCTTCATTTCTTATGCGATGTGGCCACCATATATTAAGGATTTACCGCAAGCATTTGTTTGCAAAGGCTTGTAGGTGCTTATCGATGACATTTGTGCGTTTCCAGGTTTCGCAGCCGTAATACAAGATGGACTTGACATTCGAGTTGTATATTCGTAACTTAGTTGTTGTTGATATTCGCCGAGATTTCCAAATAGCTCGGAGAATGCCTAATGCAGATTTTGCCTTATTAATACGCGACCCAATATCCTCTTGAGCGCCACCTTTTGTAGATACCAAACTACCAAGATAATTAAAGGTACCTACACATCCAATAACCTCATTATCCACATTGATGTGTGGCGACGGGTTTGCGCCATAGCCTCCAGGCATAATCTTTGTCTTGAAAATATTGATTTCCAGCCCAGCTGCCCGAGATTCAGCAGTAACCGCGCTAGTGTTTTCTTGAAGGTGACCTGAGCTTTGGCTTAGAAGACATACGTCATCGGCGTATTCCAAGTCCTCGAGTTGTCTAAAGGGTGTCTATTGGATACCACTTCTAACATTCAGTGCCTTGCGATTCTGATTCCAAGCCTATTGGTATACTAAAAGGTGGGTCTAAGAAAAATATTTCCATGCGTTACATACATCAGCACAAACTTATAATACCCTTTGCACCTATGGTGGTGAAGGGTTAAAAAATTCTTATTTGTTTGTATAATCTACCTATAAGACAATTCTTAATTTGTAATATTTGTTAAACAATCGGGTCAGTCTATCGCAAGGGATCTAGACCGAAGAGAATTGATTCGTTTATAGAGAAGAATCATCAAAAAAAACTATAAGAATATTTGACTAGACCATAATCTTCCATCATGACAACGCTCGGCTAAATGTTCCAAGACTTATCAAAAACTTTGGAAAACAGTGGAAATGAAGTTTTTGCTTACCCGTCTTATAGCATAGACCCGATATATTAACCTTTAACATACATGGGGAGTAAAATGACATGTTTTGAGTCAAAACTAAAACAGAAATCAAGTAATATTGTTCTTTGACTTTTGAAACGTCATTGGTGAAGAGCAAATAAAATTCTCAGATATTCAGCTGAATATTTTACTCATACTTTTTTCTAACTAAATGTTTACATCTCTTAAATTTCATTTTCGTCATTTTTCTTTTCAAGAGTTTTTTTATACAAATCTTGTTCGATTTTTTTCCTTAAGTAATCCTATTAATTTATCAAAAACAGTTTTAGCAAAATTCTAGGAATTGTTCGAAATTTCAGTTAAATTCTATGCAAAGAACTGTGAACAGGGTGATAGAAAAAGAGGCAAACTTTGAGTATAGGAACATCAAAACTTTCCAAGTTAACAAAGAAATTGTAAATTCTTTTTTTATGTTTCTTAGAGTTTTTTATTATAATATGTTTTTTTGTAGGATCTTCAAAAAAGATCGAAGAACTATAGTAAACTTCCATATGATTCTATTTATCATCTCAATGAAACACCCTTTATTTAAATATATTTCATCAGCTTAAATACATCATGTTTTTACTACTTACATAAAGGAAATACTATTTTGACATTGCGAAATCTATTTTCTATGACCTTCAAATATATTATATAAGTTTTTAATATAATTTTCTACTACAAGTCTTACTTTTTTTTCTGTTTAATTGTTATTATTTGTATAGAAATCTTTTTTTTAAATAAAGTCTTTCTTTGTCTATTTATTAAGTATTTGTAGCCTTTATTTGCTATTTACTTATTGTCAGATTAGAATCCAATTTAGTTTACATTCGTTCTTACGCTTCATCGTTCCACTTTTATTTATTTCCAAGCAGAGTTCTACTTTTTCCTCTGTGATAACAGCTATAGGACAAAAATGTCACCTATAATCCGATTAGCAGAAAACATCTTGAACGTTTTAGAAAATAAAAGTGAATCCCCAGCCTCAGTTCAACTACAAAAAATACGGAAAAATAAGATTTTCTTTCTTTTTACTTTTTTGTTCTCTTGGTGTTATTTTCAGATTGCTGTTACATAAGCCTTTAGGCAGATATTTAGTTCTACTTTAACCCTTAAGAATTATACAATAACAGGCACTTGAAGCTTTGCTAAGGAATGCGTACCAAAAGGGATTAGTTCTGTGCAATAAATAAAAAAAGTTTTAAAGTAGAAATAAACAAAAAAAAACACACATTTAGTTTATAATTTCAAGTCAAAACTTATTTCTGAAAACTTCGAAGATGAAGATTGCAAGGAATTGTAAACAATTTTCTAGTTGAAATACCTTTTTCAGGAGAGTCTTCTTTTCTAAAAAATTATTTTCAGATTTTTCTATAGAAAAATCATTGCTAACAAAACTTTTTATAGAAAAATTTTTGCTGACAAAATTTGTCTAAATAAAAGTAATTGCTGACAAAATTTTTCTATAAAAAAATTATTGCTTATAAAATTTTACTATAGAACAAGCACTGCTGTCAAAATTTTCTAAAGGAATATGATTTTTTTTTTTTAAATTTGTCTTTAGAAATATCATTGTTGACAAAATTTTTCCATATAAAAATCACTGCTGACAAAATTTTACTATAAAAAAATCATTGCTGACAAAATTTATCTTTAGAAAAATCATTGCTGACAAATTTTTTTTATAGAATAATCATTACTAGCAAAATTTTTCTATAGAAAAATCATTGTTGACAAAATTCTTCTATAGAAAAATCATTGCTGACAAAATTTTTCTATAAAACAATCATTGCTGACAAAATTTTTCTATAGAAAAATCATAACTGACAAAATTTTTCTATAGAAAAATCTTAGTTGATAAAATTTTTCTACAGAAAAATCTTCGCTGACAAAATGTTTCTACAAAAAGAACAAAATTTTTCTATAGCAAAATCTTTGCTAACAAAATTTTTCTATAGAAAAATCCTTGCTGACAAAATATTTCTAAAGAAAAATTCTTGCTGACAATTTTTTTTTATAGTAAAATCATTGCTGACAAAATTTTTCAAAGAAAAATCTTTGCTGATAAAATTTTTCGATAGCAAAATCATTGCTGACAAAATTTTTTTGTAAAAAATCATTGCTGACAAAATTTTTTTATAGAAAAATCTTTGCTGACAAAATTCTTCTATAGTAAAATCATTGCTGACAAAATTTTTCAAAGAAAAATCTTTGCTGATAAAATTTTTCTATAGAAAAATCATTGCTGACAAAATTCTTCTATAGAAAATCATTGATGACAAAATTTTTTTATAGAAAAATCTTTGCTGACAAAATTTTTCTATAGAAAAATCTTTGCTGACATAATTTTTCTATAGAAAAATCTTTGCTGACAAAATTCTTCTGTAGAAAAATCATTGCTGACAAAATTTTTTATAGAAAAATCTTTGCTGACAAAATGTTTCTATAGAAAAATCTTTGTGGCAAAATTTTCCTATAGAAAAATCTTTGCTGACAAAATTTTTCTATAGAAAAATCTTTGCTGACAAAATTTTTCTATAGAAAAATCTTTGCTGACAAAATTTTTCTATAGAAAAATCTTTGCTGACAAAATGTTTCTATAGAAAAATCTTTGTGGCAAAATTTTCCTATAGAAAAATCTTTGCTGACAAAATTTTTCTATAGAAAAATCTTTGCTGACAAAATTTTTCTATAGAAAAATTTTTGCTGACAAAATTTTTCTATAGAAAAAACTTTTCTGACAAAATTTTTCTATAGAAAAATCTTTGCTAACAAAATTTTGTATAGAAAAATCTTTGCTGACAAAATGCTTCTATAGATAAATCTTTGCTGACAAATTTTTTCAATCGAAAAATATTTGTTTACAAAATTTTTCTATAAAAAATCTTTGCTGACAAAATTTTTCTATAGAAAAAGCTTTGCCGACAAAATTTTTCTATAGAAAAAGCTTTGCCGACAAAATTTTTCTATAGAAAAAGCTTTGCTGACAAAGTTTTTCTATAGAAAAATCTTTGCTGACAAAATTTTTCTATAAAAAAACATTTGCTGACAAAATTTTTCTGTAGAAAATTCATTGATGACAAAACTTTTTTATGGAAAAATCTTTGCCGACAAAATTTTTCTACAGAAAAATCTTCGCTGTCAAAATTTTTCTATAGAAAAATCATTGCTGATAAAATTTTTCTAAAAAATCATTGCTGACAAAATTTTTTATAGAAAAATCTTTGCTGACAAAATTTTTTATAGAAAAATCTTCGCTGACAAAATTTTTCTATAGAAAAATCTTTGCTGACAAAATTTTCTATAGAAATAACTTTTCTGACAAAATTTTTTTATAGAAAAAATTTTTCTGACAAAATTTTTCCATAGAAAAATCTTTGCTAATAAAATTTTTCTATAGAAAAATCGTTGCTGACAAAATTTTTCTGTAGAAAAATCTTTGCTGATAAAATTTTTCTATAGAAAAATCTTTGCTGACAAAATTTTTCTATAGAAAAATCTTTGCTGACAAATTTTTTCAATAGAAAAATATTTGTTTACAAAATGTTTCTATAGAAAAATGTTTGCTGACAAAATTTTCTAATGAAAAGTTATTTCTGAAAAAAAAAAAATTTTAAGAAAATCTTTGCTGACAAAATTTTTCTATAGAAAAATCTTTAATGACAAAATTTTTCTATAGTAAAATCTTTGCTGACAAACTGTTTCTATAGAAAAATCGTTGCTGACAAAGTTTATCATATTTCTTAAAACCATTAACGAAATTGTTATTTCAGCTTAAGGCAAATGTTGAATTGTCTTTATCAAAAAAGTCAATAAAGCTTCGACTTCATAAAAAACTTTAGAAAGTAATTGAAAATTGTCCCAAGGGCACTTTAATATTGAAAGTGTTATTATCTGAAATTTTAATTACGTCAACTTAAGCTGTTTTACATTTTATGTTCTATTTAATGGAATATTAATATAAATGTTGTTTTATAAGTATTAACAAAATATTCCTATGAATATTTGAAGTGTAATTTAAATTCATACTATTCAAGAAACTCTGATAATATCCCCCTTCACCCCCACCTTTCTTCACTAGTTAGTTTAATATTCCCAATTATAGGAATTAATTATGCAAATCTACAATTAAATTAAAACCCATTTTATACGCATTTCAATTATAGAGCGTCACATTTAGATGTCATTTAGACAAACGATGAGCTAAACATCTCCTGGCGATATCCTGCTTAATTAACGGAAGACTTTGTTGTCCTTGGTCACGAAATATGACTAGGGTTTTCTTTTTGAGGACTTTAATATTCATTGAGATCCTCTGGCAAAGAGGACAGTGGGAATTGTTATTCTAAATATATTGAAATTTAATAAATGTTTATTGTATCAGGTGTGATAGTACACAAACGAAGACAAATGTTGTAAAACAAATTTTTAAAGAAAGGAAAAGTTGTCCATAGAAAATTTTTAAAATAATTAAAATTTTTCCATTGAAAAAATTTCTAAAGAAATTTTTAAAAAATAAATTTTCTATAGAAAATTTTTAAAACAACGAAAAATTTTCTATAGAAAATTTTTAAAACAACGAAAAATTTTCTATAGAAAATTTTTAAAACAACGAAAAATTTTCTATAGAAAATTTTTAAAACAACGAAAAATTTTCTATAGAAAATTTTTAAAAATATAGAAAAATTATGTTAGTGACAAATTTTCTATAGAAAATTTATGTCAGTGACAAATTTTCTATAGAAAATTTATGTGAGTGATAAATTTACTATAGAAAATTGATGTTAGTGATAAACTTTCTATGGAAAATGTATGTCAGTGTTAAATTTTTTGTAGAAAATTTATGTCAGTGACAAATTTTCTATAGAAAATTTATGTCAGTTACAAATTGACAAATCTTCTATAGAAAATTTATGTCAGTGATAAATTTTATATAGAAAATTTATGTTAGTGATAAATTTTCTATAGAAAATTTAAATCAGTGATAAATTTTTTATAGAAAATGTCAGTGATAAATTTTTTACGGAAAATTTATGTTATTGATAAATTTTTTACAGAAAATTTATGTTATTGATAAATTTTGTATAGAAAATTTATGTCAGTGATACATTTTCTATAGAAAATTTATGTCAGTGATACATTTTCTATAGAAAATGTATGTCAGTGATACATTTTCTATAGAAAAACCTTTTTCAGAAAACTAGTGATAAATTTTCTATAGAAAGTTTATGTCAGTGATAAATTAGCTATAAAAAAACTTTTTCATTGACAAATCTTCTATAGAAAATTTATGTCAGTGACAAATTTTCTATAGAAAATTTATATAACTGACAAATTTTCTATAGAAAATTTATGTCAGTGACAAATTTTTTATAGAAAATGTCAGTGATAAATTTTTTACGGAAAATTTATGTTATTGATAAATTTTTTACAGAAAATTTATGTTATTGATAAATTTTGTATAGAAAATTTATGTCAGTGATAAATTTGCTATAGAAAATTTATGTCAGTGATAAATTTTCTATATAGAAAATTTATATCAGTGATAAATTTTTTATAGAAGATTTATGTCACCGATAAATTTTTTTATGAAAAATGTATGTCAGTGATAAATTTTTTACAGAAAATGTATGTCAGTAATAAATTTTCTATAGAAAATTTATGTCAGTAATATTTTCTATAGAAAATTTATGTCAGTGATAAATTTTCTGTAAAAAATTTATGTCAGTGATAAATTTTCTACAGAAAATTTATGTCAGTTATAAATTTTATATAGAAAATTTATGCTAGTGATAAATTTTCTATTGAAAATTTATGTCAGTGATACATTTTCTATAGAAAATTTTGTCAGTGATAAAATTTCTATAGAAAATTTATGTCAGTGACAAATTTTCTATAGAAAATTTATGTCAGTGACAAATTTTCTAAAGAAAATTTATGTCAGCGATAAGTTTTCTGTAGAAAATTTATGTCAGTGATAAATTTTCTATAGAAAATTTATGTCAGTGATAAATTGTCTATAGAAAATTTATATCACCGATAAATTTTTTATAGAAAATGTATGTCTGTGATAAATTGTCTATAGAAAATTTGTGTCAGTGATAAATTTTCTATAGAAAATTTATGTCAGTGATAAATTTTCTATAGAAAATTTATATCACCGATAAATTTTTTATAGAAAATTTATGTCAGTGATAAATTTTCTACAGAAAATTTATGTCAGTAATAAATTTTCTATAGAAATTTATGTCAGTGATAAATTTTTTATAGAAAATTTATGTCACTGATATATTTTCTATAGAAATTTTTTGTCAGTGACGAATTTTCTATACAAAATTTATGTTAGTGATAAATTTTCTATAAAAAAATTATATCAGTGACAAATTTACTATAGAAAATTTATGAAAGTGACAAATTTTCTTTAGAAAATTTATGACAGTGACAAATTTTCTATAGAAAATTTATGTTAGTGATAAATTTTCTATAGAAAATTTTACCAGTGACAAATTTTCCATAGAAAATTTATATCAGTGATAAATTTTCTATAGAAAATTTAGGTCAGTGTTAAATTTTCTATATAAAATTTATGTTAGTGATAAATTTTCTATAGAAAATTTATGTTAGTGATAAATTTTCTATAGCAAATTTATGTTAGTGATAAATTTTCTTTAGAAAATGTATGTCAGTGATAAATTTTCGATAGAAAATTTATATCAATGACAAATCTTCTTTAGAAAATTAATGTCAGTAACAAATTTTTTATGGAAAATTTATGACAGTGACAAATTTTCTATAGAAAAGTTATGTCAGTCATGTGGCCTCATATAAATTGATTTCTATAACAAACTTTTCTTCAGCCGTACGTATGCGTAATATCATAATGGTTTTAAAACCAAAATATAACTCACACGTCCTCAGCTAAAATCTAATAGCAATCTCAAAATTTATTCATTATAAAAACTTACCATATATTCGATGTATTATAAACGTAGATTCAAACTGAAAATACAAAAACCAGCAAAATTAGTATTTCCTTAAGAAAATTTACATGTGTTTTAATTATTTAATACAAGATAAATTATACATTTATTCAAAGATTTCAAGATATGATTTTGTTAATAAATATTAAATTACAGAAAATGCTTTGTGGCTTTGAAGAGCCTATTTTAAGTAGTTATATAGACTACAATATTCTTATAGATGAATATCTAGTATTCATTTGAAATTCAGTTAATTATCAAAATATAACAATTTATTCATATCTTATCCTTTAAAATTTCTATTGTATAAATTTGTTTGCAATTACAAGAAAATCCTATATTATTAGATAAACAATATTTCTAAGATGTGCTCTTATACTGTTTGATTAACATTAGTAATTCCTAATATAATACAATATTTTAATTAATCTTCTTTGTTTTTGAGTATTTGCCTATGCAGCCAATAACGATCAGTGGGTGTCATTTCTTCATTGATTACATTGACAATAATAAGAAAATTTAAAAACAATGAAAATTTATTTATAGAATTTTGTTTTTCCTAAATTTTGTATATGAAAACAACAAATAATTTTTAATATTTAAGACAACGAAAAATGTTCTACATATAATTTTTAAGGCAACAAAATATTTTCTATAGCAAAGTTAATAAAAAAAGTTCTGTAGAAAATTGTTTAGACAAAAACAGATTATAACAAATTTTGAAGGCAACAAAAATTTCTATAGAATGTTTTATTAGTGAAGAAAAATCTTTTGAAAGAAAATATTTAAGGCAGCGAAAAATTTTGCATAGAAAATTTTTAAACCAGGGATCATTTTTGAAACTACCTAAACAATTTTAAGTTTTTCTTTCTATAAAGAAATTTTTAAGCAAAAAAAAATACGTGAAGAAAATTTTAAGGCAATGAACATTTTTTTGAAGAAAATTTTTTTTATCAATAAATTGGTCTGTTACATTAATAAATAAATGTAACAGATATGGGATCAAATGCGAATACTCTTCTTTTTGAAGAACATTTTATATAGAAAATGTTTAAGACACCGATACATTTTCTATAAGATATTTTAAGACAATAAAAAATTTATATAAAAATCTTTAAAACTAAGGAAACTTTTCTACAGAAATATATTAAGGAAACGAAAAATCGTCTATAGAAAAATTTAATATAGAAAATTTTAAAGGCAACGGAAAAATTTCTATACAGATTTTAAGACAAAAAACATTTTCTATAGAAACATTTCAAAGCAACGAAAAATTATTTAAATAAAATTTTAAAGACAACAACAAAATAGAAAATTTTTAGACAAGGAAACAAAATATTTTCTATAGAAACATTTTAAGGCAGCGAAAAATTTTCTGTGAAAAATTTTTGAGGAAACGAAAAACTTTCTATAGAAAATTTTTAAAGCAACGAAAAATTATCTAAGTAAAATGTTAAAGGCAACAAAACGATTTTTAAAAAATGTCATTAAGGCAACTAAAAAATTTCTGCAGAAAAATTTTTTAAGGAAAAATCTTAGGGCAACAAAACAGTTTCTGTAGAAAAATTGTAAAGCAAAAAAAAAATTTTTAAAAGAAAAATTTGAATTCAACAAAAAGTTTTCTATAGGAAAATTTAAAGGCAAGAACAAATTTTCTATAAAAACATTTAAAGGCAACGAAAAACTTTCTATAAAAAATATTTAAAATAACGAAAAATTATCTAAACAAAATTTTAAAGGCAACGAAAGGATTTTTGAAGAAAGTTATTTGGGCAACGAAAAAATATCTACAGATAAATTTTTTATAGAAAATATTTAGGATAACAAAAAATTGTCTATGGAAAAATTTTAAGGCAAAGAAAAATTTTTTAAAGAAATGATTTAAAGCAACAAAAAATTTTATATAGAAAAATTTTAGGGCAAAAAAAATTTTCTATTGAAAATTATATTCTATTGAAAATTTTTAAAGCAGCAAAAATTATCCAAATAAAATTTTAAAGGCAACAAAGAGTTTTTAGAGAAACTTATTAAGGCAACAAAAAAATATTCTTACGAAAATATGAAGAAAAAGGAAAATTTTCTATAAAAAAAATTTCTGGGCAACAAAAAATTTTCTATAAAAATTTTTTAAAATAAAAAAAAAATTTTGAAAAATGTATATTAAAAATATCTACAGCAACCAAAAATTTTCTAAAAAATTTTGA
This sequence comes from Stomorhina lunata, assembly GCA_933228675.1. NCBI lineage: Eukaryota > Metazoa > Arthropoda > Insecta > Diptera > Rhiniidae > Stomorhina > Stomorhina lunata. The sequence goes on from OW121744.1 coordinate 53,724,600, forward strand.
AGAAAATGAAATTTCTTTTAAATGTCAGTGGAAAATTTTCAATAGAAACTTTAAAAAGTTGCGAAAAATATTGCATAAAACATTTTGTAAAGCAACGAAAATTTTCTATAAAATAGAAAATTTTTTAAAGCACCAAAAAATTTGCTGAAGAATATTTTAGAGTTAACGAAAAGTTGTTTATAAAAATTATTAGAGCAAAAATTTTCTACAGAAAATTTTATTTTTAAGACAAAGAACAATTTTTAATACAAAAATTTTAAGGCAACGTAAAATTTACTATAAAAAATCTGTCTTGTATTGTCACGAATTTTTAAGTTATCCGCCCCATTGTGCAATGATCACTACTTTTCATTCTTCCCCTAGTTTTCTAGAATGTTTCTGTTGATGTTGTTGTTCTGTTTTTGTCTTTAAGCAGAGCAACATTTTTCTCTTATTTGCTGGAAAGAGTATAGCAACATTTTTCTCTTTTATCTACATTCTCTCTCTCTCTGATACTATTAACTAAAGATTATCTGTTTGTACAACGTATGTGTGAGCGTGTTCCTGATCATGTGAGAATGTATTGGAACATGCATCAACTTTCGTAAGCCACATTGTTAGTGTAATTAAAGACAGCATTTTTTTATTTACGTCTGCAGAAAATGCTAGAAACCGTTTTCTCTACTATATAAGGCCGATGGACGAATATTGTGGGAACAGTTTTAATTGAGAAGCGTATAAGAGAACAGTGTGACTAAGAATATTTGTAAAGCTGTTTTTGAAGTTTTTTAAAGTGGTTAACTCTAAAATTAATAAAAATATAACTTTTGAAGACCACAAAAAGTGTTTTATATTTGTTTTCGTTCGTTTGCAAAAAGATTTTTTATACGTTTTTAAAGGAAAAACGTCACAATATTATTATAGAAAATGTTTAAGGCATCAACAAATTTATTTTGGAAATACATTCTCTTTAGGTAACCTATAGCATTGAAGGTTATTCTACTAAAAATTTATGAATTCATTGCAATTCTCAGGACTAAATAACAAAAATTGAAAAAAAATAATTCCATCTAGACCTTTTTTTATGACATTTAATATTTAACTTCTCGTGATTGCGATTATATTTCTTTGTCTTTTCTTAATTGCTTTCAATTCTTTGAGACAAGAACAAATTTACTTTGCAAATTCAAAAAGTACTTCTATTAAATAAATATTCACTTGTAATGTGTACCTCAAGTACATATTACTCATTTGTAGCAAAAGTGACTTAATACAAAAAAAGGACATTCAAGGAAAAATGACTTTAAAAAAGAGGTTCATCTTTTTTATTGTAGATATAACAAATTTTTTTGTTTGTAGGTATAAAAAGGGGATATTTTAAGTATAAGAACTATAGCCAAATGTTGACCGACTGTCAGAAAATTTTATATACTAGCTGGAATTTGTAATTAATAATTATGGTAGCTATATAATTTAGTGGCTATAGCTGTCATAGTTTATAATTTAATAGCTTTCAACTGGCGTTTGTTGCACTTAAGTGGTTTCCGGGAGTGGTTTTTATATGAAAGCTATAGTTAAATATGTACCGATTCCTAAAAAATTTGATATACTGACCAAAAGTTGCATAAAATTTCTATGTTCTAAATTTCGTCGTAATAGCTAACAGAAATATTTTCGTAAAATTTTGTCCCTCTAGCTCTTTTGTTTACTTGGTCACTTTTATCTGATGAACAGACGGACATAAAATTCCCTTTTCTTTTTGCATTTTATGTGTTTCCTGAAGATTTTATATGGGAGCTATGGTCAAATGGTGACCGATTATAACAAAATTTGGCATACTGGTTGGTATTCATAAGAGACTTTGTTGTGCTTCTGGCCAAAGCTGCTACAGTTGATCATTTATTGGTGTATTTGTGGTGGAACTTAGGCTGTTTCCGTAAGGGTTTTGTATGGGAGCTATAGGTAAATGTGAACCGATTTCAATGAAATTGTATATGCTTGCTAGTGTTTATGAAAAACTTTTATATACTTAATTGTTATAAATTGTCATTTATTATCAAATGAGCAATTAGCCTAGACGAGGTTATACTGGAGTTATGGTCAAATGTGAACCGATTTTGCTCTGTTTTAATACCAACATGTTTCAAGTTATGAAGAATATGTATACAAAATTTAAGTGACCTTTATTATTTTGTTTAGGTTTTATCGTGCCGACAACAGACAGCCAGATAGACAGACAGATAGACAGACAGACAGACAGACAGGCAGACAGACAGACAGACAGACAGACAGACAGACAGACAGACAGACAGACAGACAGACAGACAGACAGACAGACAGACAGACAAGACAGACAGACAGACAGACAGACAGACAGACAGACAGACAAGACAGACAAGACAGACAAGACAGACAGACAGACAGACAGACAGACAGACAGACAGACAGACAGACAGACAGACAGACTGACAGGCAGACAGACAGACAGACAGACAGACAGACAGACAGACAGACAGACAGACAGACAGACAGACAGACAGACAGACAGACAGACAGACAGACAGACAGACAGACAGACAAGACAGACAGACAGACAGACAGACAAGACAGACAAGACAGACAAGACAGACAAGACAGACAGACAGACAGACAGAAAGGCAGACAGACAGACAGACAGACAGACAGACAGACAGACAGACAGACAGACAGACAGGCAGACAGACTGACAGGCAGACAGACAGACAGACAGACAGACAGACAGACAGACAGACAGACAGACAGACAGACAGACAGACAGACAGACAGACAGACAGACAGACAGACAGACAGACAGACAGACAGACAGACAGGCAGACAGACAGACAGACAGACAGACAGACAGACAGACAGACAGACACACAGATAGACAGACAGACAGACAGACAGACAGACAGACAGACAGACAGACAGACAGACAGACAGACAGACAGACAGACAGACAGACAGACAGACAGACAGACAGACAGACAGACAGACAGACAGACAGACAGACAGACAGACAGACAGACAGACAGACAGACAGACAGACAGACAGACATACAGTATATGTATCCCTTTTGGTTTTTGATCCAATATAAGGGAAATTACAAATGGAATGACAACCTCTATATACCCCCATTCTTTTTTATGGTGGGTTTAACAAGTAATAAAAGTGGTATTGTAGGGTCCATCATGCCCGCGCAATTATCTCGAAATTAAGAAGATTGATTACAATTTTTACAAAGATTATGTATGTATAAAATAAATTTTAAATTATTTCCACCTATAGGGGTAAATGGTACAAATATTAGTAGAAGAACAATGTCGGGATTCTAATATAGTAATACATACGTACATTCAAACTAATAATAACTTTTACCAAAAGAATCGGGGTAGAGGGAGTTTGTTTTAAGTACAAATTTGAATTGTTACAAAATACTGGCAACGCTGGGCCTTAACATCTAGTGAATTTTATAAATTTGTTATATATATTATATCAGAACAACCATTTCACATATACAATTCTTTGGTTTTATCACAATTTAAATGATACCTAATTCATGGTAATTCTACCTTTATATCTAAACATAAACATACAGTAAACGTATACAAAATAAATGGCAACATTTGTATTTTCATGAATAAAGATAAGAACCCAACCTACTTAAATGTTCTTTTAAGATTTCTGATAACTGGAGGAAATAAATAAAGTATTTTCTAAGTGTTTCATGCCAATACAATAGAAAACAAATGAAAATATACATTTAACACATTTAATGCCAATACTCGTATAATGCAATCAAACGAATAAATGTTACCAATATACGCAGACTACGGTTATAAAAGTGGCAGAAAATCCAAAAAATACTCCCCCAAACCCCCCAAAGACAAATGATTTTCATCCTTAAAGTATACAACAGAAATATGCCTTCTTTAAATGTAACGGAATACACCTAAAAAATAATTATTTCATATAGACAAACATGAACACATATTGTATCGGTATGAGTATGTAATTTGTATTTGGGATTTATAAAGTTAATGTTCGAACGTACAATAAACTTATGTTAGCTCATACCTAGACTCACTCATACTTACACATACATATGTTGTTGGAAAATATTATTTTGTATTATAGCGAGCGTATCGTATGTGAAAGACGTTTGGAAACACTTAATGCCATTGGTTCGTTAAACAAGATTAAAAATGATTTAGCTTTCAATTTTAATCAATTTGTAGGTAAAAGGAAATAAAGGAATTAACTCGTGGAAATGTTTATGATATAATTTAGTACGACTTTTAGAATGTATTTATTTTTTTTTATTTTATAGCTAAATTGAGCTAATAGGAAGGCAAATATTTATGAGCAAAAAGATCAAACATTTAACTTAAGCTACCACATGTAAAAATTTTAATCACTTTCATGAACATGATTTTACAAATGGCCAATTTCAAAAGTTCCTAAGCTTTTGGTAAGATATTTTCCAAGAAAAATTAATGGCAATTAGGAATTTTTCTATTGCTGATATATAGTAGTTATATATCTTTTGATAAATTAATGTAAATTAATATACCACCATATAAATTTTTACTTAACTAATTAACAGATTTATTTAATAATTAGTTAGAGGCCTTATCAAAGTATATATATATATATATATATATATATCTTAAGCTCGTATCATACTCCGTCAGTATCATCTTGCGTTCATATCAAATTCTGATGTTTAAATTTACAAATTTTCCTTGACAAATTTATTGACTAATCCTGCAATTATTGCGTATTATTTCATTTCACTATTTGACAATATCTAACAATTAACGAGTTCTTGTCATTGTCATCTGTTTGTTGATACAATTTTCAAATATTTATTTTAATAAGTTACTCAGGTTTTTGTATAAGTAGGATTATTTAGTCGTGTAATTGAGTAGTCAAATGAATTGCTTTGTAAATAGGGGTATTTTTTGAAGCACAGGAATCCAAAGGATAGGCAAGTATTAGACCAGAAATTTTAGAATACATACTGATACCAAATTTAAATGAAATTAATTTGCTTATTTTGGATAAAGTTAAATATTATCGATTTTATATTTAATAGAAATAAATGTAGGGTATGTTGTATACCAAGCAACAGTTTTGATTGGTCTTAACTTGATAAGCTCAGACTTGTCTTGGTTATCCTTCATATCAACTGTAGATACCGACTTTGTCATGGCATCACCCGGAGAACTAAGATAATTCCCGTTAATGTAGTGAGCGGGTCCCATATTAACTCAAAAACAAGTAAGAAAAGCTATAGTCTTCTAAGACCGACTATAACAAACCCTTCACTACTAAGGTCATATATTGACCAACAATTTTACAAGTTTTCCTTAAGTCTCTGAGACATACATGAATTTACTATATTTAGAGTTTTATATCTTTTCTGGTTAAGGTCCTGATATGGGAGCTAGGGTCAATTTAGGGTCAAATTACAAAATATTTATCTTTGCAAAGTTTTAGTAAACGTTTTTGGGTGACAATTTTTTGTATGAAGGAAAATGATTTTTAGAAATTTATAACTTTTTCTACGGAATATTGTGACACTAGGTCTTAAAGTTTAGATTTAAAAATTTGAGCTAAATCGGACAACGCTCTATGGACTTCCATCGGGTCCAAAGTTTAAGAGCCCATTTGTATGGGGGAAAATGGGTTATTTTTTTGTTTTTGCGAAATTTAGACCAAAAATAAATAATTTTTACAAGAAAAAATAATAGATTATTAAAGAGAACTAACACAGTTTTATTTCAAATCGTAAAAGATAAAAAGCCATGAGGTAGTTTAAAAGTTATTGTAGTTTTCCCCGAAAATTCATGTCTTTGAAAACGCGCCTAAGGATATGCACCAAAAATTGTATGTTGTAAATAAAGAAATTTCAAAGTTAGACCTGGGGCCAAATTACGGCATTCGATATCGATCGAAATCTTAGCTATTTTCAAAACATTTGGATAGCATACTTTAAGGATAATCAAAATTATTTAAAAAATGCACGGTTTACTATATTTTTTAGAAGTTATTTGCCAAAAGATATTAAAAGAGTTTTAATTAAACTATATATTTTTAAAAAGGAATCAAAATGGCCCCTGGCTCCAAATTACCGCATTCGATATCGATCGAAAACTCATACTTTTAAGCGAATATTGTAAAGTATACTTTAGGGATGTTCAAAATTACTTTGATGTAAAAAGTTTATTGAAATTTGGTATCCATTTTGATTAGTTTTTAAAAATATATATTGTTCAATTAAAACTCTTTTACTATTGTTAATCTTTTAGTAAATAACTTCAAAAAAATATAGTAAACTGTGCATTAGAGTGGTTCGAAAGAAAAAGTTGAGTCAGTCACCCCCTAGGATTAAAGATAATGTAAAAATAATTCTAAAAAATTTGTTTTTATTTTTTTACCACGCCTACAAATACCGCCCTTTTACTATTTTCTTCACTGTGTCGCCATTTAAATCCGATCATAACATTTTATATATCGATTTTCAGGGCTCTGTAAGGGCTACATTTCTCTCCTTGATAGTTTTTTACAACCTCGTCAATTTCTAGTCATAACTTTTTAAAATTCGAGTCGTACCCACCCTAATCAAATCGAGTAAAAATCTATTTTTTAAATGTTATGACTATAAATTGACGTAGTAGTAAAAAACTATCAAAGAGAGAAATGTAGCCCTTACAGATAAAATGGCGACACAGTGAACAAAATAGTAAAAGGGCGGTATTTGTAAGCGTGGTAAAAAAATAAAAAAATATTTTTTGGTATTGTTTTAACATTATCTTTAATCCTAGGGGGTGACTGACTAACTTTTTATTTTGTATGGAAGGCGAACCGCTCTACTGTGCATCTTTTAAATAATTTTGATTATCCTTAAAGTATGCTATACAAATGTTTTGAAAATATCTAAGATTTCAATCGATATCGAATGCCGTAATTTAGCCCCTGATTTATCATTTAATAGCTTGTTACTAGTAAACAGTTCAGTTTTGTTTAAATATAATCAAATTTACTTAGTTTTTTCATTTTGGAAAATGGTACAATTTTTTCAGGCCGGTTTCAAAAATCATTTTTTAATTTTTTGAAAATTTTGTTCAACGAATATTACAAATTTAGAATTTGCTCTCCAGTGTATTGAAACAAACAAATAAGAGAATAAAACCAAAAAAAAAAATATCTTTAACCGTTTCGCCGTACCTGCGATTTCAAATTGAAGAATTTCGCGAAAATGTAAATTTTTAAGCCAAATTCGAGTAAATGCTCGCTAAATTTTACTTGTAGTCAATTTTAACAAAAAATACAATTAATATTATTGCTTCGTTTATGGAAAACCTATGCTAAAGGGTTTTTTTAATATTGGACGAGATTAACCCTTCCTTCACCGCGGTCAAATCTCAAAATTTGGATTTTCTGAAAATTTTCATAGCGAGATTACGGAATATTAAGTAATAATTAGCGAATTAAAAAAAAAGCAAAAGCTAAGTAAAAAAAACTGAACTATTTACTAGTAACAAGCCATTAAACGATAGATCATGTCTAACTTTGGAATTTCTTTATTTACAGCATACAATTTTTTTTTTTGCATATCCTTAGGCGCGTTTTCAAGGACAGGAATTTTCGGGGGAAAACTGCAATAACTTTTAAACTACCTCATGGATTTTCGTCTTGCATGATTTGAAATAAAGCTGTGTTAGTTCTCTTTAATATTCTATTATCTTGTACAAATTATTTAGTTTTTGTCTAAATTACGCAAAACAAAAAATAACCCCTTTTTCCCCATACAAATGGGCTCTTAAACTTTGGACCCGATGTGCGCCCATAGAACGTTGTCCGCTTTAGCTCAAATTTTCAGATCTAAATTTTTAGACCTAGAAAAAGTTATAAAATTCGAAAAATCATTTTCCTTTATACAAAAATGTACATGGATAACCGGCCAGCAAGCCGGACGGACATCGTTATAATAACTCAATTAGTGATTCTAGGTCGATTGGTATACTAAAGATGGGTCAAATGTGGACCAATATTTCTATGCGTTACAAATATCAGAAAAAACCCAATATACCTTTTCCACCTATGGTTCTGAAGGGTATAAAAATATGGGTTATGACGTCGGGCTATGACCCACTCCTGGAAAAAACAATCACTATGAAAAAGATAAAATTTGAATAACATATTAGAAAAGGTCCGAAAAAGATCCGAAACTTCGATAGAAAGACCAATTGAAGCGAAATACCAACGAAATTGGAGAAAATGAGCACAAGATCGAAGCTCAAGGAATTTTAAAATATGCTCGATATTTGACCTTACCAGGTTGAAAATACAGGCCATTTAAGTTAATAAGTACACTCAGGTAAAAACTGCCTATACATTTGCATATCGAGTATATCGTTGGTCTCATGTAGAAAGGCCCTAAGTCGCATATTTGAAACTTTGCAGAAGAATGTAAAAAAAGATTTAAAACTGCAATTGACAAATATTTACTTTTTTTGTAAATACCGGCTATTATTATAATGAAGCACGAATTTGGTTTTCAAAACAGTTTTTTTATTTTTAAATATGTAAAAAACTAAATTGAGATAGGGCTTTTTTTTAGTCTCATTGTAGAGCACAAATGTATCTTAGGGCTTTTTCTGTAGCAATCAAAATAAATTATATTAATTAAAGTTTTCCATAGTGAATGTTTTATATAGGCAAGCTTTCTATATCAAAAATTTTATATAAGAAATTTTTCGATGCGGAAGTTTTTTCCCCATAGAAAAGCTTTCGTTATTAAGTGTTAAACATCAAATATTTTCAATATTAAATATTTCGATATTAAAATTTTTATGTAGGAAATCCAATATTTTTTTATAGAAAATCCTTCGATATCGAAAGTTTGTTAAATGAAGCTTTTCCATATGTAAAGCTTTATATAGGAAAACTTTAAATATTATCAAAGCTATCACTATGAAACGTTTTCAATAGAAAGCTTCTGATATATAAATTAAGCTTTAGGAAATCTGTTGATATAAAAAGTTGTCTACACGCTTTTGATTCTAAGAATTAAAAATCAAATGTTTTCTATATTAAATATTTCGATATTCAAATTTTTATGTAGGAAATCAAAATTCTTCGATATCGAAAGTTTGTGAAAGGAAGTCTTTCCATATCGAAAGTTTTATAAAGGAAATCTTTAGATAGTATCAAAGCTTTCGATATGGAACGTTTTTAATATAAAGCTTCTGATATTAAAATTAACCTTTAGGAAATTTGTTGATATAAAAAGTTTTCTATCCGCTTTCGATATTAAGGGTTAAACATCTAATGTTTTCTATATTAAATATTACGATATTCAAATTTTTATGTAGGAAATCAAACGTTTTCTCTATAAAATCTTTCGATATCGAAAGTTTGTTAAAGGAAGTTTTTCCATATCGAAAGTTTTGTAAAGGAAATCTTTAGATAGTATCAAAGCTTTCACTATGGAACGTTTTCAATAGAAAGCTTCTGATATTAAAATTAAGCTTTAGGAAATCTGTAGATATAAAAAGTTGTCTATATGCTTTTGATATTAAGGGTTAAACATCAAATGTTTTTTGTATTAAATAATTCGATACTCAAATTTTATGTAGGAAATCCAACGTTTTCTATAGAAAATCTTTTGATATCGAAAGTTTGTAAAAGAAAGCTTTTCCATATCAAAAGTCTTATATAGGAAATCCTTAGATATTATCAAAGCTTTCGTTATAAGACGTTTTTAATAGAAAGCTTCTGATATTAAAATTAACCTTTAGGAAATCTGTTGATATAAAAAGTTGTCTTTTCGAAATAAAAAGTTGTATATAAAAAATCTTTTGATATTGAAAGCTTTCTATAGAAAACCTTCTGGCATCGACAGTTTTATATAGGAAGTTTTTTTAATTGGAATGCTTTCGATATGGAATGTTTTTAGTTGAAAGCTTTTTACATTAGAAGTTTCCCACAGGAAAATAGAAAAATTTTATATAACAAATCTTTCGACATTGAAAGTTTTATATAAGAAAACATTACATAATGGCATATATTTATTGGCAAGTTTTCGTTGTAAAAGGTTTTTAGCAGAAGCGCTTTAGATATTAAATTCTAACTATAGGACATTTTTTGATATGAAAAGCTTTCTATAGGAAAGCTTTATCTCCGAAATATCTTGTCGACAAAAGTTTAATAAAAGAAATCATTATAGAAAAGTTTTCAATATTAAAAGTTTAATATAAGAAATCATAATACATCCAAGCAAAAGCTTTAAGACTATAAAGTTGTTTGTATAAATTGTAAATGCAATGATACATAATTTAGCGAGATAGGGCTTTTAAAAAATATATATGTATTTTGTTGGAATAAGCTAGGGCGTTTTAGAAAATTACTTGAATAACTGCTAATTTTGATAAAAATTGCCTTAAAATTTGGTCAGGAGGTGTATTTGCATTAAATGCATTGGAATCATATAAAAAATCAATTTCGAAAAAAGTGTGAGTTAGGCCCTTTCTACATGATACCAACAATTTACGAAATGGGGTATCTTATGTTATTGTAAAAAGCTTAGGTATGTTAATGTAAAAAGCTTAGGTACATGACAGACAAAAAAGAAAGTAATTTTGCCACTTTTGCCAAATTTAACCAACATAAGAACACAATGAACATAACCCGCCTACCTATGAAGGTCTAGGGTATTACAATAATACCCTTATCACCCATGGTGAAGGGCATAAAACACATAACAAATAGCTTCTTTTATGCATAAAGTCAGTTCTGCTTAAGGTTAACCATAGTTTTATAAATAATCTTACATTTCCATAGAACTCACAATTAAATGGATTTACAATGGAGCCCTAAAACATAGGCAAAGTGTAAAACAACCTAATAATTCATACCTTTAAGAAAAGTTTTACAAATTTCTATTTTTTTTTTGTTTTCCAAATACTCACTCTTGTAAACAATTCCTTTAACCAAATTTTGTTTTTATTCTTTTGGCAAGACCTAAGAGGAATTCTTTGTTTATTCTTAAGATTTCTCTAAGTTTCCCTTTTCATTTGTTGAAAAAAGAATTACAATGCAACCACTAAGAAGGGAAACAAAAACCAAAAACAATAAAGGAAATCCTTCAGAGAAAAGGTGTAAAATGTGAAAAGTTTTAATTGCTAACGAAAACCAACAAAATGTTTTCTTTTGTAATGTTTAGAAGTCATTGTTGCTGGGGTAATGTATTTGGTTTTAGAATCCGTTTGTAACATAATACAACGACTTAGTTAAATTTGATGGAATTAACTAAATTAACCCATATAGAACCAAAGCGGTTCAAGAACAGAACTAAAACAGAACTAGAACAGAACAGAAAAGAACAGAACAGAACAGAACAGAACAGAACAGAACAGAACAGAACAGAACTAGAACAGAACTAGAACAGAACTAGAACAGAACTAGAACAGAACTAGAACAGAACTAGAACAGAACTAGAACAGAACTAGAACAGAACTAGAACAGAACTAGAACAGAACTAGAACAGAACTAGAACAGAACTAGAACAGAACTAGAACAGAACTAGAACAGAACTAGAACAGAACTAGAACAGAACTAGAACAGAACTAGAACAGAACTAGAACAGAACTAGAACAGAACTAGAACAGAACTAGAACAGAACTAGAACAGAACTAGAACAGAACTAGAACAGAACTAGAACAGAACTAGAACAGAACTAGAACAGAACTAGAACAGAACTAGAACAGAACTAGAACAGAACTAGAACAGAACTAGAACAGAACTAGAACAGAACTAGAACAGAACTAGAACAGAACTAGAACAGAACTAGAACAGAACTAGAACAGAACTAGAACAGAACTAGAACAGAACTAGAACAGAACTAGAACAGAACTAGAACAGAACTAGAACAGAACTAGAACAGAACTAGAACAGAACTAGAACAGAACTAGAACAGAACTAGAACAGAACTAGAACAGAACTAGAACAGAACTAGAACAGAACTAGAACAGAACTAGAACAGAACTAGAACAGAACTAGAACAGAACTAGAACAGAACTGGAACAGAACTAGAACAGAACTAGAACAGAACTAGAACAGAACTAGAACAGAACTAGAACAGAACTAGAACAGAACTAGAACAGAACTAGAACAGAACTAGAACAGAACTAGAACAGAACTAGAACAGAACTAGAACAGAACTAGAACAGAACTAGAACAGAACTAGAACAGAACTAGAACAGAACTAGAACAGAACTAGAACAGAACTAGAACAGAACTAGAACAGAACTAGAACAGAACTAGAACAGAACTAGAACAGAACTAGAACAGAACTAGAACAGAACTAGAACAGAACTAGAACAGAACTAGAACAGAACTAGAACAGAACTAGAACAGAACTAGAACAGAACTAGAACAGAACTAGAACAGAACTAGAACAGAACTAGAACAGAACTAGAACAGAACTAGAACAGAACTAGAACAGAACTAGAACAGAACTAGAACAGAACTAGAACAGAACTAGAACAGAACTAGAACAGAACTAGAACAGAACTAGAACAGAACTAGAACAGAACTAGAACAGAACTAGAACAGAACTAGAACAGAACTAGAACAGAACTAGAACAGAACTAGAACAGAACTAGAACAGAACTAGAACAGAACTAGAACAGAACTAGAACAGAACTAGAACAGAACTAGAACAGAACTAGAACAGAACTAGAACAGAACTAGAACAGAACTAGAACAGAACTAGAACAGAACTAGAACAGAACTAGAACAGAACTAGAACAGAACTAGAACAGAACTAGAACAGAACTAGAACAGAACTAGAACAGAACTAGAACAGAACTAGAACAGAACTAGAACAGAACTAGAACGGAACTAGAACAGAACTAGAACTGAACGGAACTAGAACAAAACTAGAACTGTAACTCAATTAGAACTGACTAGAGCCTGACAAGAATGAAATTATATCTCAACTTAAATTGAGCTGTTTAATTTGTATTTTTGCAAATCAAATAGAACTCAACTGGAACTGTTTAGATTTGTAACTTCTGTGACATATATATAAAGTATTAAGTATCACATACATTCAAGAAGAACTCGTATATACTTAAGTGCACACTCAAGCTTTTAGTTAAGCGCTAAGACAATGAAATGATTTCGAGAGCTTTAAGCCTAATTTAGCTGAGTGCAATTAGAGACTTCTTTTATAGCTTCCGCTTTCCACATTTTTTTTACTTTTTAGCTTTTTTGCTTAACAATGCTCGCTAACAAAGCTCTTCTCCTTCCCCAGGTTGGCCTAACAAATTAATGTTGTAATAAGAAAAAGCTGAAAATCATTTTTATAATTTTTTTTTTATATTTTGTTGAATGCCTTGAGAAAATTTTTAATTGTTTTTATAGAATAATAAAGTTAAATATTTGTTGAAAGGAAGTGAGTTCTTTTTTTTTATTAATACTTATCGAAATTCGTGTTTTATGAAAACAAGAAAAAAAGTTTTATTGTTTTGTTATGAAAAACTTTTTTACTTTTAAAGGAAACGTATTTTTCTATAATTTTTTTCTCCTTTGGATAAATATTAGAAATATTTTCTTGAAGAACTTTCTTTGTATTTTTATTTGTTTAATATCTTGGGTGTGTTTTTCTTTTATTGCAGAAAAAGTTTTCAAAAATAATGTAAACTCTTTAACTTTTTTGCTGTATATTTATTTGTTTATAATCGTTTTGTTATTAAAACAAAAGACAACGACTTCCGCCTTTTGTTATTGTCGCCTCAGGAAAATGTCAGTTATATTTAAACTGTATGGTTTGGTTTAGGAACTTAAGAATTTAAATTATTATGCCCAATTTTGATTAAAGTTTTCATGACAACCTTGAAGGTGGTATATTGAGACTATAATTTAAAAATAAATCGGCTTAACCCATGTGTGCTCAACTTTTTTCTTATAAAAAACGTATATGTGCTTTGTTTTATAGCTCAGCTTTAACAGGCCTTCAGAAACAAATAATATCTTTTATATGAAAACTTCCGATATAAAATTTTGCTGAACTATTCTAAAGCTGACTGGTGATACATCTTCCCCATTAGCACCGTTTAATTTCTTTCTACCTATAACAACATTTTAAATTAAATTTTCTATTTCGAAGATACCTCACAAATGTTTGAAATGAATCTCATTAAAATTACTCCTGCTTTTGCCACATTCGACCATGACTGTCGAATATTCTTTTTAAGGTGTCCTTACCTAATGAATTCAAATTAGGCCAAAAACATAATATGTCTTTTGTATGGATGTATTCGAGAACTATGTAGTTATAAAATTATCATTAATTTAAGAGTCTACTTCCTTCCGTTGTCCTTTTATCTTTTAGAGAAGGGAAATTGGCATAGAGTAGGAGTGAGTAATGGTGCTCAAAAAATTTCATGACCTATTAAAATTTTATTTCTTATTTAAATTTAAGAAGCACTTCTCCATAAACGACACAATTCATACTCAACAAATCATATTTGAACAAGTATACAAGGAGCGTTCTAAAAAAATTAAGCATTTTCATTATTTCAGCCAAAGAAAACCTAGATCAGGATGAAAAAAGATCTTACTTATTAAAGCAACACAAGTCGAGCAACTCTTTCGAAGAACATCTAACGCTTTTATAAGTAGATACTTTTATAAATAGAGCTAAAGATAGCCTGAAGTCATATACAGCAAAGATAGGCAGCCTATGCCGCCAGGAGCCGAAGACTTTCTGTTATTTTCGTTAATATCACGATCATTCAATAAAATTATGTTTCTATAGAAATATTTTTCAATAGAAAAATTTTCGATAAAAAATTTTTCTATAGAAAAATTGTCGATAAAAAAATTTTTCTATGGAAAAATTTTCGATAAAAAAATTTTTCTATGGAAAAATTTTCGATAAAAGACTTTTTCTATAGCAAAATATTCGATAGAAAAATTTTTCTATAGAAAAATTTTCTATAGAAAAATTTTCTATAGAAAAATTTTCGATAGAAAAATTTACATATAGAAAAATTTTCGATAGAAAAATTTTTCTATAGAAAAATTTCCGATAGAAAAATTTTTCTATAGAAAAATTTTCGATAGAAAAATTTTTCTATAGAAAAATTTTCGATAGAAAAATTTTTCTATAGAAAAATTTTCGATAGAAAAATTTTTCTATAGAAAAATTTTCGACAGAAAAATTTTTCTATAGAAAAATTTTCGATAGAAAAATTATTCTATAGAAAAATTTTCGATAGAAAAATTTTTCTATAGAAAAATTTTCGATAGAAAAATTTTTCTATAGAAAAATTTTTCTATAGAAAAATTTTCGTTAAAAAAATTTTTCTATAGAAAAATTTTCGTTAAAAAAATTTTTCTATAGAAAAATTTTCGTTAAAAAAATTTTTCTATAGAAAAATTTTCGTTAAAAAAATTTTTCTATAGAAAAATTTTCGTTAAAAAAATTTTTCTATAGAAAAATTTTCGTTAAAAAAATTTTTCTATAGAAAAATTTTCGTTAAAAAAATTTTTCTATAGAAAAATTTTCGTTAAAAAAATTTTTCTATAGAAAAATTTTCGTTAAAAAAATTTTTCTATAGAAAAATTTTCGTTAAAAAAATTTTTCTATAGAAAAATTTTCGTTAAAAAAATTTTTCTATAGAAAAATTTTCGTTAAAAAAATTTTTCTATAGAAAAATTTTCGTTAAAAAAATTTTTCTATAGAAAAATTTTCGTTAAAAAAATTTTTCTATAGAAAAATTTTCGTTAAAAAAATTTTTCTATAGAAAAATTTTCGTTAAAAAAATTTTTCTATAGAAAAATTTTCGTTAAAAAAATTTTTCTATAGAAAAATTTTCGTTAAAAAAATTTTTCTATAGAAAAATTTTCGTTAAAAAAATTTTTCTATAGAAAAATTTTCGTTAAAAAAATTTTTCTATAGAAAAATTTTCGTTAAAAAAATTTTTCTATAGAAAAATTTTCGTTAAAAAAATTTTTCTATAGAAAAATTTTCGTTAAAAAAATTTTTCTATAGAAAAATTTTCGTTAAAAAAATTTTTCTATAGAAAAATTTTCGTTAAAAAAATTTTTCTATAGAAAAATTTTCGTTAAAAAAATGTTTCTATAGAAAAATTTTCGTTAAAAAAATTTTTCTATAGAAAAATTTTCGTTAAAAAAAATTTTTCTATAGAAAAATTTTCGTTAAAAAAATTTTTCTATAGAAAAATTTTCGTTAAAAAAATTTTTCTATAGAAAAATTTTCGTTAAAAAAATTTTTCTATAGAAAAATTTTCGTTAAAAAAATTTTTCTATAGAAAAATTTTCGTTAAAAAAATTTTTCTATAGAAAAATTTTCGTTAAAAAAATTTTTCTATAGAAAAATTTTCGTTAAAAAAATTTTTCTATAGAAAAATTTTCGTTAAAAAAATTTTTCTATAGAAAAATTTTCGTTAAAAAAATTTTTCTATAGAAAAATTTTCGTTAAAAAAATTTTTCTATAGAAAAATTTTCGTTAAAAAAATTTTTCTATAGAAAAATTTTCGTTAAAAAAATTTTTCTATAGAAAAATTTTCGTTAAAAAAATTTTTCTATAGAAAAATTTTCGTTAAAAAAATTTTTCTATAGAAAAATTTTCGTTAAAAAAATTTTTCTATAGAAAAATTTTCGTTAAAAAAATTTTTCTATAGAAAAATTTTCGTTAAAAAAATTTTTCTATAGAAAAATTTTCGTTAAAAAAATTTTTCTATAGAAAAATTTTCGTTAAAAAAATTTTTCTATAGAAAAATTTTCGTTAAAAAAATTTTTCTATAGAAAAATTTTCGTTAAAAAAATTTTTCTATAGAAAAATTTTCGTTAAAAAAATTTTTCTATAGAAAAATTTTCGTTAAAAAAATTTTTCTATAGAAAAATTTTCGTTAAAAAAATTTTTCTATAGAAAAATTTTCGTTAAAAAAATTTTTCTATAGAAAAATTTTCGTTAAAAAAATTTTTCTATAGAAAAATTTTCGTTAAAAAAATTTTTCTATAGAAAAATTTTCGTTAAAAAAATTTTTCTATAGAAAAATTTTCGTTAAAAAAATTTTTCTATAGAAAAATTTTCGTTAAAAAAATTTTTCTATAGAAAAATTTTCGTTAAAAAAATTTTTCTATAGAAAAATTTTCGTTAAAAAAATTTTTCTATAGAAAAATTTTCGTTAAAAAAATTTTTCTATAGAAAAATTTTCGTTAAAAAAATTTTTCTATAGAAAAATTTTCGTTAAAAAAATTTTTCTATAGAAAAATTTTCGTTAAAAAAATTTTTCTATAGAAAAATTTTCGTTAAAAAAATTTTTCTATAGAAAAATTTTCGTTAAAAAAATTTTTCTATAGAAAAATTTTCGTTAAAAAAATTTTTCTATAGAAAAATTTTCGTTAAAAAAATTTTTCTATAGAAAAATTTTCGTTAAAAAAATTTTTCTATAGAAAAATTTTCGTTAAAAAAATTTTTCTATAGAAAAATTTTCGTTAAAAAAATTTTTCTATAGAAAAATTTTCGTTAAAAAAATTTTTCTATAGAAAAATTTTCGTTAAAAAAATTTTTCTATAGAAAAATTTTCGTTAAAAAAATTTTTCTATAGAAAAATTTTCGTTAAAAAAATTTTTCTATAGAAAAATTTTCGTTAAAAAAATTTTTCTATAGAAAAATTTTCGTTAAAAAAATTTTTCTATAGAAAAATTTTCGTTAAAAAAATTTTTCTATAGAAAAATTTTCGTTAAAAAAATTTTTCTATAGAAAAATTTTCGTTAAAAAAATTTTTCTATAGAAAAATTTTCGTTAAAAAAATTTTTCTATAGAAAAATTTTCGTTAAAAAAATTTTTCTATAGAAAAATTTTCGTTAAAAAAATTTTTCTATAGAAAAATTTTCGTTAAAAAAATTTTTCTATAGAAAAATTTTCGTTAAAAAAATTTTTCTATAGAAAAATTTTCGTTAAAAAAATTTTTCTATAGAAAAATTTTCGTTAAAAAAATTTTTCTATAGAAAAATTTTCGTTAAAAAAATTTTTCTATAGAAAAATTTTCGTTAAAAAAATTTTTCTATAGAAAAATTTTCGTTAAAAAAATTTTTCTATAGAAAAATGTTCGTTAAAAAAAATTTTTCTTTAGAAAAATGTTCGTTAAAAAAATTTTTCTATAGAAAAATTTTCGTTAAAAAAATTTTTCTATAGAAAAATTTTCGTTAAAAAAATTTTTCTATAGAAAAATTTTCGTTAAAAAAATTTTTCTATAGAAAAATTTTCGTTAAAAAAATTTTTCTATAGAAAAATTTTCGTTAAAAAAATTTTTCTATAGAAAAATTTTCGTTAAAAAAATTTTTCTATAGAAAAATTTTCGTTAAAAAAATTTTTCTATAGAAAAATTTTCGTTAAAAAAATTTTTCTATAGAAAAATTTTCGTTAAAAAAATTTTTCTATGAAAAAATTTTCGTTAAAAAAATTTTTCTATAGAAAAATTTTCGTTAAAAAAAATTTTCTATAGAAAAATTTTCGTTAAAAAAATTTTTCTATAGAAAAATTTTCGTTAAAAAAATTTTTCTATAGAAAAATTTTCGTTAAAAAAATTTTTCTATAGAAAAATTTTCGTTAAAAAAATTTTTCTATAGAAAAATTTTCGTTAAAAAAATTTTTCTATAGAAAAATTTTCGTTAAAAAAATTTTTCTATAGAAAAATTTTCGTTAAAAAAATTTTTCTATAGAAAAATTTTCGTTAAAAAAATTTTTCTATAGAAAAATTTTCGTTAAAAAAATTTTTCTATAGAAAAATTTTCGTTAAAAAAATTTTTCTATAGAAAAATTTTCGTTAAAAAAATTTTTCTATAGAAAAATTTTCTTTAAAAAAATTTTTCTATAGAAAAATTTTCTTTAAAAAAATTTTTCTATAGAAAAATGTTCGTTAAAAAAATTTTTCTATAGAAAAATGTTCGTTAAAAAAATTTTTCTATAGAAAAATGTTCGTTAAAAAAATTTTTCTATAGAAAAATGTTCGTTAAAAAAATTTTTCTATAGAAAAATGTTCGTTAAAAAAATTTTTCTATAGAAAAATGTTCGTTAAAAAAATTTTTCTATAGAAAAATGTTCGTTAAAAAAATTTTTCTATAGAAAAATGTTCGTTAAAAAAATTTTTCTATAGAAAAATGTTCGTTAAAAAAATTTTTCTATAGAAAACTGTTCGTTAAAAAAATTTTTCTATAGAAAAATGTTCGTTAAAAAAATTTTTCTATAGAAAAATGTTCGTTAAAAAAATTTTTCTATAGAAAAATGTTCGTTAAAAAAATTTTTCTATAGAAAAATTTTCGTTAAAAAAATTTTTCTATAGAAAAATTTTCGTTAAAAAAATTTTTCTATAGAAAAATTTTCGTTAAAAAAATTTTTCTATAGAAAAATTTTCGTTAAAAAAATTTTTCTATAGAAAAATTTTCGTTAAAAAAATTTTTCTATAGAAAAATTTTCGTTAAAAAAATTTTTCTATAGAAAAATTTTCGTTAAAAAAATTTTTCTATAGAAAAATTTTCGTTAAAAAAATTTTTCTATAGAAAAATTTTCGTTAAAAAAATTTTTCTATAGAAAAATTTTCGTTAAAAAAATTTTTCTATAGAAAAATTTTCGTTAAAAAAATTTTTCTATAGAAAAATTTTCGTTAAAAAAATTTTTCTATAGAAAAATTTTCGTTAAAAAAATTTTTCTATAGAAAAATTTTCGTTAAAAAAATTTTTCTATAGAAAAATTTTCGTTAAAAAAATTTTTCTATAGAAAAATTTTCGTTAAAAAAATTTTTCTATAGAAAAATTTTCGTTAAAAAAATTTTTCTATAGAAAAATTTTCGTTAAAAAAATTTTTCTATAGAAAAATTTTCGTTAAAAAAATTTTTCTATAGAAAAATTTTCGTTAAAAAAATTTTTCTATAGAAAAATTTTCGTTAGAAAAATTTTTCTATAGAAAAATTTTCGTTAGAAAAAATTTTTCTATAGAAAAATTTTCGTTAGAAAAATTTTTCTATAGAAAAATTTTCGTTAAAAAAATTTTTCTATAGAAAAATTTTCGTTAAAAAAATTTTTCTATAGAAAAATTTTCGTTAAAAAAATTTTTCTATAGAAAAATTTTCGTTAAAAAAATTTTTCTATAGAAAAATTTTCGTTAAAAAAATTTTTCTATAGAAAAATTTTCGTTAAAAAAATTTTTCTATAGAAAAATTTTCGTTAAAAAAATTTTTCTATAGAAAAATTTTCGTTAAAAAAATTTTTCTATAGAAAAATTTTCGTTAAAAAAATTTTTCTATAGAAAAATTTTCGTTAAAAAAATTTTTCTATAGAAAAATTTTCGTTAAAAAAATTTTTCTATAGAAAAATTTTTGTTAAAAAAATTTTTCTATAGAAAAATTTTCGTTAAAAAAATTTTTCTATAGAAAAATTTTCGATAGAAAAATTTTTCTATAGAAAAATTTTCGATAGAAAAATTTTTCTATAGAAAAATTTTCGATAGAAAAATTTTGCTATAGAAAAATTTTCGATAGAAAAATTTTGCTATAGAAAAATTTTCGATAGAAAAATTTTCGGTAGACAAATTTTTCTATAGAAAAATTTTCGATAGACAAATTTTTCTATAGAAAAATTTTCGATAGACAAATTTTTCTATAGAAAAATTTTCGATAGACAAATTTTTCTATAGAAAAATTTTCGATAGACAAATTTTTCTATTAAAAAAATTTTTCTATAGAAAAATTTTCGTTAAAAAAATTTTTCTATAGAAAAATTTTCGTTAAAAAAATTTTTCTATAGAAAAATTTTCGATAGAAAAATTTTTCTATAGAAAAATTTTCGATAGACAAATTTTTCTATAGAAAAATTTTCGATAGACAAATTTTTCTATAGAAAAATTTTCGATAGACAAATTTTTCTATAGAAAAATTTTCGATAGACAAATTTTTTTATAGAAAAATTTTCGATAGACAAATTTTTCTATAGAAAAATTTTCGGAAGACAAATTTTTCTATAGAAAAATTTTCGGAAGACAAATTTTTCTATAGACAAATTTTCGGAAGACAAATTTTTCTATAGACAAATTTTTCTATAGAAAAATGTATTCGGAACTCTCCTTATAATCATTGCCATGTTGGCAAATAATGATATACTATAACATTTATTACATTCTATAATGACATTGTTATGAAAAATTTCATTTTGAATGTCGAAATATAAAATCATTACAATACAATATAAATTTCATGCACATAAGATATCCGGCCCAAAATAGAAAAAAACAAGCAAAAATGATTGTACGTTTTACTACCCATTTGTAAGTGGAAAACATTAACATGTAGCAGAATTTTGAAATCATTAATTTTGTTTTATTCGTTATAGAAAGAAAGAAACCCTCACATCAAACTTTGAAGTTGCATAATAAATCAGCATAAAATGTTTTATTGAAGACTATGAAAAAAGTATGTAAAATTAAGAAAAGAAAGAAAATCACGAGGGACAAAAAAATTGTTAAGATATACTAAATGCCATAAAAAATATTAATGGAAACAAAAGTCATTAAAGAATATTATATTACAAAAAAAATATGAAATATTCTTGTTTTTAAATTACATTTTTAGCATTTTACTTATGTATGTATAGCTTAAAAGTTACTACTAACTACTTTTGGTGAAGGGCCCATTATACCTTTCAGAGACAGCTTTATAGGGACTCAATATAGGGCACACCTATCATGCATATTTATACCCTTCAACACCATATGTGGAAAGGGTATTATAATTTTGTGCTGATGTATGTAACGCATATCTTAGACCCACCTTTTAGTATACCAATAGGCTTAGAATCACTTTCTGAGTCGATTTAGTGATGTCAGTCCGTCCGTCCGTCTGGCTGGACGTGTAATGTAATTAAAGTACAGGTTGCAATTCTAAAGATAATTTGATGAAATTTGGTTGGCTATTGAAATTCGTCAAAAGCAGTTCATTATTAATGGTACCTCCCATAGGTCCCACTTCCCGGAATTGATATATTGGCCACAAATATCAATATTTTTTCATGAAATTTGAAACAAATACTGCTTATGTAAACTTAAATCACTGCGCCAAATTTTGTTGAAATCGGTCCACATTTGACCATAGCTCCCATACAAACTCTTCTGTCAAAACGCACTAAATGAGACAAAAATCAAAAATAATGCGAAAATAATCAGTTTGCCAAATTTCGAGATAATCGGTTCACATTTGAGCCTAGCTATCATATAAGTCCAAATGACGGAAACAGTTTACGGCAAAATTTTGCAAAAATTTGTATTTAAACAGGAAAAGGAACACCTTTGACCTTATGTGGGGTTTATATAACTCAAGCGTCTGACGATTGAGTAAAATTAACATGTATTTTGTTTTTGTTACAATAACAAAACACATGTAAATTTCACTCAATCTTCATGAGCTTGAGTTATATAAACCCTACATTAGTGGTGATGGGTATCCTGTGGTCGGTCTTGACCGACTATAGCATTTACTTACTTGTTTTTATCTCCAATTGGTGATAGGGCATCATAAGTTTTTTAATTTGTTTGTATAATTCTTTTTATAACCCACAGAAGACTCGATTTTCATGTTCTTTTATTGAAATCAGGGCCCAAATCGTAGCATTCGATATCGATCGGAATGTATGATATTTCAGTAAGATTTTTGTGTCATACTTTTAGGATAATCTAAATAATATATAACATATAATTTATATATTGTTTCACAGAATATGCGAAACAAAAATTCAGTTTAAAGAATTCAAATTTAGTCATTAAGGGCATCGACTCATGTGTCGAGTCTAACGAAATAAAAGAATGTTTGCAAAAAGTGGATTTAACCCCTTGACGTATTTCCACGAGTCTGACTCGTGGTACAATTTCTGTGCCTAACATGATTATCACGAGTCCGACTCGTGGTACTATTTATGTGCCTAACATGATTATCACGAGTCTGACTTTTTTTGCGACTGTTCTTAAGCATCAAAACCGGTTTGTTTAGTGCAACTTGTGTGCGAACAATTGAAAGCAAACTTCGTTGCGCAAATTGATATGTCAAGGCGTTAAAGTGAAGCACTCATTCGCGACTGATAACTCCAAAAGGTTGTATTTTATTTGATACCTACTATCATAAAAATAAATTCGGACGTGATTTCAAGCGGATGTTATTGATTTCGGAGTAATGAGTAGTATTGAGAGGGAAATGATACACGTTTAATCTTCTTTCGAATTGTCCTCGGATCATTAGCTAAACTTTTTTTAACCCTGAAGAAATTTTATTCCCGTCTGCAATGGGAGGTAAACAAATAAATTGCCTTAAATAATTAGGCTGTGCCGAATTTTCTATACCCACCATCAAGTTGTGCTAAATTTAGAAGCATATCTCATATATCTACGAGGGTGCAGCTAATTCAAAATGTGGACCAAATTCAATACGACAGGTCCATGTATTGTTAGGGGTTCCAAATGCATCTACCGTATCTAAAGTCTGGGCATTGATGAATAGCTATCTAGATTCCTTGGTGCAATCTTAATTTGGTGATTGTACCTCCGAATCTTTTTGATTGTAGATATAAAAAGGGGATGTATATATAACAATTATAGCCAAATGTTGACCGATTATAACAAAATTTCACACACTGGCTGGTATTTATGCAAAGCTTATTTTTGCAAAATTTAGTGGCAATGGCTGTCACAGTTTCTAATTTAATAGCTTTTAACTGGTCCTTGCTAAATATTTTTTGGTTTCCGCCAGTGTTTTTTATATGAAAGCTATAGTCAAATATGGACCGATTCCTATAAAATTTGATATACTGAATAATAGTTGCATAAAACTTCTCTATTCTAAATTAAGTCGTCATAGCTATTACAATTGTGCTCAATTTATCAGCATTCATGTGTTTCCCGGGGCGGGGTTATATGGGAGCTCTAACTAAATGTGAACCGATTTCACCCATTTTCAGTATACCACTTCTGTTACATATAAGAAATACTTTTGTACAATTTTGTCTCTCTAGCTCTTGTAGTAAAGGAGCTATCGCACTTTTATCGGACGGACAGACTGACATTAACCCCCTTTTCTTTTTGTATTCTTGTGTTTCCGTAAGTTTTTTATATGGGAGCTATGATCAAATGGTGACCGATTGTAACAAGATTTTGCACACTAGGTGGCATTCACATAGGACTTCCTTTTGTAAAATTTTGTTGCTGTAGCCCTTTTAGTTAAGGCGCTATTGTGCTTTTATCTAACGGACAGACGGACATAAACCCCCTTTTCTTCTTGTATTTATTTTTGTGTTTCCGTAAGTTTGTTATATGGGAGCTATGATCAAATGGTTACCGATTGTAAAAAAAATTTGCACACTGGCTGGTATTTATATAATGATTTGTTTTGAAAAATTTAACGGCCATAGCTGCCATAGTTTCTAATTTAATAGCTTTTAAATGGCCTTTGCTACATTTTTTTTTTTTTTTGGATTCCGGGAGTGTTTTTTATATGAAAGCTATAGTCAAATATGAACCGATTCCTATAAAATTTGATATACAGACTAATAGTTGCATAAAACTTTTCTTTTCGAAATTTAGTCGTCATAACTATTACAATTGTATTCATGACAATTGTATTCGGGCTTGACCGACTATAGCTTCTCTTACTTGTTTCTTTTTGTATTTTTGTGTTCCGTTAGTTTTTTATATGGGAGCTACGGTCAAATGGTAACCGATTGTGACAAAATTTTGCACACTGGCTGGCATTGACATAAGACTTCCTTGTGATAAATTTAATGGTCAAAGCTATTATAGTTTAACATAAATTGGCATAAACTTCATCTGCTCTTTGCATAGAAAACTGCGTAAAAGCTACTCAATTTCTCTTTGGAAGTCCTAGCTTTAAGCTAAAAAAATTTATTGACTTTGTAAGTAACATGATTTTGCATAATTTAAGGCATTTTTTACTCCGAAATTTTCTTTTTTATGGACTGGATCAAAAAAGTTACGTTGTCTACCCTTGCGTAGTTTTCTACGCATATGGGAAAAAACATACGTTTTTGGTGGGAATTTTTGATGTCATGGTTCTTTTTTGTCAATCATTGTGATTTTAACACATGGAAAAGTTCTTTTTGATTATTATTTTTACACCATTTACAAGAAAAACTAAAAAGAAGATGAAGAAGAATTAATGCCAGAATCTTCATAATCTTGTGAAGTGATACATCCGTTAGTTATGTAAAAGATGCTTGCTACCTTTTTACCCTTCAAACCTTCAAAATATTAGGTTTACAACTTTACTTCTGTCGTTTTTTTCCGAAACTCGAGGCTTTATTATAGGGTGCTGTCCATCTCTGACCACTACTATTTCCCACCTTTCGGCCAGCGAACTATTGAGTATAAGCTTATGCTAACAAAATCAGTACCAAAGTATTGTTTTGAACTAAGTTCATGACAATGGGTAATGGTTTTTTCTCATATAGTTTTTCTCGGTGGAAAGCTAACTTAAGGCTTCGAAATGCAAAAAAAAAACTTTTTCGTCTACCAAATAAATATAAATTACTTTTTCTAACTGTTTCCTCCCAGAGTTTTTAAAATTTTGTACCAAAAACTATAAATAATATTGCATGCGTGGAAAATATCTACTAAAGGTAGACAACGTGATTTTTTTTAGGAGCAGATAAAGGTTAAGTGTATTTTAGGTGGAATTTAGGCTGTTTCCGTAAGTTCTTTGTATGGGAGCTATGGTTCAATGTGAACCGATTTGGATAAAATTTTATACGCTGGCCAGTACTTATGTAAAACTTCTATATAAAAAACTTTTTTATCATCATAGCTATTATAGTTTGTCATTTATTAGCAAATAAGCAATTAGCCTAGACGAGATTATACGGGAGCTATGGTCAAATGTGAACCGATTTTGCCCGATTTCAAGGAAAATTTTTCAAGAAATGAAGAATATTTACGCCAAATTTCAGTGAATTATATCCTTTCGTTAAGATTTTATTATGCCGACAATAGACAGACAGACGTACGGACTGACAGACAGACAGACGGATGTAGGGATTCAGAATATACTTCAAATATGGTTTTTGAGCTAATATTAATGAAATTACAAACTGAATGACAATCTCAATATACCCCCATTCTTTTTGATGATGGGTATAAAAATAATAAAAACAAGTAAGAAAGTGCTATAGTCTGTCAAGCCCGACCATACGATACCCTTCACCACTAAGGCCAAAGGTGTTATTTTTCCTCTATAAAGACAAATATTTGCTAAATTTTGCCATCATACAAACATTTTCTCAAAACTTATATATTTAAGCTGCTTCCGACATTTGGTTTTATATGAGAGCTAGGGTCAACTGTGGACCGATTATCTCGAAATTTGGCAAATTGATTACAGTACAAAAATTATGTATGCAAAAACTAAACTTAAAATTCCCATTATCTTACGAGCGTTTTAGTGATTTTTGTCTCATTTAGTGGGTTTTTAAAGAAAAGTTTGTATGGGATCTATGGTCAAATGTAAACCGATTTTAACGAAATTTGGTACAGTGATTTTGGTTTACATAAGCAGTATTTATTTTCAATTTCATGAAAAAATATTGATATTTGTGGCTAATATATCAATTCCGGGAAGTGGGACCTATGGAAGGTACCATAAATAATGGACCGACTTTGACAAATTTCAATAGCCATGGTCCCATTATCAAAAAAATGACCTGAGCTAAATTTCATTAAATTTTCTTTAGAATTGCGACCTGTAGTTTGATTACAAGGTTTACATGGGTGTCCAGCCAGCCAGACGGACGGACGTACGGACAGACATCGCTAAATCGACTCAGAAAGTGATTCTAAGCCTATTAGTATACTAAAAGTCGGGTCTAAGGCAATTATTTCCATGCGTTACATACATCAGCACAAACTTATAATACCCCTTTCCACTATATGGTGGTGAAGGTTAAAATAATTTTATTTACAAAACGACTACCCCTTTAAATAGTAATACATACACGGGTACATCGAACAAAATCAAACTCACATAAAATGTAAATCATAGTTAAGGTCATTTACCATGAAACGAGTACACTTGAAGCAATTTTCCTCCCACTGGCCACAAAAAAGTATATAGCTAAATAATTTTATGTATTTTCTACGTTACTTTATGCGAAAAAGATTTTCATATCCGGTAGTCAAATAAAACCCATAACAAATAGGGAATTTTTTTTTTAATAACGTCAAATAACAATAAAAAATAAAATATAGTAAAAGTACAAATACCGTGGAAAAGAATGAACCACAATAATAGCAATACATCCGCTTTGATTGCAAATACAATATCGTTTACCTGACTCCTAACGTTCAAGGGTTTTCAACAAACCCAATGCATTGGTCCCTGCTTATTCAAGTATGTAACCGCATTGGCAGCCGAAGTTTGTGTGACCACGACACCCCCAATACTCGCTCGTCTACTATAAATGTAATAAAAATTTAAATACCCTAGAACTAACAATAGAGATGGCACTCGTTCTTACATCATCGTCATGCCGCGACATGGTAGTTATAGTTTTTTATATAGTAGTAAAAAAAATCTTTATGTGACTAAACATTTTACGAGCATCATGTCGAAAGTCTATTTTTATTTTCTTTTTTCTACATAATTTTAAAATTTTGATACGAAACAGGAAAAGAAAGGTAAACGTACTTTTGCTGAAGTATCTTTAACAAAACTTGAGCATTTTAAATAAAATTTATTAAAATGAATTTGTTAGAGGAAACGATTGATTTACAAAAGGGAAATGAATTTGTAAATCAAATAAAAACTGAAGTGCTATTTATTAGATACTTCTGTGTAATAAAGTTTATTTGATTAATTTATAAGAGACTTTTTCAAATATTTACTATGGAAGTTTTAAGGTAGAAAATGTGACATGTAGAACAACACTGGTCAACTAGGGAAATTACTTTAAAGTTTAACTATTTCATTTCGATATATCATGGCCCCGAAGTACAAAAATACCCAAAATTTAGGAATCTATGTATACGATTTTTAATTTTTTTTATAACCACCATCAACAAGAATGGGGGGTATATTGAGATTGTCATTCCGTTTGTAATTTCCTTAATATTGGCTCAAAATGGAAAAGCGATATATATTCTGAATCCTTATGGAAATCTAAGACGATTGAGCGATGTCCGTCTGTCTGTCTGTTGTCGGCATGATAAAACCTTAACGAAAGGATATAGGTCACTGAAATTTGGCATAAATATTCTTCATTTCTTGGAAAATTTTGGTATTGAAATCGGGCAAAATCGGTTCACATTTGACCATAGCTCTCATATAAAAAACTTATGGAAACAGCCTAAATTCCACCTGAAATTCACTTAAATGCCAATAAATGATAAAGTGTAATAGCTTTGGCCACTAAATTTAGGACAAGGAAGTCTTATGTGAGTGCCAGCTGGTATGCAAAATTTTGTCACAATCGGTCTCCATTTGACCATAGCTCCCATATCAAAAAAAATTAAGGAAACACAAAAATACAAAAAGAAAAGGGGGTTTATGTCCGTCTGTCCGTTAGATAAAAGCGCGATAGCGCCTTAACTAAAAGGGCTAGAGAGACAAAATTTTACAAAAGTATTTTTGATATACAACAAAAGTTGTGTACTGAAAATGGCCGAAATTCGTTTACATTTAGAGCTCACTTTTAACCCCTTCCTGGAAACACATGAATGCTTATAGGTTGAAAACAATTGTAATAGCTATGGCGAATAAATTTAGAATAGAGAAGTTTTATGCAACTATTGGTCAATATATCAAATTTTATAAGAATCGGTCCATATTTGACTATAGCTTTCATATAAAAAACACTCCCGGAAACGAAAGAATATTTAGCAAGGACCAGTTAAAAGCTACTAAACTATAAACTATGACAGCTATTGCCAATAAATTTTGCAAAAAATAAGCTTTATATATTTTAAATACCAGCCAGTGTGTGTTACAATTGGTCAACATTTGGCTATAATTCTTATATATATATATATATATATATATATATATATATATATATATATATATATATATATATATATATATATATATATATATATATATTACATCCCCTTTTTTATACCCACCATAAAAAATATACCCCCCATATTGAGATTGTCATTCCGTTTGTAATTTCCTTAATATTGGCTTAAAAATTAACAAGTAAGAGTGGTATATTCGGCTTTGCCGAATCTTGGATGCCCTTCACCAATGGTGTTCCAAAAGTAAAGTACAAAATCGTAAGAATATATTAACCCTTCTACTTTCCTTGGATTACCCTTATATTACCCTTTGGGTCAATATGACCCAACAATGAAATATTAACAAAATTGGGTATTTAACATTGGATTTTTTAATTTAGAACCAACACAGGTCATCCCCTGCCCCTTCTTGTCCAATGCATTGTGTTGGAAGTAGGAAAATAGGTTATGGGAGGGAGGATAGATGGAGTAGTCTTTATGGCTTTAAATTTACCTATATTGCAACTGGCAGGGAAAACTTCTGCGGAAAGTGAATTCCATATACGAACTATACGGCTGAATATAGAGTGTTGTTCGGTCTACCGGCCAATCGACCACAAAGGAATGAGCTCTAACAGAATGACGTGTATTGCGTAAAAAAGTCCGAGTTTCGGAAACGAGTTCTCTGATTTCGTTAGAGCACTTTCAAAAGTATTAACAATAGAACAGTGTGACACAACTCAAATTGCGATGGTGCTCCTGTAAATCAATAGAGTTGGATACCCCACTGTCCCGATGAGCACTTTTGCCATTTCGTACACTAGGTCGAGAAGCTCCAAAATAGACTTTGAAGTTCCGGCACATACATGAGGTGGTGTAAATAGTAAGGAGATCAGATGGAGTGAAGTATCTCTTGCACCGTTTTAGAAAACCGAGGCACTTGAATGCTTCTTTCGACACTTGAAAGATATATTTTGTCGAACGGACATCACATTGATGAAGAAACATGGTTTCCCGCGCTTTTATGCATAAGCATACAACATCTATTCGCACGACCCCATTCTGAAATTGTTTCTAAATATCGATTTAATAATTAATTCATGTTTTGTCTCATAGCGCCAACCTAAAGAAGGCTTGGACTACGATTGAATGAATATGAATGGCAAATATTGCTGTCATCTGCAAAAGAGTAGATAGGATTGGAAGTTTGATGTTGAAGGACATTTATAAAGATAAGAAATAGAGTTGGAGAAAGAACAGAGCTTGCGGTAGCTCTGAATTAACCTTGAATTCTATAACAACTCGTATAGAGCGATCTCTGAGGAAGCTCAATATAAACCGAGAAAAGTTATTACCGATACCAAAGGCAATAAGTTTTGATAGAAGTGCTCCGTGCCACACTATATCAAACGCCTTGGAAATATTCTTCGCCAAATATGCTCATTTGTTAGCTCATTGATTTGCAAGTTCTACTAAATAAAGCTTGCTTCTGAAGTTTGTATTAAAACCCCAGTCTGGATTCATTTAAGTCCATGTGATGTAGGTGCTATATGCTGATACAACTATCATGTTTGAAAATAATGCAACTGGCCATCGTTTAGTCTCGCGCTTACATGTGTAATTAGCAAGAAGTTGGTCAAGTGCATGAACTAAAGCTTTAGTTTGGATGCAATGATGTATTATTTTAGTCTTTTTTTGTTCATCATCTCTTACGTCGGCTGAATGATGAAGAGAACTTAAGAGGATAACATATTTATTTTTGTTTGGAACATATCATCTGAAAACAAAAAAAATTGCGAAAATAGCGTAACGTGATATGTGAACAGCCCATGAATGGAAAAATGTTCAATAAAAGCGATTTTACTGATTATTTGACTGAACAAATTATTGATAGATGATTCTGAATGAAGGTGAACTCGATTCAATTATGTTCAATAGGAAAAAAAATTATAAAGTGTAATTAAGCTTGAAATATCGCTTGTTGGGTCATATTGACCCAAAGGGTATTAAATGTGTGTAAATCGTGTTTTGAAATGTGGAGGGGGGAGGAAAATTTTTAATTTTATTATTTTCTTATAAAAACATAATTTTCGTCCCTGTAATGGATAAATAAAAGTTTCAAGTTCTTATCAAAATATTTAAGGGGAAAATTTTGCGTTTGAAAAACAAAATTGGGTCAAATTGACCCAAGGAGAGTATAAGGGTTAATAATTATATAGTTTCTGATTACTGATTTAGTTGAGCCCCACACAAATGCTTGATATGTATATTAATTTTCTTTTGTTCATACTAAATGTGATTCCTAGAAATATTTAGTTATGCTAGTTTTATATGCAAAGAGTCTTTAAAATTAAGAGTCGGAAAACGAAAAGCTTTTCGGTGGCGTCATCATCTAGAATAGTTATGGACCCAAAGGTTAGGTTGGGCAGGTAGAAAATGCTTATTTAAGCCAGCCAGTAGTTTCGATATATGTGTCCATTTTACGAACAGTTAATAAAAGATACTTCAAAATGTAGATGCCCTTAGATTCTGACATGGAACCCAAAAACACAGTGCCCAGTGAGGGTTGTGTACTTTAATTCGTACAAATTATCCAACTAGTAAAATTTCTTGATTAGTTATGTAAAACTCTGAAGTTAGCGGACTGATTTATGTCAAAGCTTTAACAATGATTGTCAATGTATACAAGCCTTAGAATTATAGGGTATACTCTTAGTTTTAGATACATACGTGAAATAAATAGCTTTTAAATGGAAGAAGATTTACTTATTAATCTGAAGTTATATATATATATATATATAATATATAATTCCCCGACAACATTCCAATTGGAACAAGGGGTACTTCTCTCAGACAATGAGCTGCATCCAATTCTATTTTTAGACTCATTGAAAGGGACCTACGTTTTAACGCCAGCTCCGAACGGCAAATGCATTAGTTAGAGAAGTTTTTCATAGCCTAATACTCAATATCCAGTGGCTAGCTGAGTTATGAGGTGAACTGCCGCTTTTTTGAAAATTATTTTTTTTCAAGTGGGTCTGACAGGGATTGAACTTGGGACCTCTGGTATGCTAGGCGGATGACTAACCTGCTACACCACGGCGGTTCACATTAATCTGAAGTTAGTTAACTAATTAAGATGAATTCTTCAACAATAATAATGTATTGTTCTTTCGATCTGTCGGATGGATGTGTGGAAAGCTTTGCCCTAGCTCTTTGTGCAATTATAACGTGATTTAATTTATCAGCATTAAAGTGTTTCCCGGTTGGGGTTATATGGGAGATTTCACTAAATGTTAACCGAGCTATACCATTTTCAATACCAAACTTTTCAAGAGATCAGAAATATTTTTGTCAAATGTTGTCCCTCTAGAAAGTTTATTTTAGGTGCTATCGCCCTGAATAACGATATTGTACAACGTCTTTATACTAACTGTCATCATCGTATCTATTATAATTTGGCATTTATTAGCTACTAGAGATTGCCTCAGGCGAAGTTATACGAAAGCAATTGTCAAATGTGAATGGATTTCTCGCAATTGCAATTAAAAAATTTTAATTTTCGTTGATATGTGAGATACATACATACATATTTAGGTTTTGAATGGATCTCATGTACTTAGCTGCATTTTTGTACTTCCTAGGAAGATTACCTATAACTTGATATATAATACATTCTCAAATGTTATCATAATGTTCAAAAGTCAGATACAAAATTAAGATAAATGCAGTGTGTCTGTCTGCTAAAATCAGATTTGTGGAGCTCCTGGAAGATGTAAACATATGTATTTTACACAAAATTTTAGGATATCGTCTCACCATCATTGTCGATTAAAATACCTGAAATATCGCTTAAAAACTAAATTTTATCTACCACAAATTACCGAATGCATCAGAGTTTAGGTAATCCCCTGCGAAGTACGCTATTAAATTTCATCAAAATAAACATCTGAGATATCGACAAAACATGAGCTTCAAAATTTGACTACAACAGAAAAAAGGACAGACAGGTAGATGGACGGACAGGCAAACAGACGGACGGACAGACAAACAGACAGACGGACGGACGTCACGAATTCGATTCTCCTGCCGATTCTAAGTCGATCGGTACAATTTGAATGGTATTCATAATCAGATTTGTGGATTTTATATATCAGATTTTAGGAAATCATCCCACAAAGAACGCTGTCATCACAATCGGTCCATAAACACCTGAGATATCGCTGAAACAATACTTACAAAATGTCAACAAAATTTCTTAGACACGTACTTTGGGCAATTTGCTGTACATCACAAGTAGTGTTTTGGCGATATCTCAGTTGTTTATGAACCGCTTTTGATAAAATGTAATAACGTACTTGGCGGGAGAATTTCCTAAAATCTGATATACAATTTATGTATGTCCGTGCTAAAGGAGGACGGTTTTTCCAATTTCTGTATTTCATTTTTTCAACAAACTTTCTCTAATGCGATACATCAAATTTAGTGTTTTGGCGATATCTCAGTTGTTTATAGACCGGCTTTGATAAGATTTTACAGAGTGCTTTGGGGAACCATTTCCTATAATTTGCTATATAATATATTATCACATGTACACCAGGAGTATCCTTTTTCTCTTGTTATAAAAAAGTGTGTTTCAATCAAAAATTTTAAAATTTTCGTCTAATTTTTGGTATTTTTTCGATATTTTCGGTGCTTATAAACCGATTTTAATGAAATTTAATAGCGTTCATTTCGGGAGAATTTCCTAAAATCTGATATATAATTTATGTAGGTCCATCCTCCAGGGGCTTCAGAAACTTGATTTCAACAGACAGACAGACAGACAAACGGACGGACAGACAGACGGACATCGCTTAATCGATTCTCCTCCCGATCCTGAGTCGATCGGTATAATTTTTATGGGGTCTACGATCACTAATAAAAAAATTACAAACGGAATCACAAACTTATAAAACCCTTTCACCTATTGGTGAAGGGTATAAAAACGATATTTATTCTGAATCCTTATGAAATTCTAAGACGATTGAGCTATGTCCGTCTGTCTGTCCGTCCGTCTGTCTGTCTGTTGAAATCACGATAACGTCTAAACGAAAAGAGCTAGCTAACTGAAACTTAGCAAAAACATTCTTCATCTATGAGAAAACTTTGGTATTGAAATTGGGCAAAATCGGTTAGCATTTGACCATAGCTCCCGTATAACCTAGTCTAGGCTAATCGCCTATTTGCTAATAAATGACAAATTATAACAGTTATGATGACAAAATTTGGTATCTGAAAGTTTTACATAAGCATTATGCAGCATATAAAGTTTCATCGAAATCGGTTCACATTTAGCCATAGTTCCCATACAAAAAACTTACGAAAACAGCCTAAATTTCACCTAAAATACACTTAAATACCAATAAATCTAAAAGTATAAAAGATATAACAACTAAATTTGGCATAAGAAATATATCAATGCCAGCCAATGTGCAAAATTTTGTCGCAATCGGTCACCATTTGACCTAGCTCCCATATAAAAAACTTACGAAAACACAAAAATTCAAAAAGAAAATATGATTTATGTCCGTCTGTCCGTCAAGTAAAATCGTGATAGCTCCTTAACTGCAAGAGCTAGTAAGACTAAATTAGGAACAAGGTAGTCTTATGTCAATGCTAGCCAGTGTGCAAAATTTTGTCACAATCGGCTACCATTTGACCATAGCTCCCATATAAAAAAACTTACGGAAACACAAAAATGCAAAAAGAAAAGGGGGTTTATGTCCGTCTGTCCGTTAGATAAAAGCGCGATAGCGCCTTAACGAAAAGAGCTAGAGGGACAAAATTTTACAAAAGAATTTTGGATATCTTGAAAAAGATGTGTGTTGAAAATGGACAAAATCGGTTAGAATTTAGTTAGAGCTCCCATATAACCCCGCCCCGCGAAACTCATTAATGCTGATAAATTGAATACAATTGTAATAGCTATGATGATTAAATTTAAAATAGGGAAGTTTTATGCAATTTTTGATCAGTTTATCAAATTTTATAGGAATCAGTCCATATTTGACTTTAGCTTTCATATAAAAAACACTCACGGAAACCAAAAATTTTAGCAAAGGCCAGTTAAAAGCTATTAAATTAGAAACTATGATAGGCCACTAAATTTCGCAAGACTAAGCTCTATATAAATATATACCAGCCAGTGTGTAAAATTTTGTTACAATCGGTCAACATTTGACTATAATTCTTATATATATAACATCCCCTTTTTATATCTACAATCAAAAAGATTTGGAGGTACATTCATTATATTAAGATTGCACCTATGAAATTAGATATAGGCATCAATCAAAGTTCAGCCCAGACTTTATATATGATGAATGCATTAGGAACTCATAAAGAAATATATGGACCTGCCGTATTACTACTAACGTGTTTAGCCTAACTACATATTAATCACAACGAAAAGTATTTAACAACTTATTAGTGTAAAACTATACCCGGTTATGAGACCGAATTTTGATCAAAGTAAATACTGGGGAAACCACGAAAATATTTTTAAATGTTGAACTATAAGCTACGGCAACCGAATTTTGTCCAAAGGTTTTACCAACAATACCAATTAGCTTAGCGATTTTTTCAGTTTTGGTCCAGATTTTGAATTAGCTGCACCCTTGTAGATATATGAGATATGTTTCTAAACTTAACACAACTTGATGCTGGGTATATAAGATTCGGCATAGCCGAATATAACACTCTTACTTATTGTATCTACAATCAATTAATCGGAGGTACAAGCAGCATATTAAGATTATATATATATATGGTAGATGCATTAGGAACTCCTAACAACATATATGGACCAGTCGTGTTACTATCATCTTCTTTATCCTAACTAAATATTAAGCTAAACGAAAAGTATTTAACAACTTATTAATGTAAAACCATACCCGGTTATGATAACAAATTTTGTTCAAAGTAAATAAACACTAGGGAAACCACTTACATACTTTTGATTGTTCAACTATAAAACTACTGCAACCGAAGTTATTCCAAATATTTTACCAACAATACCAACTAGCGTGACACCTTTTTCCAATTTGGTCCACATTTTGGATTTTCTGCACCTTCGTATATATATGAGATATGTTTCTAAATTTAACACAACTTGATGGTGGGTATATAAGATTCGGCACAGCCGAATATAACACTCTTATTTGTTTAAATTAAGGATTTTCACAGAGGTCGTTTCAATAATTTTATCATATTGTTACGTTTTTCCTTTAAAAACGTGGAAGGAATTCTTTTTGCAAACAACCGTAATCAAATTAATTAAAACACTTTATTTAGTTTTACAAAGTAATACTTTTATTAACTTTAGAGTTAATCACTTAAAACACACTTGCACAAAAACTGTAAACAAACTTCACAAAACTGCTTTACAAATACTCTTAGTCACACTGTTCTCTTTATACGCGTCTTAATTAAAACTGTTCCCACAATACTCGTCCATCGGCCTTATATAGTAGAGAAGAGAGTTTCTAGCAATTTCTGCAGACATAAACAAAGAGCAGCTGTAGTTGATTACACTAACAATGTGGCTTACGAAAGTTCATGTGTGTTCCACTACATTCTCACATTATCAAGAACCAGTGTTGCCACTTCAGGTGTAATTACACATATCATGTGTAATTTTTATTTTTATGTGTAGCCGATGTGTAATTGACTGCATTTGTAATTCATGTGTAATTTCAATTTTTGTTTTCAAAACTTGCATTTTAAAAAATAAATTTATGTGCGTCCCATTCGAAATCGAAATAGTGCATATAATGCAAACTTTTTATTCTAATTATATAAAAATGTATGTTTTAAAATCGCAGTGCTTATGGGAAGTCAATCATTCAGATTAAAATATATATGTTTATTAAAGAATATGATATATTGGTATTGCTGCTCATGAATCTTTGACCACAGTCTCTAATTCGGGAAAAAAATATACTTCATGATTTTTGAGAATTTTATATTCGTTAAATTAAAACAATATTTAATTTAAGTGACGATATTTATTCAATTGCGGATATTGTTGATCAAAAAATTGCCCAAACTTTTCAATCATTATATGTGACCTTCTCCGAGAAAAGGAACCTAGTTGTCAAATAACGGTTTTAGAGTTGGCAGTGGATTCTGGTACCTAAAAGCGTTTAGAATAAGATGAAATGAGTTAGATTTCTGATAAAAATTTATTTGCCATAAAAACATACAAAACGAACTTGGGAAAATCGATAAAAATGAAAATAACATTAAAATTTATTTTTTTTAGTTTTTCTCAAAACTTTATTTTCATACACTAGGTCCCTTTTCTTGGAGAAGGTGACATATATGTTTAAAAAAAGATTTTCATTCTTCAATGTCGTTTTTTAAACTCTGTCGATTTTCAAGAAGTGGAAGATTTTCAATATAGTCTTTATGTATTTCATTTTTTGAAATCGATTTGAAATAGTATACATTAATTGTTTTCTTTTCAAGCGTTATGTAATAAAAAAAAATGAACAATAATTTAAAAAACTACAAATCATTTTTTTTAATTTTTAACAAAATTCATTAATTTAAAGTCAAAACATGTTATTTTGCCAAAAAAAATCATGTGTAATTCCTAATTTCATGTGTAATTTTGGCACGATCCATGTGTAATTTAACATTTGGTTGGTGGCAACACTGTCAAGAACACACTCACACATACGCTGTACAAACAGATTATCTGAAGTTAACAGTAACAGAGAGAGAGAGAGAGAGAGAATGTAGATAAAAGAGAAACATGTTGCTATACTCTTTACTGTACATAAGAGAAACATGTTGCTCTGCTTATTGACATAAACAGAATAACAACAACACCAACAGAAATATCTAGAAAGCGAGGGGAAGAATTATAAGCAGTGAACTTTGCACAATGGGACGGATAAGTTTAAAATTCGTCACAATATCTTGGAAATTACTTATCTAAATTCGGTGAAAGAAACACCGACGGATCGATAAGTTTTTCTTTTTCAAAAATTCTTAAAAGATCGAATATTTCCAAAACTTACCATTTTTATATTATAATTAATAGAAGCCGTATTTAGTGAAAATTCAGTAACGGGTACTATTTTCAAAAACTTAATAAAACTTGGCACTGCTACTCACTTCATTTACTTTTTTGTTAACAAAATCACTATTTATGAATGACTTTTCAGGAAATGAGGCTCATCTTATGAAAATTGTATATTTTTATCATCTTCGATTTTTTATGAATTGAAAATATTAAAGAAAAAAAATGTACAATGAAGTGTAACTAACTCGGAACCCGTTAATAATAACAAAAATTATCTTAAAAGCACTTAAAGATATTTGTATTTGTTATTCTAAATATTTTGTAATTTTTAACAAAACCGAACAATACGTTTCAAAGTATAATAAAATTAATGGATCAAGTAAAATTTAGAAACATATGCATCTCATCCCTAGTAGTTACTTTGTACAAAATTAAGTCTTATAACCGGGTAAGATTTTTAACCCTTATACTCTCCTTGGGTCAATTTTACCCAATTTTGTTTTTCAAACGCAAAATTTTCCCCTTAAATATTTAGATATGAACTTGAAACTTTTATTTATCCATTACAGGGACGAAAATTATGTTTTTATAAGAAAATAATAAAATTAAAAATTTTCCTCCCCCCTCCACATTTCAAAATACGATTTACACACATTTAATACCCTTTGGGTCAATATGACCCAACAAGCGATATTTCAAGCTTAATTACACTTTATAATTTTTTTTCCTATTGAACATAATTGAATCGAGTTCACCTTCATTCAGAATCATCTATCAATAATTTGTTCAGTCAAATAATCAGTAAAATCGCTTTTATTGAACATTTTTCCATTCATGGGCTGTTCACATATCACGTTACGCTATTTTCGCAATTTTTTTTGTTTTCAGATGATATGTTCCAAACAAAAATAAATATGTTATCCTCTTAAGTTCTCTTCATCATTCAGCCGACGTAAGAGATGATGAACAAAAAAAGACTAAAATAATACATCATTGCATCCAAACTAAAGCTTTAGTTCATGCACTTGACCAACTTCTTGCTAATTACACATGTAAGCGCGAGACTAAACGATGGCCAGTTGCATTATTTTCAAACATGATAGTTGTATCAGCATATAGCACCTACATCACATGGACTTAAATGAATCCTGACTGGGGTTTTAATACAAACTTCAGAAGCAAGCTTTATTTAGTTGAACTTGCAAATCAATGAGCTAACAAATGAGCATATTTGGCGAAGAATATTTCCAAGGCGTTTGATATAGTGTGGCACGGAGCACTTCTATCAAAACTTATTGCCTTTGGTATCGGTAATAACTTCTCTCGGTTTATATTGAGCTTCCTCAGAGATCGCTCTATACGAGTTGTTATAGAATTCAAGGTTAATTCAGAGCTACCGCAAGCTCTGTTCTTTCTCCAACTCTATTTCTTACCTATATAAATGTCCTTCAACATCAAACTTCCAATCCTAACTACTTTTTTGCAGATGACAGCAATATTTGCCATTCATATTCATTCAATCGTAGTCCAAGCCTTCTTTAGGTTGGCGCTATGAGACAAAACATGAATTTAATTATTAAATCGATATTTAGAAACAATTTCAGAATGGGGTCGTGCGAATAGATGTTGTATGCTTATGCATAAACGCGCGGGAAACCATGTTTCTTCATCAATGTGATGTCCGTTCGACAAAATATATCTTTCAAGTGTCGAAAGAAGCATTCAAGTGCCTCAGTTTTCTAAAACGGTGCAAGAGATACTTCACTCCATCTGATCTCCTTACTATTTCCACCTCATGTATGTGCCGGAACTTCAAAGTCTATTTTGGAGCTTCTCGACCTAGTGTACGAAATGGCGAAAGTGCTCATCGGGACAGTGGGGTATCCAACTCTATTGATTTACAGGAGCACCATCGCAATTTGAGTTGTGTCACACTGTTCTATTGTTAATACTTTTGAAAGTGCTCTAACGAAATCAGAGAACTCGTTTCCGAAACTCGTACTTTTTTACGCACTACACGTCATTCTGTTAGAGCTCATTCCTTTGTGGTCGATTGGCCGGTAGACCGAACAACACTCTATATTCAGCCGTATAGTTCGAATATGGAATTCACTTCCCGCAGAAGTTTTCCCTGCCAGTTGCAATATAGGTAAATTTAAAGCCATAAAGACTACTCCATCTATCCTCCCTCCCATAACCTATTTTCCTACTTCCAACACAATGCATTGGATAAGAAGGGGGCAGGGGATGACCTGTGCTGGTTCTAAATTAAAAAATCCAATGTTAAATATCCAATTTTGTTAATATTTCATTGTTGGGTCATATTGACCCAAAGGGTAATATAAAGGGCACAAATCCAAGGAAAGTAGAAGGGTTAATACTTTTTGTTGCGCTTAATATATAGTTACAACAAACATGTTTATAGTAATACGGCAGGTCCATATATTTTGTTTGGAGTTAATAATGCATCTACCGTATGTAAAGTCTGGATTTAACATTGACTGATAGCTATCTAATTTGGTAGATGCAATCTTAATATACTGAATGTACCTCCAAATCTTTTTGGTTCTAGATATGAAAAGGAGATGTTATACAGGGTTATTCATTTTGCTGTTTCAAAAGTGAACGTAAATAAACCACATATAAAATAATTTTTTCATGATATTTCCTTTTATACCCTTCACCACCATAGGTGGAAAGGGTATATTGGGTTTGTGCTGATATTTGTTACGCATAGAAATATTGGTCTGAGACCCACCTTTTATCATGCCAATCGACTTAGAATCACTATACTTTTTGGGCGAAATCGGAATCCCATAGGGTTTCCTTCTCGGAATAGAGTTTTTGGTTCTTTACAGCCACAAATTTACTTGTACTTTAATAATATTCGGCACAAGTATTGCTTATGATAACCTTAATGAATGTACCGAATTTTGAAGGAATCGGCCCATATTTGACCATACCTCCCATACAAGAAACATTCTCAAAAGACGTTTATGTACACATAAAAGCACAAAAACGCTTATAACTCTAAAGATAAATGCATTTGATTACTAAAACTTTGCACAGATAAATATTTTGTTATAAACCAATAGCCAAAAT
This sequence comes from Stomorhina lunata, assembly GCA_933228675.1. NCBI lineage: Eukaryota > Metazoa > Arthropoda > Insecta > Diptera > Rhiniidae > Stomorhina > Stomorhina lunata. The sequence continues at coordinate 53,765,856 of OW121744.1, forward strand.
TTGGTAACAATCGGTCCACAATTGACCCTAGCTCCCATATCAGGCTCTTAGCCGGAAATGACATAAATCTCGAAATTTTGAAAAAATAACGCATAGTGTTAGTATGTATGTCTCTAAGACATAAGGAAAACTTATCTGCATAAACACGGTCTTTCGCGTAGCCCCACAAAAAAACTAATGATGTCAATTCGCATGATCTTGGTGGCCAGTTGATATCGCCATGGCGAGAAATTATGCGGCCAGGAAATGTCTCTTGCAATAAAGCCATATTTGCTAGAGTAGTGTGGCATGTGGCACCGTCTTGATGAAACTACATATTCTTCAATAGCAGGCAAAAAGAAGTCAGTTATCATATGACAAGAACGCACCGAATTCATGGAATCGACAAATTTGGGTCTTCGGCTACACTTTCGCTAACAGCAGCGATATTTTCAGCGGAATGAGCGAAACGATTATGCACAGGCCTTACAATATTTGTAACCGCTCAGTCTCTCTAAATTTCTTCACAATTTTGCCAATTGCTTGCGTAGTTGGACGATTATGTGAAGCATAATCTCCTCTTAATTTTGATAATTTTTATGCTTTGTGTAATACTTAAGCGATCCATTTTCGTCAATGTCAGACTTTCAACTGAAAAGAAAAAAATTGGTTCACCAACTTAGTTTGATAGATGTCGAAATCCAGTCCTATACATTTGAAACCACAAAATGGATAACCCTTTATACATAAAAACTATAGTTAAATGATGACCGATTGTCGAAAAATTGTATACATTGTATAAATTATTTATGCTTATAATTTAGTGGCCATAGCTGTCACAGTTTATAATTTAATAGCCATAGTTCACTTACTTTGTGGCATTTTTGTGGTTTTCGGGAGTGGTTTTATATGAAAGTTATGGTCAAATATGGACCGATTCCTATAAAGTTTCCTAAAACTTCTCTGTTCTAAATTTAGTAGTGATAGATTTTATAATTTTATTCAATTTATCAGCATAAATGTAATTCCCGGGTTAGGGTAATATGGGAGCTCTAACTAAATGTGAACCGATTTTTCCCATTTTCAGCACACATTTTGTCTCTCTAGCTCTTGTAGTTAAGGAGCTATCGTAATTTTCTCTGAAGGAAAGACGGACATAAACAGTCTTTTCTTTTTGTATTTTTGTGTTTCCGTAAGTTTTGTTTATGGGAGCTATGGTCAAATAGTAACCGATTGTAACAAAATTTCGCACGCCGGCTGGCATTCACATAGCACTGCCTTTTATAAAATTTTGTTGATGTAGCCCTTTTCGTTAAGGCGCTATCGCGCTATTATCTAACGGACAGATGGACATAAACCCCCTTTTCTTTTTGTATTTTTGAGTTTCTGTAAGTTTTTTATATGGGAGCTATGGGCAAATGGAGACCTATTATGCCAAAATTTTGCACACTGATTGGCATTGACATAGGACCTCGTCGTGCTAAATTGAGTTGTTATATCTGTAATAGTTTTAGATTTTTTGGCATTTAAGTGTATTTTCGGTGAAATTTTGGCAGTTTCCGTAAGTATTTTGTATGGGAGCTATGAATTAAAATATGAACCGATTTTGATGAAATTTTATATGTCTACTGCTTATGCAAATCTTCTATATACCAAATTTTATCATCATAGCTATTATAGTTTGTTATTTATTAGCAAATAACCGATTAGCGTAGGCGAGGTTATACGGGAGCTATGGTCAAATGTTAACCGATTTTCCCTAATTTCAATACCAAAATTTTCTCAGAGATGAAGAATGTTTTTACTAAGTTTCAGTGAGCTAGCTCCTTTCGTTTAGGCGTTATCGTGATTTCAGCAGACAGACAGACAGATGGGCAGGAGGACATCGCTCAGTCGTCTTATAATTTCATAGGGATTTAGAATGTATATATCCCGTTTGGTTTTTGAGCCAATATTAAAGAAAATTACAAATGGAATGACAATCTCAATATACCCCCCTTTCTTTTTGATGGTTGGTATAAAAAGAAGTAGTGAATTTTATCAAAAACGGAGTAATGTACTTTGGTTACAAGCAAACAAAAGGCTATCACAAATTCGACTCAAAATGTCATTCAGTCACACCAATATTTCTGTGCTTTAAAACCCCCAGCACAAACACACACAACTATGGAAAAGCTGGTCGGTCATAAAAAATTTTCCCCCAGAGTAAAACTATGTACATTCAGTAATTAACATTTTGCTTTAACAAAATTATACAGACATTAAAAGCTTTTAAAGGATTAACATGATTTTATACTCTAAGTACTCGGTATTACTTGCAGGCGAGCGATGGCAACATAAAGATACAGCATAATTTTTAAATAAAACTGAATTTTTTTCATTTTTTTCTTCTGATGTGATTTAAGCAATGAAAAACTAAACAGATAAAAAAGAATTTTAATCGTAATGTCAGCTACACGAACTAACCTTGAAATTGTGATTTGATATCTAACAGAGAATATGAGAGGAAATGTGATTATATTTGAGTCGTTTGCGGAAATATTGTCATAATTTTGCTCAAGTAGATTTATTTTTTAATTTTGACTTTAATTTTAATAACTGCAATCGATAATCGATTTGAAATTAATTTAACTAAAATGTGTTTTTTAGTATGTATCCATATGGATACGTATTTGTGTTATTGTAAAGAAAAACTTGTAGTGTATAATATTCATTTATTCAAAACTATTTATGATGATTTTACAACAAATGATCGTTTCTATTTTGCAAACATATATCATAAAATATTATAACGTCTAGTTTAAACAAGTGAACCTTTTTATGTTTGTGGCTATTGCGATTTGTTATCTAGCGGGAAAATTTACTGATTTAAAACTTTTTCCAACATATATATATGATCTAACCTTAAGGGCTGTCTTGGTTATTGCAAACTAACTCATTTAATAAAAGTTGCATAAATAACAATAACATACAATTTTGTTTCTATTTTCAGAATGTCGTCGAAAAATTAATTTTTCTCTAGAAAAATGGCATTTTACTTTAAGTTTCTATAGAGAATTTGCTATTCAGCTACAATTTAATAAAAAAATTTGCTATTCGTCTACATTTTTATTTAAATTTCGATAGAGAATATGCTATTCAGCAACATCTTCTAAAAAAAATTTGCTATTCAGCTACATTTTCTAAAGAAAATTTGCTATTCAGCTACATTTTCTATAGAAAATTTGCTATTCAGCAACATTTTCCATTCACAACTTGCTATTCAGCCACATTCTTTATTGATAATTTAAAATTCAGCAAGATTTCTAATGAAAAATTATTATTTAACTTTAACAAATATACAATTTTGTTTCTATTTTCAGAATGTCGTCGAGAAATCAATTTTTCTGTAGAAAAATGGCATTTTACTTTAAGTTTCTATAGAGAATTTGCTATTCAGCTACAATTTAATAAGAAAATTTGCTATTCATCTATATTTTTATTTAAATTTCGATAGAAAATTTGCTATTCAGCAACATCTTCTAAAGAAAATTTGCTATTCAGCTACATTTTCTAAAGAGAATTTGCTATTCAGCTACATTTTCTAAAGAAAGTTTGCTATTCAGCTACATTTTCCATTCACAACTTGCTACTCAGCTCCATATTCTATAGAAAATTTATTATTTAACTTCAATTTCTATAGAATGTTTGCAATTCAGCTACGTTTACTATTCGGCTACATTTTCTATAGAAAATTGTTATTCAGCTACATATTCTAAAGAAAATTTGTTATTCAGCTACATTTTTCATTCACAGCTTGCTACTTAGCTACATTCTTTATTTAAAGTTTGCAAATCAGCTACATTTTCATTGTGAGACATCAGGTCTTGATAATGTCTATACAAAATGAAAATTTGTTATATAACTCATATGGCTATAGAAAATTTGATATTCAGCTACATTTTGTATAGAAAATTTGCTTTTCAGCTACATTTTGAATAAAAAAAATGCAATTCAGCTACATATTCAATGGAAAATTTGTTATTCAGCTTAAATTTTCATTCACAACTTGCTATTCAGCTTCATTTTGTATAGAAAACTTGCTATTCAGCTACATTCTTTATTGAAAATTTACAAGTCATCTACATTTTCTATAGAAAATGTGTTATTTAACTTCAGTGACTGTAGAAAATTTACTATTCAGCTACGTTTTCTGTAGAAAATTTGCAATTCAGCTGCATTTTCTGTAGAAAATTTGCAATTTAGCTGCATTTTCTGTAGAAAATTTCTTATTCACCTACATTTTTTATTTTAAATTTGCAAATCAGCTACATTTTCATTGTGAGACATCAGGTCTTGATAATGTCAGCAATCTGTGAGAGTGTTGCCCGTCCAAACAGATCCACATCTGCTTGGAGTGATTACAGCCACTGACAGACGACCACTTATCATTTGTTAAGATCTTAGATCTCTCTCGTAGTAGAAACTTAAAAGTAAATAGAGGCATGCCCACATCTCCAGTTTGGCTGGAATCGATAAGGTAGTCCCGATATAGATGACTGTGGCCCGGTATATTTGTTTATACTAAACTGCCATCTCGTTAAGAGATTTACGGCAACTCAGGGCTCATGTTGAATTCAACACGACAGAGTCCCGAGATTTAGTGGCAGCTTGGCCAGGAGTTCTGCTGTTCCATGCATCCCTATCTGCTATTTATGAGGGTATGGTACTTCTTATCGAACAATGGTTCTGCATCAGATGGGGTGGTACGGAGCGCACCCGTCATACACGGGCTAGCCATTCGTTGAACCCTATTTAGTACTTCACAGTTCTTGGAATTTTTAAGAGCTTTCCACCAGACGATAACACCATATAGCATTATCGGTCTTACTACTGCTGTATACAGCCAATGAACAATACGAGGTTTTAGGCACAAGAGTAAAGTGCACAAGAGTAAAGAGCTACTATAGCTGTTTTCGCCCGGTCTTGGATATTTTGCTTGAAATCCAGCTTTTTGCACAGTCCGCAAAGGGAATTTTACTATCGCCCAAGGAGATAGGTTCAACTGGTGGGATCTTGTACCTCCTGGTGAACAGAACAAGTTCGGTTTTGTTGGGGTTCACCGAAAGACCGTTATTATCCGCCCACTTTGCCAAGGTGAGAAGTGCTCTTTGAAGTATGTCTGAGATACTTTTCACAGTCCGCAAAGGGAATTTCATTATCGCCCAAGAAGATAGGTTCAACTGGTGGGATCTTGTACCTCCTAGTGAACAGAACAAGTTCGGTTTTGTTGGGGTTCACCGAAAGACCGTTATTATCCGCCCACTTTGCCAAGGTGAGAAGTGCTTTTTGAAGTATGTCTGAGATACTTTGCACAGTCCGCAAAAGGAATTTCATTATCGCCCAAGGAGATAGGTTCAACTGGTGGGATCTTGTTCCTCCTGGTGAACAGAACAAGTTCGCCAAAATGAGAAGTGCTTTTTAAAGTATGTCCCTAAGTGTGCTCGGAAACTTCTCTCTAACTAATAGTGCCACATCATCTGCATATGCAACAACCTTGACACCCACCTCTTCAAGAGAGGACAGTATACCATTCAGAGTGAATGGTTGGGGGAAAAAACCCCTTTCGGTGTGCCCCAGCTAACAAATCTTTTTGCTTTCGATTATCCCAATTTGGCACTGATAAGTCTCTATGTAAAAAGATATTGTACAATTTTTCTGATACAAATGTCCAATCCTAGATTTAATAACAAAGTAACTATCACATCTGGAGTCACGGGTGAACCCTCAATGAATGCGATAAGATCATGCCAGGCTGCTGTTTATCTGATAACAGCCAATTGTCTATGTTTGGTCTAAAATGCATGTCTCCAGTGACAGAAAAATGATGAAAGACTGGTCTAAAGTCTTTGAGTCCAGTGTGCGAGGATTTTCCCGCTTTGGAAATATATTGAGCCCTTAGATTAAAACGATCGGAAGCGACAGGAAAAATATTGATCGTAAGCGACAAAAAAATCGTAATTAAACAAAAACGGGGAATGTTTTGATGCACAATATTTGTGCTTTGTTAGTTTGCTACTTTCGACAAACTAATTCAATTTTTTCCAAATGGTTTAGAAGTTATGGTGCAAAGTTTTGTATATGAAGTTTTTTAGTTTTACTTCAATAACTTTTAAGCTGCTGGGCGGATTGTGGCGGAATTTGCAGAAACCGGCCAATCGGTAGTTACAGTTTAGACCAATTTTTAAATACATGTCCATTTTTAGCACAGTGGCCTTTACACTGAGCCAAATTTGAGCACCATTGCATGTAAAACCTATTGGTCCGCATAACTTTCGTAAATATAAACATATCGAAAAGATTTTTACACAATCGAAAACTACTTAAGAAAGAAACAAAAATATGCTTGATGTACTACGCTATACGCTAATGCATTAGCCGTTCGGAGTCGGCGTTAAAACGTAGGTCCCTTTCAATGAGTCTGAGAGAAGTACCCTAGTTCCAATTGGAATGTTGTTGGGAAATTATATATATGCTACGCTATCACTAATAGTTTAAGATAAATTAAACAGAATGTCGCTTACTTACGCTTATTTAAATCAAAAGGCTTGATATATTAGGTCAATACACCCGATGTACAGCTTTTTGAGCGTATCGAAAACAATTTGCAGTTCACCCATTGAAATCATGTCCGGACCAGGAGATTTAAAAGGTTTGAAGCTATTAACAGCCCAAGCTTTTTTCGATTGCAATTTTCTTGGCAACATCCGATGGTTGACTTGGTGCAAAACTGTCCGCGGTTACCTCATTTCGCTGATGGCCAGGAAAAGCTTTAAAGGAGGTCTTAAATCTTTTGACGAATTAAATCACTTCATTAAGGAATGCATAAACGACTATCATCAGGACCTTAGATTTTCTCCACTTGGTACAAACTTAACTGTATATGTGTGTCTAATTATCACGGTACATGTGTGCAAATACAGTTATACATATGTGTATAAGTATATAACCAGTTTATGTGTCAGTATCAAAGAAAATGAATGGAATAAGTTGCCATAAAAATAAATATTCAACATTTTATTATTATACCCTTCACCACCATAGGTGGAAAGAGTATATTGGGTTTGTGCTGATGTTTGTAACGCATAGAAATATTGGTCTGAGACCTACATTTTAGTATACCAATCATTTTAGAATCACTCCCTGAGTTGTTTTAACGATGTCCGTCCGGCTGGCTGGCTGACTGGCCGGTTATCCATGTAATCTTGTTATCACTCTACAGGTCGTAACTTTAAAGATAATTCGATGAATCCCTATACTTTTTGGGCGAAATTGGATTACTATTTCGGGTACCTCCCATAGGGATGCCTTCCCGGAATATAATTTTTAGTCCTTTACAGCCACAAATTTTATTGTATTTTAATAATATTCAGCACAAATATTGCTTATCATAGCCCTTATCAGTGTTCCTAATTTTTTAGAAATCGGCCCATATTTGTCCATACCTCCCATACAAGACACATTCTCAGAAGACGTTTATATATAAACATAAAAGCACAAAAACGTTAATAACTCTAAAGATAAATGCATTTGATTACTTAAACTTTGCACAGATAAATATTTTGTAAATATAAACCAATAACCAAAATTTGGTAACAATCGGTCCACAATTGACCCTAGCTCCCATATCAGGCCCTTATCCGGAAATGATATAAATCTCGAAATTTTGAAAAAATAACAAATAGTTTATGTATATATGTCTCTAAGACTTAAGGAAAACTTGTTAAATTGTTGGTCCATATTTGACCTTAGTAGTGAAGGGTATTATATAGTCGGGCTTGACCGACTATAGCTTTTCTTACTTGTTTTTTTTATCTCGTTTTCTCTTCTCTTTTATTATTTGGAAGAAGAATGAAAAGCAAGAGGAAAAACTTGTAAAAACAATATTTAACGAGTATGCAAACAATGAATTTTACAGACGTACGTACTTACGTACATACTTGTAAGTACATGCACACATACTTAGAAACTAACACACATACTTACATATATACTAATGTGTACATATAAGTGAAATGAATCTGTGTTAATGTATTAGGGAAGTATGGAAAAAAAGTCCATTAGGACGAAGAAATGGACTGACTTTAACTCCAGTAGTAATTCTAAGTCGGTTGGTATACATTATTTATAGGTCTTAGATCAATATTTCTATGCAATAGCACAAACTTTTAAATATGGTGGTGCAGGGTATAATAAATGGAAACAAATGTTCATCTATAAAATTTGATTTTTCGATTCCGATTCCTATTCCGACCTAGAACCGAAAGCAACAAATTTTCAAATTACATCCCAAAATAACAAAAACTTTAATTTCTAAGGGTGACATATTTTTGGATCCCCTCTATTTTTCATGCTGTTCAAAATAACTACAACAATAACGACATAAAGTCAAATACTTAAATAGGCAAGGACGGGGGGAAAGAACAAATAAATGAAAAAGTATGATACCAAGTATTTTTATACTCAACACATTTTCCAATGTTTTGCTGGAATTAAACGTTTATGAAAATTCTATTCTATTTTTCTATTGTGAATAAAAGCTTAAAGAACAACAACATACGCACGTACACACTTCAGCGAAAGTCGTTGAAATGGAGCTCAATTTATCAGTTAATTTGTAGCGATATCCTAAGGGTTCGAGAAAATCTACCAAACATATATACATATACAATCGTACAAAAGTACGTTTTAAGAAAAAGGAAAACTTGACACGCGAATATTAATTTAAATACTTTGTTATATACTCCTTCGTATGTATTTACGTATTATGGAACTTGCAATATTTAGATCTTTCAAATTATAATTGTTTAAGCTAAGTCTTATCCAACTAAAATCATATAAATCTCTTAAACCAAATTATTTGGAAATTCTAAACTTTTTTGAATATTGAAAATATAAGAGTCCTAAATATGTCCAATATAGAATTTAAAAAACATGTAAGAAAAAATTGAAGTCTGTCAAGGCCGACCATATGAGGCCGACCTAAGGACAAATACGTACAAAATGTAGAGTACATGTAACTCATCATCAACAACTAAGAGTGTTATATTCGGCTGTGCCGAATATTGTATACCCACCATCAAGTTGTACGAGAGTGGTATTGTTGGCAATATATTTGGTCTAAGTTCGGTTGCAGTGGTATAGTTACTATAGTTCAACATTGAAAAGTATCGAGGTTGTTTCCCAAGTATTTACCTTGGACAAAATGCTATTCCATAACCGAATATAGTTTTACAGTACCTGGTTGACCGAGCCTTGCTCGGAGCTTTATGATAAGCATTTTAAGGAAAACTTTAAAGTTTTTATATATTTTATATTATAAAGTGCTAAAATAAATTCAGAGGAAAGACATTGTAGAAATATTCAGTTAATTTTGAATTATTTGATTTATTTTGTCCGACCAACACAAAGTTTGCATAGTTTACAGTTTAACTCATTTTGAATAAGGAAATTATTCATATCAACAGAAACCTCCATCGACTCATGCGCATCAACTTTGCTAAATATTATAGTCTGATCAAATGCACAGTTTACGATTTAATTCATTTTGAGTAGTTTGCAGTGGAGCCACCTGAAGTTGTTCAGACTATATAAGAAACCTTTGTCTGCTTATTCGTAACAACTTTGCTTATGATTATAACATGATCAAATGCACAGTTTACGATTTAATTCACTTTGAGTAATTTTCTGTGGCGCCACCTGTCGCACTTTGCTCATTCCAATTCATAAACCTTCTTCGGCTTATCCGTAACAACTTTGCTGAAGATAATAGCCACCTGTCGAAATTTCTTCATACCAACTAAGAAACCTTCGTCGGCTCATGTGCAACAACTTTGCTAAAGATTGTAGCATGATTAAATGTACAGATTACGATTAAATTGACTTTGAGTAATTTTCTGTAGCGCCACCTGTCGGAAATTATTCATACCAACTAAAAAGCCTTCTTCGGCTCATGCGCTACAACTTTGCTAAAGATCATAGCATGATCAAATGTACAGTTTACGATTTAATTAATTTTTAGTAATTTTCAGTGGCGCCATCTGTCGGAAATTAGTCTTATCAACTTTAAAATCTTCGCCGGCTTATCCGCAACATCTTCGCTAAAGAGCATAACATGATCAAATTCACAGTTTACTATTCTATAAAGAACATACATACAGACAAACATTCATTTGTTTAAAATAATACCAATTTTTCCCCCTTTTTATTCCCTAATTTTTAAAAGTTCCATATGTATATTTGGTACTTTTTTGGTGCCAATTGAATTCGGTACAATTTTTTAAAACGCATTTAACATAAGGTATAATGTTCCTATTCATATTACTTTGGAGATGTTAAGTTATCATTTTATCCCTTTTCTACGCATTTTGGCTCCAAAATCAAAAAAGTACCAAATACGTGATTCATGTTTCTTTTATATCTATTGATTGCAGTACCAAGTTTCTTTCTATATTCTTTAGTTTAAAATATAAGAGTGGGTTAAGGTGCCAAAAAAACTATTTTCACCTTTTTTTACCCCCTACCGGACATAGTTTCAAAAAAGTACCAAACACCTGTCCGCTTATTTTTATAGATGTTTAAAATGTAATTTTAATTTTGTTTCTATACCTATTACTTTAGGAGATATAGCGATTTCGATTTTTTCCCCTTTTTACCCGTTTTTACCCTCTTAGAGGTAAAAGTTCCAAAATTTCCTTCTTCTTCGACCTATACATCAAAAAAGATACCCACTGTCCAAATTTTATCAAAATCGTTAGAGCCGTTTTCGAGATAGCCATTCTATATATATATATATATATATATATATATATATATATATATATATATATATATATATATATATATATATATATATATATATATATATATTATATATATATATATATATATATATATTTCGTTGTGCCACAAACATGTTGATAGCAATACGGCAGGTTCATATATTTTGTTAGGAGTTCCTAATGCATCTACCGTGTATAAAGTCTGGTCCTAACATTGATTGATATCTAATTTCGTAAATGCAATCTTATATACTGAATGTACCTCCAAATCTTTTTGATTGTAGATATAAAAAGGGTATGTTATATATACAAGAACTATAGCCAAATTGTTACTTATGCAAAATTTAGTGCCCATATCTGACATAGTTTATAATTTAATAGCTTTTAACTGGCGTTTGTGGTATTTTAGTGATTACCGAGAGCGGTTTTTATATGACAGCTTTTGTAAAAAATGGACCGATTCCTATAAAATTTGACATATTGACTGAAAGTTGTATAAGACTTCTCTGTTTTAAATTTAGTAGTCATAGATTTCAAAATTTTATTCAATTTATCAGCATAAATGTGATTCCCGGGGCAGGGTTATATGGGAGCTCTACCTAAATGTGAACCAAGTTTACCCATTTTTAGCGCACAATTTCGATAATACTTTTACTAAATTTTGTCTCTCTAGCTCTTGTAGTTAAGGAACTATCACGCTTTTCTCTGACGGAAAGACGGACATTTTCTTTTTGTATTTTTGTGTTTCCGTAAGTTTTTTATATGGGAGCTGTGGTCAAATATGGACCAATTGTAACAAAATTTTGCACACTGGCTGGCATTCACATTATGTTTGTAAAATTTTGTTGCTATAGCCCTTTTCGTTAAGGCGCTATCGCGTTTTTATCTGACGGACAGACGGACGTAAACCCCCTTTTCTTTTTGTATTTTTGTTTTTCCGTAAGTTTTTTTATATGGGAGCTATGGTCAAATGGTGACCGATTGTGACACACTGGTTGGCATTGACATAAGTCCTCCTCGTACTAAATTTATTGATTATATCTATTAAAGTTTAAGATTTATTGACATTTAAGTGTATTTTAGGTGAAATTTTGGCAGTTTCCGTAAGTTTTTTGTATAGGAGCTATGACTAAATGTGAACCGATTTTGATGAAATTTTATGCCTAAGGCTTACGCAAGACTTCTATATACCAAATTCTATCATCATAGCTATTATAGTTTGTTATTTGTTAGCAAATAAGCGATTAGCGTAGGAGAGATTATACGGGAGCCATGGTCAAATGTTAACCGATTTTGCTCAATTTCAATACCAAAATTTTCTCAGAGATGAAAAATGTTTTTACTAAGTTTCAGTGAGCTAGCTCCTTTCGTTTAGGCGTTATCGTGATTTCAACAGACAGACGAACAGACAGACAGACAGAGAGACGGACATCGCTTAATCGTCTTAGAATTTCATAAATCACTTTTGGTTTTTAAGCCAATATTAAGGAAATTACAAACGGAAATTTGGGTATTGAAATCGGGCAAAACCGGTTAACATTTGAGCATAGCTCCCGTATAACCTCGCCTACGATAATCGCTTATTTGCTAACAAATAACAAACTAAAATAGCTATAATGATAAAATTTAGTATGTAAAAGTTTTGCGTAAGCCTTAGGCAGCATATAAAATTTCATCAAAATCGGTTCACATTTAGTCATAGCTCCCATACATTGTTTATGGTACCTCCCATAGGTTCCACTTCCCGGAATTGGCACAAATATCAATATTTATATTTCATGAAATTTAAAACAGATACTGATTATGTTAACTTTAAACACTATACCAAAGTTCGTTGAAATCGGTTCACATTTGACCATAGCTCCCATACAAATTCTTCTGTCAAAACGCACTAAATGAGACAAAAATCACTAAAACGCTCGTAAGTCTGAAGATAATGGGAATTTTAAGTTTATTTTTTGCATATATAATTTAGTAACAACTGTAATAAATTTACCTAATTTCGAGATAATCGGTCTACATTTTATATTTATAGCTTAAATATAAAAGTTTTTAGAAAATGTTTGCATTTTGGCAAAATTTAGCAAATATTTGTCTTTATACAGAAAAAAGAACACCTTTGACCTTAGTGGTGAAGGGTTTCGTATGGTCGGGCTTGACCGACTATAGCACTTTCTTGCTGGCTTTTTAATAACTTAGTTCTTAGCGATTACAATTTAGGAAAATCCGAAAATACTCGCATTTTTTCCCATACAAAAAAGTTTAACACTTTGTATGCGGATGCGGCACGTGTTCCCCTTATGCAATTTAAATCAAACAAAATTTTGCACAGCATAATTTTGTGTTACGTAAAACATTTCTAGGGGGAGTTACTGTTCAATTTCGCACTTTCGTTAAATAAGGTGCACCCTAATCTACACATTTCCACAGGTATTTCTATATTGGGTGACTTTCGGGGATGAATGTGTTACCTTGATGCAAAATAAATATCACCAAATCCTTATACAATTTAAAGTAAATAAAAAATTATGAAGAATGTGTGTAATTATAGTTATGCAAAAGCAGTGCAACTTGATATTAACATTTTTAATAACATCCCAGCAAAACTTTGGTAATGGCAAGTACTTTGGTAACTGGTTACCTTGTATTGACTAAAACATACCCAACGAATAACTTATAAGTTATTACAGAAGTACTTATTTGTAATGGGTGTTTTTTTTTAGAGGTATAGAACTTCGAATTGAAATAAAACACAAGAAAATCGTCCATTTGGCTTTATTGGAAGGATAATTTTATGCCATTAATGTTTAAATATGATTTCGGGCATGTGGCCGCCGCGGCTGGCTCGAATAAAGCCAATTCTACATTTCCAATTTTCAACTACTTTTTCGAGCATATGGGGCCGTATGTTGGCAATAACGCCACGAATGTTGGCTTCCAAGTCCCCTAACGTTTCTGGTTTGTTGGCGTAGACGAGCGACTCCACATATCCCCAAAGAAAATAATCCAGTGGTGTCAAATCGCACGATCTTGGTGGCCAATTGACAGGTCCATTCCGCGAAATTATGCGCTCATCGAATGTTTCCTTCAATAAATCAATTGTGACGTGCGCTGTGTGGCATGTAGCGCCGTCTTGTTGGAACCACAACTCATCCACATTCATGCCATCCAATTGGGGAACAAAATAGTCGGTTATCATGGCTCTATACCGGTATCCATTTATGGTAACTGACTCTCCAGCATTATTTCGGAAGAAGTATGGCCCAATGACTCCACCAACCCATAGAGCACACCAAACAGTCAGTTTTTATGGATGTCGTCTCAAGGGTCTCATGTGGATTCTCTTCACTCCAAATGCGGCAATTTTGCTTGTTGACGTAGTCATTCAACCAAAAATGAGCCTCATCACTGAACAAAATTTTGCGATGAAAATCAGCATCGAGATCAATCTCATTTTCGGCCCATACACCAATTAATTCTTGCACAAGCTGAATCTTGTAAGGTCGCAAGCCAAGATCTTTGCGCAAAATCTTCCATAAAGTTGATGGACAAAGCTCCAATTGCTGTGCACGGTGGCGAATCGATTCATTCGGGTCCTCTTCAACACTTTGCTCTACAGCGGCAATTGTTTCTTCGGTGCGCACTGTTCGACGTCGCTGTGGATGCGTAGTCCGAAAACGATCCATGGTTAACCGAATTAATTGCTCTGATGGACGATTATGTCGACCATAAAATGGACGGAGCTTGCGGTAAACTTCGCGAACTGAACCATTATTTTCGAAATAAATTTGCACGATTTGCAAGCGTTGTTCTTTTGTCAACCTGTTCATGATGAAATGGCAAACCAAACTAAATATTAATCACTTGACAGCTGACAAAATGGCCGCCAGTTAAAAAAGTGATGCCAACTTAAAGTTCTATACCTCAATAAAAAACACCCGATAATTAAGATGTCAATTTAAACTGAATGGTCCCGGTTCAAATCCCACCAATATTTTTTTTTATTTTTTTTTTTTTTGTTAAACGAGTCTTTTTAAATGATTTTTGAATTTTTAGAACTAAAATATTACCTTCTGTAAACAAATTTTGGAAATCTAACTCACGGTAATGAAAATATACCACCATGAGTCAATTTTGATTAGGTAGGGGATGTTGAATACCAAACACGGCTCTGATTGGTCTTAACATGGTAGGCCCAACTTATCTCGGTCATCCTTTATCTCAACTGTGGACAGTGAACTCCTCGTGGTATCACCCGGGGAGCTAGTTTAACACCCCTTAATGTAGTGAGCTAACATATACCGAGAGTTGTAATATATTACTATGAAGAGGATAAAATTAGAATAAAAATGTCCCACAACCTAATGTTAGAAGAGGACGTGCGAAACTTCGATGAAAAGACCAAGTAGAGGAAAATTTTTAAAAGCTAGGCCTATAAAATTGGAGAATATTCGCACAATATCAAAATCCATGGAATTCTAAAATATGCTCGGACTTTGACCTTAACAGATTGTAACTATAGGCCAGTTTTTGTTGTTGCTTCCAATTGCTTACCTGAGTCATT
Organism: Stomorhina lunata; assembly: GCA_933228675.1. NCBI lineage: Eukaryota > Metazoa > Arthropoda > Insecta > Diptera > Rhiniidae > Stomorhina > Stomorhina lunata. The sequence goes on from OW121744.1 coordinate 53,781,219, forward strand.
ACTTTTCTGTAAATCGTAAGTACATGCCTCCAATGACATCCCCATGTTAATGTAATGACTTAAACAGTGAATGAGTAAGTAGTTCGTGTTCAATAGTTTAGCTGCTTAACTCATTATTTGGTAATGAAAAGTTTTGCTGGGATGTTTTTTTTTTTATTCCAAGAATATTTATTTACGTTGTATAGTGATTGACATTAATGTAAAATATATTTGATTATAATTTGATAGCCATGCACATTTTTACTTGACATTTGTTAAAATTTAAGTGTAACAAAGTAAAAGGTGGTGTTTCCATGGAGGCTATGGACAGTTAATAAACATTTTTGCCCCTTTTGAAATTTATGAAAAACTAATAATACAAAACAGAATTTTAAAGTCGTACATACTAATTTAAGCATACCTATATTAATATGGGCAAATCCGAAAAACATTAAACCAAAGACAAAATTTTAAAACTTTCAAAATCACGTATTTGTGTTTATGGAAAAATTTAACATATATTGATCCTTTAGAATATATAATGGATACAGTTTTTGATTGCTCTTTTCGTGAATGGCAGGTCTTTATTTGCACCCATCTCGAATTTTTTTTTACATTTCTTAAAATAATAGGTTTTTTAAAAGTTCATAAAAATCGCAAAAACATCCATTTAGGTATCAAGTTTGAGTAGGGGCTCAAAGTCTGTTTAGTTTTATACAATAAGATGTAAAAGACCCCATCAAAAGTAATTGGAGTGATATAAATATCGTCAAGTAAAAAAAGGGCTCACAGTGTGTAGCGTCCGTCACAGAAATAAAGGTTTTTTTAATTTGACTGCTGAAATTTTTCTTTTTTCTCCAATTGAACTTTAGACTTAAAATATATAGATGTTATTATAGCGTTTTACAGAATAATATGTCTAGGAAAGTGCGTAGCGTCCGTCACGGTATATATATATATTTCCAAAATGATATTTTTTAAATACACAATTTACAAACACATGTCATCTTATTCATAAAGCAATAACACTGTATATACCCACAGATTAAATTTAAGGTATTAGGTCTTAAAAAAAATATACAGTGGGGCAAATTTGATGATTTTGAAATTTGATTTTTTATTTTTTTTTTATTTTTGGGACACTCTAACAGCTAGCCGCGGCATTCTTGGGATGACAAATAAGATATAAAAAGTGTAAAACTTTAAAAAAATATATGTATTTAGCCGTTTTGTGAAATATTAAATTGTGCCCAAAAATCGCATTTTAAGCGCGAACATGAAAAGGAAGGAGATGAAGTTCAGAAACAAATAAAACCATTATTCTCACTGATTAACGAATCCTTAAAAAAATTATGAAATATGATTTTTTCCTAATAAAAAACATTCAAGTAAAAACTGTATCATCCGTCACGTAGCGTCCGCAACATTACATTTATGGATTTTTGGTGAAACTGGAAACTTAGAAATATTTAATAAAAGCTGTTTTGTAATCCTCTGATTTTCCTTTATCTTTAATGTACTTACAATTTTTTTACTACTATGACCGATTTGATGAAAAATGAAGTCACTTCCATTTTTTGTAGCGTCCGTCACAGCACTTTAACAGCGAATATCTTTTTCCTCCAAAAGAAATATACAAATTAATAAACGCCATTCGATAGCACAATCGATGGGCTAATATTCCCTGAAATCTGTGCAAAGATATCTAGTGTAGAACGACAATGGGATACATTTAAGTATAACAAAATTCGTACAAATGTGTCGCCCGTCACGCAGGATTTACCCATATGTAAGTGGTTACCGAAAGAAAATTAGTGCTACTTCGGCCAACCTTTAAAGGTGTGAGGTATGTAGACAAGCGTAAGTGCTTGGAACATAAAGCGATTTCAAAACTTGTTTGTGAAATATAAAACCACTTCATATTAGGTGAAAGTTTATCTAAAATGTATTGCCTAAACTTCTAAAACATCACCACTTATGCTAGAAACACAATCAAGGCTACAGGCTACGGGCTACAACCTGTCAAAATTAGGTTACACGCATTGAAATGGGAATACATTTTTTAGCGTCGGCACAGCTACACGACTACCGACCACCGTTGTAGCTGTAGCCAAGATTAAACTAATTTCTATTTTCATTGGCGACAATAACAGATTTAGTGCTGTCAACACCATAGGATATTGAAATAAATGAGCTACTTAAACCACTTAATTTTATTTCAATAATTATGAAGGAAATTGAAATAAGCAATTAATATACTTATCAAATATTTATATATATAATGTATATAATAATATCTGATAAATATATAATATAAAAATTTATATTTATATAACTCTACCTCAATAAAAGTACATTTTTAAGAAGTTAATTTTTAAAATGTCATAACTCACACGCTTCAAGTGCTAAAGCTACGTAGCTAAGGTTACATAAAAGCCCAGTATGTCCTGTATAAAATCTATTATTTAAAAGAGCATACTTATATCTATGTTGTTTTAAGATTTTTATAAAACAAAATGTCGGTTGTAAAAATAAGCTTTTAGGATATGGACTCTTAATACATTATAAATCGGAAGAATATATTTTATTTTATTTGTAGTAGATTTTGTTTGATACCAAAAAAGCTAATATCGGATATTAGCTTCTAGAGTTATGCCCTATAATACATAAAATTTAAAAAGCTTATAACTCTCAAACTATGAGTGATTCTACTAAAATCTTGTTATTAGAATTTTTTGATGTATATATACTATCAGGAACATGAAAACCGTTGATATCGGAGGTTGATTACTAAAAAGAATTTATGTAATTCCTGTCAAAATATAAATCGCTTTTTTTGTCCATCTTATAAATGCGATATTGGCATCACTCATAAGCAGCTGTTTCTATTGCAGACATTTTGATTTAATTTTTTTAATTTTTCTATCTGTTGGCTTTTGTTTATTTGGTAAGTTTATTATAACTTATTCTTTATTTATTATTAATAATAGTTCTTAATATATTTCAGGTATTATTATGGACTTGGTAAAATGATAACAGAGAAAGTGTCCCAAACGTAAAATCTTTATCAGCTGTTGTCAATGCAGCTGCCGTCTTAAAAATAATTAAGTAGCTGACTACAAGGCGACTGTTGCAGCCAACGACTTTTGTAGTCGGTGTTCTTGTAGCCTGACGTTGTAATTGTGTTTCTAGCATTATTCTTAAGAATATAGTTTAAAACATTAATCTAATCTTCTAAACTATAAAAGGCGTTATATGCTTGAGTCTTAAGTGCAATGTTAACATTTTAAGTATTACATTTCTTTTCTTCACTTTTCTTTAGCATTTATTAGCTAATCTTAATAAATTCTTAAGCTTAATAAAATTTTACTTTAATGCTTCACTTTCCAGACATCCTGTAACATGACAACACATAAATCAAAATCATTAAAGTGCAAATCATTTAGAATTTTTTATCCTTCCTCTTTTTCGTATCTTCTGCAAACGCATAGTTTTTGTCTTTACTCTTTTTCCTGCCATAGCACTCTCTACGGAAAAATATGTTACAAAGAAAAAAGAAGAAAATTCGACAAGAAATTTACTATGTCTGGCATGTGATTTTATGCTCGTTTTTTTTTCTTCTTTCCTGCTCGTAGAGCAACATGTACAAACCGCAAGCCCCATACTAACACGCGTTATGGAAGAATTTGATTGATGAGCTGTCAATGTGAAGGGACGGAAAAAGAGTAGCACAAAGGGAATTTAAGTCAATATCAATCAAAATATTTGAGAAATTTTTATGGTTGTAGTTGTCGTTGATGTATCTAAAGACATCTCGTTAAGAAAACTATATGTAAAATTATTTATAATAAAGAAAAAAAAAGGACTTTCACATACAAAAACTCATACACACATACTCATCTGTACATCGTCAGCTAAAATGGAAAGGGCTTTTAAAATTATGAATATCCTACTAACAAATAGATTACTCTAACATCGATCGACTTTTAGTTATTTTCTAAGCGAGAGCTCTTTATTTTGAAAAAAACTGTCCCATTATTTTTTTTAAGAAAACTGTGGCTCTCGCTTACTTTTCTATAGAAAACTAAGGCACTCGCTTACTTTTCTATAGAAAACTAAGGCACTCGCTTACTTTTCTATAGAAAACTAAGGCACTCGCTTACTTTTCTATAGAAAACTAAGGCTCTCGCTTACTTTTCTATAGAAAACTAAGGCTCTCGCTTACTTTTCTATAGAAAACTAAGGCTCTCGCTTACTTTTCTATAGAAAACTAAGGCTCTCGCTTACTTCTCAATAGAAAACTAAGGCTCTCGCTTACTTCTCTATAGAAAACTAAGGCTCTCGCTTACTTTTCTATAGAAAACTAAGGCTCTCGTTTACTTTTCTACAGAAAACTAAGGCTCTCGTTTACTTTTCTATAGAAAACTAATGCTCTTGCTTATTTTTCTATAGAAATCTAAGGCTCTAGCTTACTTTTCTATAGAAAACTAAGGCTCTCGCTTACTTTTCTATAGCAAAATGTAGCTCTCGCTTACTTTTCGATAGAAAACTGTAGCTCTCGCTTACTTTTCTATATAAAACTGTGGCTCTCGTGTGGCTATAGATAACTATGGCTTTCGCTTACTTTTCTATAGAAAACTGTGGCTTTCACTTACTTTTCTATAGAAAACTGTGGCCTTCGCTTACTTTTCTATAGAAAACTGTGGCTTTCGCTTACTTTTCTATAGAAAACTGTGGCTTTCGCTTACTTTTCTATAGAAAACTGTGGCTTTCGCTTACTTTTCTATAGAAAACTGTGGCTTTCGCTTAATTTTCTATAGAAAACTGTGGCTTTCGCTTACTTTTCTATAGAAAACTGTGGCTTTCGCTTACTTTTCTATAGAAAACTGTGGCTTTCGCTTACTTTTCTATAGAAAACTGTGGCTCTCGCTTACTTTTCTATAGAAAACTGTGACTTTCGCTTACTTTTCTATAGAAAACTGTGGCTTTCGCTTACTTTTCTATAGAAAACTCTGGCTTTTGCTTACTTTTCTATAGAAAACTGTTTCTTTTGCTTACTTTTCTATAGAAAACTGTGGCTCTCGCTTACTTTTCTATAGAAAACTGTAGCTTTCGCTTACTTTTCTATAGAAAACTAAGGCTCTCGCTTACTTTTCTATAGAAAACTAAGGCTCTCGCTTACTTTTCTATAGAAAACTAAGGCTCTAGCTTACTTTTCTATAGAAAACTAAGGCTCTCGCTTACTTTTCAATAGAAAACTAAGGCTCTCGCTTACTTTTCTATAGAAAACTGAGGCTCTCGCTTACTTTTCTATAGAAAACTAAGGCTCTCGCTTACTTTTCTATAGAAAACTAAGGCTCTCGCTTACTTTTCTATAGAAAACTAAGGCTCTCGCTTACTTTTCTATAGAAAACTAAGGCTCTCGCTTACTTTTCTATAGAAAACTAAGGCTCTCGCTTACTTTTCTATAAAAAAATAAGGCTCTCGCTTATTTTTCTATAGAAAACTAAGGCTCTCGTTTACTTTTCTACAGAAAACTAAGGCTCTCGTTTACTTTTCTATAGAAAACTAATGCTCTTGCTTATTCTTCTATAGAAATCTAAGGCCCTAGCTTACTTTTCTATTGAAAACTAAGGCTCTCGCTTACTTTTCTATAGAAAACTAAGGCTCTCGCTTACTTTTCTATAGCAAAATGTAGCTCTCGCTTACTTTTCGATAGAAAACTGTAGCTCTCGCTTAGTTTTCTATATAAAACTGTGGCTCTCGCTATAGATAACTATGGCTTTCGCTTACTTTTCTATAGAAAACTGTGGCTTTCGCTTACTTTTCTATAGAAAACTGTGGCTTTCGCTTACTTTTCTATAGAAAACTGTGGCTTTTGCTTACTTTTCTATAGAAAACTGTGGCTTTCACTTACTTTTCTATAGAAAACTGTGGCCTTCGCTTACTTTTCTATAGAAAACTGTGGCTTTCGCTTACTTCTCTATAGAAAAATGTGGCTTTCGCTTACTTTTCTATAGAAAACTGTGGCTTTCGCTTACTTTTCTATAGAAAACTGTGGCTTTCGCTTACTTTTCTATAGAAAACTGTGGCTTTCGCTTACTTTTCTATAGAAAACTGTGGCTTTCGCTTACTTTTCTATAGAAAACTGTGGCTTTCGCTTACTTTTCTATAGAAAACTGTGGCTTTCGCTTACTTTTCTATAGAAAACTGTGGCTTTCGCTTACTTTTCTATAGAAAACTGTGGCTCTCGCTCACTTTTCTATAGAAAACTAAGGCTCTCGCTTACTTTTCTATAGAAAACTAAGGCTCTCGCTTACTTTTCTATAGAAAACTAAGGCTCTCGCTTACTTTTCTATAGAAAACTAAGGCTCTCGCTTACTTTTCTATAGAAAACTAAGGCTCTCGCTTACTTTTCTATAGAAAACTAAGGCTCTCGCTTACTTTTCAATAGAAAACTAAGGCTCTCGCTTACTTTTCTATAGAAAACTAAGGCTCTCGCTTACTTTTCTATAGAAAACTAAGGCTCTCGCTTACTTTTCTATAGAAAACTAAGGCTCTCGCTTACTTTTCTATAGAAAAATAAGGCTCTCGCTTACTTTTCTATAGAAAACTAAGGCTCTCGTTTACTTTTCTACAGAAAACTAAGGCTCTCGTTTACTTTTCTATAGAAAACTAATGCTCTTGCTTATTTTTCTATAGAAATCTAAGGCTCTAGCTTACTTTTCTATAGAAAACTAAGGCTCTCGCTTACTTTTCTATAGAAAACTAAGGCTCTCGCTTACTTTTCTATAGCAAAATGTAGCTCTCGCTTACTTTTCGATAGAAAACTGTAGCTCTCGCTTACTTTTCTATATAAAACTGTGGCTCTCGCTGTAGATAACTATGGCTTTCGCTTACTTTTCTATAGAAAACTGTGGCCTTCGCTTACTTTTCTATAGAAAACTGTGGCTTTCGCTTACTTTTCTATAGAAAACTGTGGCTTTCGCTTACTTTTCTATAGAAAACTGTGGCTTTCGCTTACTTTTCTATAGAAAACTGTGGCTTTCGCTTACTTTTCTATAGAAAATTGTGGCTTTCGCTTACTTTTCTATAGAAAACTGTGGCTTTCGCTTACTTTTCTATAGAAAACTGTGGCTCTCGCTTACTTTTCTATAGAAAACTGTGGCTCTCACTTACTTTTCTATAGAAAACTGTGGCTCTCGCTTACTTTTCTATAGAAAACTGTGGCTCTCGCTTACTTTTCTATAGAAAAATTAAGACTATATAAAACTGTGGCTCTCGCTATAGATAACTATGGCTTTCGCTTACTTTTCTATAGAAAACTGTGGCTTTCGCTTACTTTTCTATAGAAAACTGTGGCTTTCACTTACTTTTCTATAGAAAACTGTGGCCTTCGCTTACTTTTCTATAGAAAACTGTGGCTTTCGCTTACTTTTCTATAGAAAACTGTGGCTTTCGCTTACTTTTCTATAGAAAATTGTGGCTTTCGCTTACTTTTCCGTAGAAAACTGTGGCTTTCGCTTACTTTTCTATAGAAAACTGTGGCTCTCGCTTACTTTTCTATAGAAAACTGTGGCTCTCGCTTACTTTTCTATAGAAAACTGTGGCTCTCGCTTACTTTTCTATAGAAAACTGTGGCTCTCGCTTACTTTTCTATAGAAAAATTAAGACTATATAAAACTGTGGCTCTCGCTATAGATAACTATGGCTTTCGCTTACTTTTCTATAGAAAACTGTGGCTTTCGCTTACTTTTCTATAGAAAACTGTGGCTTTCACTTACTTTTCTATAGAAAACTGTGGCCTTCGCTTACTTTTCTATAGAAAACTGTGGCTTTCGCTTACTTTTCTATAGAAAACTGTGGCTTTCGCTTACTTTTCTATAGAAAACTGTGGCTTTCGCTTACTTTTCTATAGAAAACTGTGGCTTTCGCTTACTTTTCTATAGAAAATTGTGGCTTTCGCTTACTTTTCTATAGAAAACTGTGGCTTTCGCTTACTTTTCTATAGGAAACTGTGGCTTTCGCTTACTTTTCTATAGAAAACTGTGGCTTTCGCTTACTTTTCTATAGAAAACTGTGGCTCTCGCTTACTTTTCTATAGAAAAATTAAAGACAAGGTAATCTTTTTTCTTGAGTGAGGGCACCTGTATAGTAAAAATTTTAAACAAAATTGAAATTTAATGTAAACACAGGTAGAAGAGGATGCTACCAATTGATTTTTGAACCTGCAAAGTGTTCTTTTCAAGTTCCCTTCACCTCCAAAGGAATTTTAGTTTTTTTTCCTGATGATAACTTTTAAGGACGACAAAAAGAATAAAAATGTTTTTAAATAAAATAAATTCGTTTACAAATATTATTTGTACATACAAATTTTAACATTCTTTGTCATCTTTGTACGTAGGCAAACAGTAAAAAATATCGCTGAAGCGAAACGAATCTAAGTGCAGGGAAAGACGAATTATTTATATTTGAGGAATTTGTGATTTATATGTATAAAATGAATTATATTTAAGACGTAAAAGCTTTGCTAACGATTAACAGCGGGAGGCAAATAATTGATTTAATCTAAATACATTTATTTTAGTATAAGTATATTTTAGGTTTTATTTATTTGTTAAAACACTTAAGTAATTATTATGACAATGATGAAAAGGCAAAAATGCTAAGTGCTATTTTGTTAAGAAAGTAGATTTTGTAGAAAGAAATTGATTTTTCATCTCAATTTCTATGGATGAAGTCTAGACATCGTTTTATTTTTGGCCACATGCAGATTGTATCCAGTGAATGGACTTGGCGGTTCTTTGGAAAATCAATGTAAAGGCGGGAATGTTGATATCTAAATATATTTTGTCAAACTTATTATATTCCCCATTAGAAATTCTTAGCTTATACTTTTTTTTATGACTTTGTTGTCAATAAACAGTTTTTTCTTTAAATTAGTTTGCATTTAAAACAAGTAAGAAAGTGCTATAGTCGGTCAAGTACGACCATACGATACCCTTCACCACTAAGGTCAAAGGTGTTGTTTTTCCTGTATAAAGACAAATATTTACTAAATTTTGCTATCATACAACAATTTTCAGCTGTTTCCGTCATTTAGACTTATATGAGAGCTTGGGTCAAATGTGGACTGATCATTTGGCAAATTGATTATAATTTTTACAGAAATGTATGCTAAAAAAAATTAAAATTCTCATTATCTTAACGAGCGTTTTAGTGATTTTTGTCTCATTTTATGTGTTTTGAAAGAAGAGTTTGCATGGGAGCTTTGGTGAAATGTGGACCGATTTCAACGAAATTTGGTACAGTGATTTTGGTTTACATAAGCAGTATTTATTAAAATTTCATAAAAAATGTTGATATATTTGGTCAAAATATCAATTCCGGGAAGTGGGATCTATGGGAGGTACCATAAATAATGCACCGATTTTGACGAATTTCAATAGCCAAAAAGATTATCTGTGCCGAATCTTGTATACCCACCATCAGATGTACGAGAGTGCAGCTAATTCAAAATGTTGACCAAATGTGGTATTGTTGGTAATATATTTGGACTAAATTCGGTTGTAGTGTTGTTGTTAGTTATTATAGTTCAACATTTAAAAGTATCTAAGTGTTTTCCCAAGTATTTACCTTGGACAAAATGCTGTTACATAACCGAATATAGTTTTACATTAATAAGCTGTTTCTTTGTGCCATAAACATGTTGATAGCAACACGGCAGGTTCATAAATTTTGTTAGAAGTTCCTAATGAATCTACCGTGTATAAAGTCTGGACCTAACATTGATTGATAGCTATTTTCAGAACACAATTTCCATAACATATCGAAAATACTTTTGCTAAATTTTGTCTATCTAGCTCTTGTAGTTAAGGAGCTATAGCGCTTTTCTCTGACGGACAGACGGACATAAACCGTCTTTTCTTTTTGTATTTTTGTGGTTCCGTAAGTTTTTTATATGGGAGCTATGGTCAAATAGTAATCGATTGTAACAAGATTTTGCACACTGGCTGGTATTCATATAAAACTTCCTTTTGTAAAACTTTGTTGCTGTAGCCCTTATCGTTAAGGCGCTATCGCGCTTTTATCTGACGGACAGACGGACATATACCCCCTTTTCTTTTTGTATTTTTGTGTTTCCGTTTTTTATATGGGAGCTATGGTCAAATGGTGACCGATTGTGACAAAATTTAGCATACTCGTTGGCATTGATATAAGACCTCCTCGTGCGAAATTTAGTGGTTATATCTGTTAAAGATTTTAGATTTATTGGCATTTAAGAGTATTTTAGGTGAAATTTTGGCTGTTTCCGTAAGTTTTTTGTGTATGGGAGCTATGATTAAATGTAAACCGATTTTGATGAAATTTCATATGCTGCTTAGGGCTTATGCAAAACTTCTATATACCAAATTTTATCAAATTTTATATTATAGCTATTATCGTTTGTTATTTATTAGCAAATAAGCGATTAGCCTAGGCGAGGTTATACGGGAGCTATGGTCAAATGTTAACCGATTTTGCCCAATTTCAATACTAAAATTTTCTCATAGATGAAGAATATTTCTTCTAAGTTACAGTGAGCTATCTCCTTTCGTTCAGGCGTTATCGTGATTTCAACAGACAGACATACAGACACCGCTCAATCGTCTTAGAATTTCACAAGGATTCAGAATATATATCGTTTTCGATTTTTGACCCAATATTAAGAAAATTACGAAAACGGAATGACAATCTCAATATACCCCCCATTCTTTTTGGTGGTGGGTATAAAAAGGGGGATGTTATATATAAAAGAACTATAGCCAAATGTTGACTGTTGTGACAAAATAAATAAATAAAAAATAAAATTTAATAGCTTTAACTGGCCTTCGCACCATTTTTTTTTTTTTTTTTTGGTTTCCAGGTGTAGTTTTTATATGAAAACTATAGTCAAATATGGGCTGATTCCTATAAAATTTAATTTACTGACCAATAGTTGTATAAATTCAGTCGTTATAGCTGTAACATTCAATTTATTAGCATTAATGTGATTCCTGTGGCGGGGTTATATGGGAGCTGTAACTAAATGTGAACCGATTTCGCCCATTTTCAATACACAACTTTTCTAAGATATCGAAAATACTTTTGTAAAATTCTGTTTCTCTAGCTCTTTTCGTTAAGGCGCTATGGTGCTTTTATCTGACGCACAGACGGACATAAATCCCCTTTTCTTTTTGTATTTTTGTGTTTCCGTAAGTTTTTTATATGGAAGCTATGGTCAAATGCTGCCCGATTATAACAAAATTTGGCACACTGGCTGGCATTGATATAAGACTTCTTTGTGCTAAGTTTAGTGGCCAAAGCTCTTACAGTTTATCATTTATTGGCATTTAAGTGTATTTTAGGTGAAATTTAGGCTGCTTCCGTAAGTTTTTTGTATGAGAGCTAAGGTCAATTGTGAACCGATTTTGCCCTATTTAAATGACAAAATTTTCCAAGAAATGAGGAATATTCATGCCAAATTTTAGTGACCTATATCTTTTCGTTAAGGTTTTATGATACCGACAACAGATAGACAGACGGACATCGCTCAATCGTCTTAGAATTTCAAAAGAATTCAGAAAAAACTTTAGTTTTGATTTTCGAGCCAATACTAAGGAAATTACTCAAGGAATGACAAGCTTAATATACTCCCCATTCTTTTTGATGGTGGGTATAATCACCCTTTGATATATCATTCCTCTAACATCATATATATACAAAAAGTTTAGAGCCGACAGTAGAGTCAAATATTAATATACGAAAAATGTGTAATCACTGTCATTATATGTCAAAAACGTTGAAAACATTCTTCAAAGATAAACCTTTCTAGAGCAGCTAATTTTACTTTGGTAATAAATGTTTAAGTAGAGAGCACTATGACTACACTAAGTTAAATTAATGTCTTTAAAAGTCAAGGGTTATCAGAGAAACATAAAGTTTTTTTTTTTGAATATTTCTACTTTAACTTTAGCACGTGTTATGTAACGACAGAGCTAATTAATACAAAACAAAAATTTTAATTTATGCCAGTAACAAACAGTCCTACGAATAAGTACATATACATATTTTTTGTTTTTAATACAGATTTAATATAACTTTGTTTATGGCTCAAAATTTCAAAACAAAAATTTTTTAATTTTAATTAACAGAGATAAACTTTTGATTAAAAGCAACAAAAAAAATGCCTAGAAATTACGCGTGTACCTATTGGATATATAAGAACCTTTTGTCTATTTAATATCTGCTTATGTTTTAATAGAATAATATTTTGCGTATTATAAAAATCTTATGTTAAACAGAGGAAAATTTATTTAGTCGTTTTTTTTTATACCCACCATCAAAAATAATGGTGGGTATATTGAGATTGTCATTCCGTTTGTAATTTCCTTAATATTTCCTCAAAAATCAAAAACGATATATATTCTGAATCCTTATGAAATTCTAAGACGATAGAGCGATGTCCGTCTGTCTGTTGAAATCACGATAACGCCTAAACGAAAGGAGCTAGCTCACTGAAACTTAGTAGAAATATTCGCCATCTTTGAGAAAATTTTGGTATTGAAATTGGGCAAAATCGGTTAACATTTGACCATAGCTCCCGCATAACCTAGTCTAGACTAATCGCTTATTTGCCAATAAATGACAAATTATAATAGCTACCCAGTAAAACTTTTCATTACCAAATAATGAGTTAAACAGTTAAACTATTAAACACGAACTACTTACTCATTCGCTGTTTAAGTCATTACATTAACATGGGGATGTCATTGGAGGCAAGTACTTACCAACTGCAGAAAAGTAATGACTTGGGTAAGGAATTTGAAAGCAACAACAACAACAGCAACAACTTTTTTGTTGTTGTTTTATTAAAAACAGATATTTTTAAACGAAATACAAATTTTTTTTATGATCCCATGGGGGCTCGAACCCAGACCCTCCGACTGCTAGGCAGAGACTCTTCCACTGAGCTACTTCATATCTTGAAAACTTAGCAGCTTATAATTAATATAAACAATTTTTATTTTTAGATCCAAAATCATATGAAAATAACTTTGTTTTTCCCTGCCTTTTTTTGCTTTGTTGTAATTTTTGGAAAAATATTTTTATACGATTTTTTGTAATTATTTTAAAACTTTTTTAAAATTATTTTAGAATTCCATGGATTTCGATCTTGTGCGAATATTCTCCAATTTTGTAGGCCAAGCTTTGAAAAATGTTCCTCTACTTGGTCTTTCTATCGAAGTTTCGGACATCCTCCTCTTATATTAGGTAGTGGGACATTTCAATTCTAATTTTATCCTCTTCATTGTATTTTTTTTTTCAAGAGAGGGTTACTAGCCCGTAATCCTAACCCATTTTAATCGATCTTATGGGACAACTCTCGGAACATGTTAACTCAAAATATTAATGGGTGTTAAACTAGCTCAACGGGTGATACCACGAGGAGGTGTGTGTCCACAGTTGAGATGAAAGATGATCCAGATAAGTTGGGCTTACCAAGTTAAGACCAATTAGAATCGTGTTCGGTATTCAACATCCCCTATATAATCAAAATTGACTCATGATGGTATTTTTTCATTAACGTGAGTTAGTTTTACAAATTTTTTTTACAGAAGATAATATTTAAGTTCTTAAAATTCAAAAATCATTTAAAAAGACTCTTTTAATAAAAAAAAACTAAAAAAAATTGTTGCCCTTGGTGGGATTTGAACCAGGGCCATTCAGTTTAAAATACCATCTTAATTACAAATAAGTACTTCTGTAATAACTTATTATTTATTCGGATGGTATGTTGTAGTCGTTACAAGGTAACCAGTTATCAAAGTACTTGCCATTACCAAAGTTTTGCTGGGTATGATGACTATGGTATCTAGAAGTTTTACATAAGCACTAGGCAGCATATAAAATTTCATCGAAATCGGTTCACATTTAACCATAGCTCCCATATAAAAACTTACGGAAACAGCCTAAATTCCACCTGAAATTCACTTTAATGCCAATAAATAATAAACTGTAATAGCTTTGGCCACCAAATTTAGCACAAGGAAGTCTTATGTCAATTTTAACAAGTGTGCAAAATTTTGTCAAAATTGGTCACCATTTGACCATAGCTCCCATATAAACAACTTACGGAAACACAAAAATATAAAAAGAAACGGGGGTTTATGTCCATCTGTTCGTTAGATAAAAGCGCGATAGCGCCTTAACTAAAATGGCTACAGCAACATAATTTTATAAAGGGAAGTCTTATGTGAATGCTAGCCGGTGTGCAAAATGTTGTTACAATCGGTCACCATTTGACCATAGCTCCCATATAAAAAATTTAGAGAAACACAAAAAAACAACAAGAAAAGGAGATTTATGTCCGTCTGTCCGTCATATAAAAGCACGAAAACTCCTTAACTACAAAAGCTAAGGAGACAAAATTTTACAAAAGTATTTTTGATATGTACTGAAAATGGGCCAAATCGGTTCACATTTAGTTAGGGCTCCCATATAACCCCGCCCCGGGAAACACATGAATGCTGATAAATTGAGTACAATTGTAATAGCTATGACGATTAAATTTAGAATAAAGAAGTTTTATGCAATTGTTGGTCAGTATATCAAATTTTATAGGAATCGGTCCATATTCCACTATAACTTTCATATAAAAAACACTCACGAAAACCAAAAAATATTTAGAAAGGACCAGTTAAAAGCAATTCAATTAGAAACTGTGACAGCTATTGCCACTAAATTTTGCAAATAAGCTTTATATAAATACCAGTCAGTGTGTGAAATTTTGTTACAATCGGTCAACATTTGGCTATAATTCTTATATATATACTACATCCCCTTTTTTATATCTACAATCAAAAAGATTCAGAGGTACAAGCAGCATTTTAAGATTATGTATATGGTAGATGCATTAGGAACTCCTAACAAAAAATATGGACCTGTCGTATTACTATCAAGTTCTTTATCCTAACTAAATATTAGGCTTAACGAAAAGTATTTAACAACTTATTAATGTAAAACCCGGTTACGATAACGATTTTTTTTTCAAAGTAAATAAATACTAGGGAAACCACTTACACACTTTTGAATGTTGAACTATAAAGCTACTGGAACCAAATATTATACCAAATATTTTACCAACAATACCAACTAGCGTAACAACTTTTTTCCAATTTGGTCCACATTTTGAATTAGCTGCACCCTCGTAGATATATGAAAGATATTTCTAAATTTAACACAACTTGATGATGGGTATATAAGATTCGGCACAGCCGAATATAACACTCTTACTTGTTTAAATTCAGTTTATACTCAAATTTACCTACAATATATTCCGAGTATAAACCCCCTGACCCCTTGAGCCCTTTTAGCCTATTTTCAATATACAATTTTCTCAAGATATCAAAAATACTTTTGTAAATTTTTGTCCCTTTAGCTCTTTTCGTTAAGGCGATTTCGTGCTTTCATCTGAAGTACAGACGGACATATACTCCCTTTTCTTCTTGTATTTTTATGTTTCCGTAAGTTTTTTTGTAAAGGAACTATGGTTAAATGGCGACCGATTGTAACAGCATTTGGCACACTGGCTGGTATTTATATAAGACTAAATTTTGTGACCATAGCTATTACAGTTTATCATTTATTAGCATCTAAAGGTATTTCAGGTGGAATTTAGGCTGTTTTCGTAATTTTTTTGTATGGAAGCTATGATTAAATGTGAACCGATTTCGATGAAATTGTATATGCTTTCTAGTGCTTACGTAGAACTTTAATCATCAGAGCCGTTACAGTTTGTCATTTATTAGCAAATAAGCGATTACCCTAGACGTGGCTATGCGGGAGCTATGGTCAAATGTAAACTGATTTCGCTCAGTTTGAATAATAAAAAGTTTCCGGAAATGTAGAATATCTTTGCCATGTTTTAATGATTTAGCTCTTTTCGTTAAGGCGTTATCGTGCTCTTAACAGACAGACGGTCATCGCTTAATCGTCTTAGAATTGTGTCAGATTCTTGTATTGAGTTTTACATTATCTTTGTCCTTACAAATAGCATACTTGGATTTGTTTTTTAAGACCACAGGACCGATTTCTTGCCTCAAAATGAGTTTAGGTTCCTATAAACTACGTCTTATCATAACTTTAACCCTTCTACTTTCCTTGGATTTGTGGCCTTTATATTACCCTTTGGGTCAATATGACCCAACAATGGAATATTAACAAAATTGGATATTTAACATTGGATTTTTTTAATTTAGAACCAGCATGGGTCATCCCCTGCCCTACTTATCCAATGCATTGTGTTGGAAGAAGGAAAATAGGTTATGGGAGGGAGGATATATGGAGTAGTCTTTATGGCTTTAAATTTACCTATATTGCAACTGGCAGGGAAAACTTCTGCGGGGAGTGAATTCCATATACGAACTATATGG
The DNA here is from genome assembly GCA_933228675.1 of Stomorhina lunata. Lineage (NCBI taxonomy): Eukaryota > Metazoa > Arthropoda > Insecta > Diptera > Rhiniidae > Stomorhina > Stomorhina lunata. The sequence goes on from OW121744.1 coordinate 53,797,652, forward strand.
CTGAATATAGCGTGTTGTTCGGTCTACTGGCCAATCGGCCACAAAGGAATGAGCTCTAACAGAATGACGTGTATTGCGTAAAAAAGTCCGAGTTTCGGAAACGAGTTCTCCGATTTCGTTAGAGCACTTTCCGAAGTATTAACAATAGAACAGTGTGACACAACTCAAATTGCGATGGTGCTCCTGTAAATCAATAGAGTTGGATACCCCACTGTCCCGATGAGCACTTTTGCCATTTAGTACACTAGGTCGAGAAGCTCCAAAATAGACTTTGAAGTTCCGGCACATACATGAGTTGGTGTAAATAGTAAGGAGATCAGATGGAGTGAAGTATCTCTTGCACCGTTTTAGAAAACCGAGGCACTTGAATGCTTCTTTCGACACTTGAAAGATATATTTTGTCGAACGGACATCACATTGATGAAGAAACATGGTTTCCCGCGCGTTTATGCATAAGCATACAACATCTATTCGCACGACCCCATTCTGAAATTGTTTCTAAATATCGATTTAATAATTAATTCATGTTTTGTCTCATAGCGCCACCCTTGGACTACGATTGAATGAATATGAATGGCAAATATTGCTGTCATCTGCAAAAGAGTAGATATGATTGGAAGTTTGATGTTGAAGGACATTTATAAAGATAAGAAATAGAGTTGGAGAAAGAACAGAGCTTGCGGTAGCTCTGAATTAACCTTGAATTCTATAACAACTCGTATAGAGCGATCTCTGAGGAAGCTCAATATAAACCGAGAGAAGTTATTACCGATACCAAAGGCAATAAGTTTTGATAGAAGTGCTCCGTGCCACACTATATCAAACGCCTTGGAAATATTCTTCGCCAAATATGCTCATTTGTTAGCTCATTGATTTGCAAGTTCTACTAAATAAAGCTTGCTTCTGAAGTTTGTATTAAAACCCCAGTCTGGATTCATTTAAGTCCATGTGATGTAGGTGCTATATGCTGATACAACTATCATGTTTGAAAATAATGCAACTGGCCATCGTTTAGTCTCGCGCTTACATGTGTAATTAGCAAGAAGTTGGTCAAGTGCATGAACTAAAGCTTTAGTTTGGATGCAATGATGTATTATTTTAGTCTTTTTTTGTTCATCATCTCTTACGTCGGCTGAATGATGAAGAGAACTTAAGAGGATAACATATTTATTTTTGTTTGGAACATATCATCTGAAAACAAAAAAAATTGCGAAAATAGCGTAACGTGATATGTGAACAGCCCATGAATGGAAAAATGTTCAATAAAAGCGATTTTTCTGATTATTTGACTGAACAAATTATTGATAGATGATTCTGAATGAAGGTGAACTCGATTCAATTATGTTCAATAGGAAAAAAAATTATAAAGTGTAATTAAGCTTGAAATATCGCTTGTTGGGTCATATTGACCCAAAGGGTATTAAATGTGTGTAAATCGTGTTTTGAAATGTGGAGGGGAGAGGAAAATTTTTAATTTTATTATTTTCTTACAAATACATAATTTTCGTCCCTGTAATGGATAAATTAAAGTTTCACATTCATATTTAATTATTTAAGGGGAAAATTTTGCGTTTGAAAAACAAAATTGGGTCAAATTGACCCAAGGAGAGTATAAGGGTTAATAACAGTCCCCTATTTTAGTTCTTCTCATTAATATTAACCAAAAAAAAAAATAAAAAAAATGCTAATTAGAAAAACATAAGTATAATTAATATCAATGTCATAATAAGCGCCATCAGCATCTTCATTATCATCATCAAAATGTCATCATTACTTAATATTGATGAATTCCCTGCCTTGTCATCTACTTTTGTCACTGAAAATTTCTATGATAAAATAAAGTAAATTCTGTAACAATCAAGAAACAAAATTTAAATACTGAAAAAACTTATGAGAGATTGATTGACATAAAACATAAAACTTAAAACAGACATAAAGCAACACAAAATGTCAATATAAACCAGAAAAGTTTTGAATCAAGAGTTGGAAACAAGACCAAACTACCCCCCAAACTAAACAAAATGAATCTTTGCGAGGAGCTGCGACACTAAACTTTAACAAATTTATAAAGTTTCAATGAAAATTTCGAATATTTCGAAGAGAATGAAGAAGCCATATTCTTTCTTTTTGTTTGTTAACAAAACATAATGAAATATTAATGAGATTTTTTCTTTAAGGTAATGAAAAAAAAGAAACCATTAAAGAAAATTTATACTTAAGTCTTAAAGTTTTCTGTAAAACTTTAAAGTCATAGAGTAGAAACTGAAGAGAAGGAATTAAAATTACTGTCATCGCTTTTGATGATGAATTTTTTTATGTGTTTTTTTCCTCTGATGTGTATTTTTAATGTAATAATTGTACCTGTTATCAATATCTTTTATATAAGTTTAATACATCAATGAAAAGGAAAATATTTTTTCAATGCTACACTGTTAATTATACCCTTCACCACCATAGGTGGAAAGGGTATGGTAGGTCTGTGTTGATGTATGTAATGTATAGAAATATTTGCCTTAGACCCACCTTTTAGTATACCAATAGAATTAGAATCACTTTCTGAGTCGATTTAGCGTCCGTCCGTCTGGACGGCTAACTAGCTGGACCCCTATATAAACCATGTAATCAAAGTACAGGTCACAATTCTAAAGATAATTTGATGAAATTTGGCACAGATAATTTTCTTGATAGTTATTGAAATTCGTCAAAATCGGTTCAATATTTATGGTACCTCCCATATATCAATATTTATACCCTTCACCACCATAGGTGGAAAGGGTATTATAAGTTTGTGCTGATGTTTGTAACGCATAGAAATATTTGTGTTAGACCCATCTTTTAGTATACCAATAGGCTTAGAATCACTTTATGAGTCGATTTATTGATGTCCGTCCGTCCGTCCGTCTGGCTGGCTGGCTGGACCCCCATATAAACCTTGCAATCAAACTACAGGTCGCAATTCTAAAGATAATCTGATGAAATTTGGCACAAATCATTTTTTTGATAATAGGACCATGGCTGTTGAAATTTGTGAAAATCGGTCCATTATTTATGGTACCTCCCATAGGTCCAACTTCCCGGAATTGATATATTGGCCACGAAAAGCAATATTTTTTCATGGAATTTATGACAATATATAAATATAAATCACTGTGCCAAATTTCGTTGAAATCGGTCCACATTTGACCATAGCTCCCATACAAATTCTTTTCTCAAAACGCAATAAATGAGACAAAATTCACTAAAACACTTGTTAATCCGAAGATTTACGAGTTTATTTTTTGCATACATAATTTTCGTAGCAACTGTAATCAATTTGCCAAATTTCATAATAATCGGTCCACATTTGACCATTGCTCTCATATAAGTCCAAATGACATAAATAGCTTAAATATATACGTTTTAAGAAAATGTGTGTATGATGACAAAATTTAGCAAATATTTGTCTTTATACAGGAAAAAGAACACCTTTGACCTTAGTGGTGAAGGGTATCGTATGGTCGGGCTTGACCGACTATAGCACTTTCTTACTTGTTTTTTATGAAATTTAAATTAAATCCTGCTTATGGAAACTGAAATCACTGAACCAAATTTTGAAATCGATCCACACTTGACCATAGCTCCCATACAAACTCTTCTTTCAAAACGCACTACGAGTAAGTGAGACAAAAATCACTAAAACGCTCGTAAATCTGAAGATAACGAGAATTTTAAGTTTATTTTTTGCATACATAATTTTTGTCATAACTGTAATCAATTTCGAGATAATCGGTCCACATTTGACCCTAGCTCCCATATAAGTCCAAATAACATAAATAGATTAATTATATAAGTTTTCAGAAAATGTTTGTATGATAGGAAAATTTAGCAATTATTTGTCTTTATGCAGAAAAAAGAACACCTTTAACCTTAGTGGTGAAGGGTATCGTATGGTCGGGCTTGACCGACTATAGCACTTTCTTACTTGTTTCTTAATAATATTCAAAAAATTCGTGAACATTATATAGTATGTTTTACAAAATCATTTTTAAAATTGGACTTTTAATTTCTCAAAAAGACTACAAGGTATATAATATTTTTTTTCGGTGATAAATTTTATTTTATTGTTTATGCAAAACAATTTCAATAATCTAAAAAAACTTAAACCCAAATAATGTGGTTTTGCAATTAAAATTATGGCATATGGAAATTTTCAATTTTTTATAAAATTCTATTTGTTGGAATCGTTTATGAATCCACGACACTTTTTATACCCACCATCAAAAAGAATGGGGGTTATATTGAGATTATCATTCCGTTAGTAATTCCCTTAATATTGGCTCAAAAAACAAAAACGATATATATTCTGAATCCTTATGAAATTCTAAGACGATTGAGCGATGTCCGTCTGTCCGTCTGTCTGTCTGTCTGTTGAAATCACGATAACGCCTAAACGAAAGGAGCTAGCTCACTGAAACTTAGCAAAAACATTTTTCATCTCTGAGAAAATTTTGGTATTGAAATTGGGCAAAATCGGTTAACATTTGACCATAGTTCCCATATAACCTCGCCTACGCTAATCGCTTATTTGCTAATAAATAAAAACTGTAATAGCTATGATGACAAAATTTGGTATATAGAAGTCTTGCGTAAGCTTTAGGCAGCGTATAAAATTTCATCAAAATCGGTTCACATTTAGTCATAGCTCCTATACAAAAAACTTACGGAAACTGCCAAAATTTCACCTAAAATACACTTAAATACCAATAAATCTAAAAGTATAATAGATATTTATAATAAGGTAGTCTTATATCAATGCCAGCCAGTCGTAATCGGTCACCATATGACCTAGCACCCATATAAAAAACTTACGAAAACACAAAAATTCAAAAAGAAAAGGGGATTTATGTCCGTCTGTCCGTCAGATAAAATCGTGATAGCTCCTTAACTACAAGAGCTAGTAAGACTAAATTAAGCACAAGGAAGTTTTATGTCAATGCCAGCCAGTGTGCAAAATTTTGTCACAATCGGTCACCATTTGACCATGGCTCCCATATCAAAAACTTATGGAAACACAAAAAAAAATAAAAAAAGGTTGTTTATGTCGGCCTGTCCGTCAAATAAAAGCACGATCGCCTTAACGAAAAGAGCTAGAGGAACAAAATTCAAAAAAAAGTATTTTGGATGTTTTGAAAAAGATGTATGTTGAAAATGGACAAAATCGGTTCAAATTTAGTTAGAGCTCCCATATAACCCCGCCCCGGGAAACACATTAATGCTGATAAATTGAATACAATTGTAATAGCTATGACGATTAAATTTAAAATAGGGAAGTTTTATGCAATTTTTGATCAGTTTATCAAATTTTATAGGAATCAGTCCACATTTGACTTTAGCTTTTATATAAAAAACACTCACGGAAACCAAAAATTTTAGCAAAGGCCAGTAAAAAGCTATTAAATTAGAAACTGTGATAGCTATGGCCGCTAAAATGCAAGAATAAGCTCTATATATATATATATATATATATACCAGCCAGTGTGTAAAATTTTGTTACAATCGGTCAACATTTGGCTATAATTCTTATATATATAACATCCCCATCTTATATCAACAATCAAAAAGATTTGGAGGTACATTCATTATATTAAGATTCCACCTATGAAATTAGATATAGGCATCAATCAATGTTCAGCCAGACTTTATATATGATGAATACATTAGGAACTCCTTACGAAATATATGGACCTGCCCTGTTACTATTAACGTGTTTAGCCTAAATACGTATTAAGCACAACGAAGAGTTTTTAACAACTTATTAATGTAAAACTTATTAATGTCCGTCCGTCCGTCTGGCTGGCTGGACCCCCATGTAAAGCTTGTAATCAAACTACAGGTCGCAATTCTAAAGATAATCTGATGAAATTTGGCACTGATAATTTGATAATGGGACCATGGCTATTGAAATTGGTCAAAATCGGTCCATTATTTATGGTACCTCCCATAGGTCCCACTTCCCGGAATTGCTATATTGGCCACAAATATCAATATTTTTTCATGAAATTTAAAACAGATACTGCTTATGTAAACCTAAATCACTGTACCAAATTTCGTTGAAATCGGTCCACATTTGACCATAGCTCCCATACAAAGTCTTCTTCAAAAACGCACTAAATGAGACAAAAAATCACTAAAACGCTCGTAAATCTAAATATAATGAAAATTTTGAAATTATTTTTTGCATACATAGTTTTTGTAACAACTGTAATCAATTTGCCAAATTTCGAGATAATCGGTCCACATTTGACCCTAGCTTTCATATAAGTCCAAATGACGGAAACAGGTTGAATATATACGTTTTGAGAAAATGTTTGTATGATGGCAAAATTTAGCAAATATTTGTCTTTATACAGGAAAAATAACACCTTTGACCTTAGTGGTGAAGGGTATCGTATGGTCGGCTTGACCGACTATAGCGCTTTCTTACTTGTTTTTTTATTATTTTAAGAGAGATCAAATCGAAACACCTCTTTTAACCCAAATATTTCAATACCAAACACTCAACTTTGAAAAATGTCAACAAATAATACAAACAAATTGACAGATATACAAATTTAGTGACAGATACACATGACAGTCACAATATCATGGCAAAACAGCTACACATTACCACTTAACAACTTCTGTGTATGTGTGTACTTGTAATATTTGTGCCACTGTACCTGTCGGAAGTCGATTTGAGGCTTTTGGGCATTCAATTTTGCCTGTCATTTTACAATGTCAACAGTTTTCGGTAGGGCAAAATATTATGTAAATTAATTTAATTTCATTTAATTTTTTACTTTCTTTTTCTGTTGTTGTTGTTGGAAATTTAATATAGCAGCAGAAATAATAAATGAAAATGTATTTCATGTATATTTTTTGTCATTTCATTTCATTAAATTTTATCTTGAGGGAAACAAACAACAATTTACATTCAGAATCCCCAGTTTTGCTGGAGGAACCGCAAATTAATTTATTTGAAGTGTGAAAAACAAAATTACGACACATCAACTTAATATGTGTTAAATTGTTAACTTATTTTTAAGTTTTGTAAAATCATTTCCCGGAATTTATTCACAGATAAAAACTTTTTCACACGAATTTTAAGTGTGATGAAAAAAAATGTAGTAAATTATTTAAAATTTCTTAGAATTTACATGAAGTACAATAACTTATAAGTCTTTGAAAGTAAAAAAACTATTAAATTTGTTAAAAAAGAATTTTATTTTCTATTTTTATTTTTGTATGAAATATTTAATGTTTTATTAAAAATTTAAAATTTGATAAATGTCCCAGCAAAACTTTGGTAATGGCAAGTACTCTGATAACTGGTTACCTTGTAACGACTACAACATACCATCCGAATAAATAATAAGTTATTACAGAAGTACTTATTTGTAATTAAGATGGTAATTTAAACTGAATGGCCTCGGTTCAAATCCCACCAAGGGCAACAATTTTTTTTAGTTTTTTTTTTAATAAAAGAGTCTTTTTAAATGATTTTTGAATTTTAAGAACTTAAATATTATCTTCTGTAAAAAAAATTTGTAAAACTAACCCACGTTAATGAAAAAATACCATCATGAGTCAATTTTGATTCTAATTGGTCTTAACTTGGTAAGCCCAACTTATCTGGGTTATCCTTCATCTCAACTGGTATCACCTTATGGTATCACCCGGGGAGCTAGTTTAACACCCATTAATATTGTGAGTTAACATGTTCCGAGTGTTGTCCCATAAGATCGATAAAAATGGGTTAGGATTACGGGCTAGTAACCCTCTCTTGAAAAAAAAAATACAATGAAGAGGATAAAATTAGAATTGAAATGTCCCACTACCTAATGTTGGAGGAGGATGTCCGAAACTTCGATAGAAAGACCAAGTAGAGGAACATTTTTCAAAGCTTGGCCTATAAAATTGGAGAATATTCGCACAAGATCGAAATCCATGGAATTCTAAAATATGCTCGGACTTTGACCTTAACAGGTTGTAACATTTAAGTAAGTAAGAGTCAATCTTATGTAAAAACTTATACAAAAAAGAAGATTTAAATTGTTTAAGTTTTAAAATAATTACAAAAAATAAAAATATTTTTCCAAAAATTACAACAAAGCAAAAAAAAGCAGGGAAAAACAAAGTTATTTTCACATGATTTTGGATCTAAAAATAAAAATTGTTTATATTAATTATAAGCTACATACGAAGTAGCTCAGTGGAAGAGTCTCTGCCTAGCAGTCGGAGGGTCTGGGTTCGAGCCCCCATGGGATCATAAAAAAAATTTTGTATTTCGTTTAAAAATATATGTTTTTAATAAAACAACAATAAAAAAGTTGTTGCTGTTGTTGTTGTTGCTTTCAAATTGCTTACCCAAGTCATTACTTTTCTGCAATTGGTAAGTACTTGCCTCCAATGACATCCCCATGTTAATGTAATGACTTAAACAGCGAATGAGTAAGTAGTTCGTGTTCAATAGTTTAACTGTTTAACTCATTATTTGGTAATGAAAAGTTTTACTGGGGTATTTCTATAAACTTATCAAATTTTAAACTTTTAGTAAAACATTTAATATTTCATACAAAAATAAAAATAGAAAATAAAATTTTTTTTAACAAACTTACACACTGGCTGGTATTTATATTAAACCTATTATTACAAAATTTTGTGGCCATAGCTTTCACAGTTTCTAATTAAATAGCTTCCCAGCAAAACTTTTCATTACCAAATAATGAGTTAAACAGCTAAACTATTGAACACGAACTACTTACTAATTCACTGTTTAAGTCATTACATTAACATGGCGATGTCATTGGAGGCAAGTACTTACCAATTGCAGAAAAGTAATGACTTATGTAAGCAATTGGAAAACAACAACAAAAACTTTTTTGTTGTTATTTTATTTAAAAAAAAATATATTTTTTTAAACGAAATACAAATTTTTTTTATGACCCCACGGGGACTCGAACCCATACCCTCCGACTGCTAGGCGGAGACTCTTCAATTGAGCTACTTCATATGTTGAAAATTTAGCAGCTTATAACACAGTACGACAGTGGTTGGTACACATGAGAAATGTTAACAGAATATGAAAATAGGTTTAAAATAAAGAAGTACGTGTCTCGGCGATTTGCTGTAGCACATCAGAATTTTAAGAAAATCGATTTTAAAGATTTGAAGGACCGTGGAGGTTCACTTGTAACGTAATACTATTATAAAAAGTTCTATAAAAATAGAATGGGTGAACTGATTTAAATGCTTGGGCCAGTTTTGAAAAGGGAATTAAATTTGGATTTGTTTTTTTTTTTATATTATGCTTTAATTTTCATGTAAAATTAAAAAAAAACCAAAAAATGTACGAAATTCATTAAAAATACAATTCTGCAATTAGAAAAAATTAAGACAAGTCATCTGGGATTTGAACCATATGGAGGTCGATAATTTCTTAGTTTGTCATTACTTCTTATCTGTTTTTTTTACATTTTTTTTTTGTTCCGGAACTGTTTTGCTATAGGCAAATACGGATCGATTCCTATAAAATTTGATATACTGACCAACAGTTGCATAAGACTTCTCTATTTTAAATTTAGTCGTCATAGCTATTACAATTGTATTCAATTTATCAGCATTAATGTGTTTTCAGGATCGGGGTTATATATATACTAAATGTGAACCGATTTCGTCCATTTTCAATACACAAATTTTTCAAAATATCTAAAATAGTTCTGTAAAATTTTGTTCCTCTAGCTATTTTCGTTAGGGCGCTATCGCGCTTTTATATGACGGACTGACGGACATAAACCCCCTTTTCTTTTTGTATTTTTGTCTTTCCGTAAATTTTTTATATGGGAGCTATGGTCAAATTGTTTTTATACCCTTCACCACCATAGGTGGAAAGGGTATTATAAGTTTGTGCTGATGAATGTAACGCAAGGAAATATTTATCTTAGACCCACCTTTTAGTATACCAATAGACTTAGAATCACTTTCTGAGTCGATTTAGCGATGTCCGTCCGTCCGTCCATCCGTCTGGCTGGCTGGACCCCCATATAAAACTTGTAATCAAACTACAGGTCGCAATTCTAAAGATAATTTAATGAAATTTGACAAAGATTATTTTTTTGATAATGGGACCATGGCTGTTGAAATTTGTCAAAATCGGTCCATTATTTATGGTACCTCCCATAGGTCCCACTTCCAGGAATTGATATATTGGTCACAAATATCAATATTTTTTCATGAAATTTAAATCAAATACTGCTTATGTCAACATAAATCACTGTACCAAATTTCGTTAAAATCGGTCTACATTTGACCATAGCTCCCATACAAACTTTTCTTAAAAAACGCACTAAATTAGACAAAAATCACTAAAAAGCTCGTAAATCTGAAGATAATTGGAATTTTAAGTTTATTTTTTACATACATAATTTTTGTACTTTTAATAACTGTAATCAATTTGCCAAATTTCGAGTTAATCGGTCCACATTTGACCCTAGCTCTCATATAAGTCCAAATGTCGGAAGCAGCTTAAATATAAAAGTTCTGAGAAAATGTTTGTATGATGGCAAAATTTAGCTAATATTTGTCTTTATACAGAAAAAAAAAAACACTTTTGACCTTAGTGGTGAAGGGTATCGTATGGTCGGGCTTGATCGACTATAGCACTTTCTTACTTGTTTAAGCTAATATTTAGAAAATTACAAACAGAATGACAATCTCAATATAAAGTTTTTATATATTTTATATTATAAAGTGCTAAAATAAATTTAGAGGAAAGACATTGTACAAATATTCAGTTAATTTTGAATTATTTGATTCAATTTGTTCGACCAACACATAGTTTGCATAGTTTACAGTTTAACTCATTTTGAATAATTTTGGAAATTATTCATATCAACAGAAACCTCCGTCGACTCATGCGCAACAACTTTGCTAAAGATTATAGTCTGATCAAATGCACAGTTTACGATTTAATTCATTTTGAGTAGTTTGCAGTGGCGCCACCTGAAGTTGTTCATACCATATAAGAAACCTTTGTCTGCTTATTCGTAACAACTTTGCTTATGATTATAACATGATCAAATGCACAGTTTACGATTTAATTCACTTTGAGTAATTGTCTGTGGCGCCACCAGTCGGACTTTGCTCATTCCAATTCATAAACCTTCTTCGGCTTATCCGTAACAACTTTGCTGACGATTATAGCATGATTAAATGTACAGCATACGATTAAAATGACTTTGAGTAAATTTCAGTGGAGCCACCTGTCGAAATTTCTTCATACCAACTAAGAAACCTTCGTCGGCTCATGTGCAACAACTTTGCTAAAGATTGTAGCATGATTAAATGTACAGATTACGATTAAATTGACTTTGAGTAAGTAGCGCCACCTGTCGGAAATTATTCATACCAAAAGCCTTCGTCGTCTCATGCGCTACAACTTTGCTAAAGATCATAGCATGATCAAATGTACAGTATACGATTTAATTCATTTTGATTAATTTTCCGTGGCGCCATCTGTCGGAAATTAGTCTCATCAACTTAAAAACCTTCGCCGGCTTATCCGCAACATCTTCGCTAAAGAGCATAACATGATCAAATTCACAGTTTAGTATTCTATAAAGAACATACATACAGACAAACATTCATCTGTTTTAAATAATAATACTAATTTTTCCCACTTTTTATTCCCTAATTTCTAAAAGTTCTATATGCATATTTGGTACTTTTTTGGTGCCAATTGAATTCGGTACATTTTTTCAAAACGCATTTAACATAATGTATAATCTTCCTATTCATATTACTTTGGAGATGTTAAGTTATCATTTTATCCCTTTTTTTGGCTCCAAAATCAAAAAAGTACCAAATACGTGTTTCATGTTTCTTTTACATCTATTGATTGCAGTACCAAGTTTCTTTCTATATTCTTTAGTTTAAAATATAAGAGTGGGTTAAAAAGGTGCCAAAAAAACTATTTTCACCCTTTTTTACCCCCTTTCGGACATAGTTTCAAAAAAGTAGTCCCTTCTTCTTCGACCTATACATCAAAAAAGATACCCACTGTCCAAATTTTATCAAAATCGTTAGAGCCGTTTTCGAGATAGCCATTTTAAATAAATAATAATAAATAAATAAAAAATAATTTTAAATACAATTATTGCTCGTCTAAGAATATAAGATTAGTAGAAAATTTGGTTCTAGGATGATTTTAAACCAAAACTGAAGTACAGTAGAGCGGTTCGCCTTCCATACAAAAAAAAAAGTTGCGTCAGTCACCCTCTAGGATCAAAGGTAATGTTAATACAATTCTAAAAAAAAAAAATTTTTACCACGCCTACAAATACCGCCCTTTTAGTATTTTGTTCACTGTGTCGCCATTTTGAGTCCGATCATAACATTTTATATATCGGTGTTCTTGGCTCTGTAAGGGCTACATTTCTCTTTTTGATAGTTTTTTACTACCACGTCAATTTATAGTCATAATTTTCAAAAAACTAGATTTGTACTCGATTTGGTTAGGGTGGGTACGAATCGAATTTTGAAAAATGATGACTAGAAATTGACGTGGTTGTAAGAAACTAACAAAGTGAGAAATGTAGCCCATATACAGCCGTGAACAGCCATATATAAAGTGTTATGATCGGACTAAAGATGGCGACACAGTTAACAAAATGCGAAAAGTGCGGTATTTGTAGGCGTGGTAAAAAAATAAAAAAAAAATTTATTAGAATTATTTTTACATTTTCTTTAATCCTAGGGGGTGACTGACTCAACTTTTTTTTTTCGAACCACTCTAATATACAGCATTGAACGAAATTTGTCTAATTTTTAAGAAAATTTTTGTGTTTTCGAACATATAACAATAAAGTCAAGCCGATTTTGCAACTTTTCGAAATGCAGTTATATAGTCTCATATATTCCCTTTAAATTGCTAAAATAAAAAGTAACGCGTATTGATAAGCGAATCCAGAAAATCGAATTTAAAAAAAAAATATCAAATTTCTATATACCAAAATTTTAATTGCAAAAATAAAATCAATTGAATTTCCTTTTTTGAAATTTTTTAAATTGTTTTACATAAACAATAAAATAACCATTATAAGTGCAAAAAAATATTTATGTGCCTTGTACAATTTTTGAGAAATTTAAAGTTTTATGTAAGTCGAATTTTGCAAAAAATATTTAGATATTTTCAAAACATTTGTATAGCATACCTTAAGGATAATCAAAGTTATTTAAAAGATGATCAGTTTACTTTATTTTTTTCGTAGTTATTTGCCAAAAGATGACCAATAGCAAAAGTGCTTTAATTAACCCTAACATTCCTGACACGGGTACCTGGATACCCGAGCGAACTCTAAAGTCAAATATCTCTTTAACTGTTAAAGATACAAAGTTGAGGTTTCGTAAGTTCCTAAAACTATTTATTTTCTAAAGATTTTTATCTCTTTGACTTTCCAAACTTTGTTGGGTTAGCTGTGGATTCACTAAGTCTAATATTCCTTACCCTACTGATAAGGAAACCCGGGTACCAGTAAGCAAATTAAGGCATTATATATAGAAAAAGTAATGACAATGATTATATTTTTTTATTTTATTTTAAAATTTGTACATTTAGTTAATAATTTATACACTTAACTTTGTACTGGTCTTATAGAAAAACTTCAGAAAATTAACATTCTGCTAAGAATGAAGCAATAATTTGGATGTGTGTATTACATATTGGCCTTTGGCAACCATCATACACTTTACGAGTTTTGAGATTTGATTTCAGATCAGTAGCCATACAAAGGTAACACTTTAAAAGCCGTTATATCTTCTGAATTCTTCAAGTTAAAATTTAATATTGATTCCATTTTCTGAAAAGAACTCTTCAAATTATCCTCCGCAGTTAGTATAAATATATTAATTAATATTTTTTCCCAGAAATTAAAAACTACAGAAATTGATGTTGCAGTGCCTGGAACTCGAACCCAGACACAATTTTGTATATAACGCTTAGTCACAGCACTTACTATATTGATAAATATAACAATTAAATAGGAATAAAAAGATATAGCTATTACCTTATTTTACTGCTAATCTTCTTATGGGATTTTGTTATCTGAAAATAAAATAAAATATTTTGAATATATTAGTACTTTTATATTGTTAAATTTTTTCCTTTAAAACGTGGAAGGAATTCTTTTTGCAAACAACCGAAAACAAAATTAAAATACGTGTCGTTTTCACAAAGTTATATTTTAATTAACTTTAGAGTTAATCACTTAAACACACATCGCAAACTTACTTTACAAATATTCTTAGTCTCAATGTTCTCTTATACGCGTCTCAATTAAAACTCTTCCATGATATCAGTTCGTAGTGGTAGTAGTAGAGAAGAGAGTTTCTAGCATTTTCCGCAGATGTAAACAAAGAGCTGCTGTCGTCGATTACACTAACAATGCAGCTTAAAAATGTCGAAATCCGTCGACTCTTTGGGATAGCTGCCTTGGATCCTCATTTTTTCGCCTATTTTTCTTCTCGATGTACAAGTCGCAATTCTAAACAGAATTTGATGATATTCAACACACGGCTATTAATTAATTCAATGTACAACTCAGAATTTAATGAAATTTGACAAACGTATCGAAATTAATTCAAAAAGGAGCTTGATTGATTTTGGTTGACATTAGTCGGTTGCTTGGGGTACTTGTCTTAGACCCCCATTTTTTACTTGTTTTTCTTCTTAATGTGCCATCGGTAATTCTCAACAGAATTTGATGAAATTCGAAACACGTCTATACGCTGATCTGGAAAGGAGATTAATTTCGGTTGAAATCAGTTGCCCCTTGGGGACCCTCATTTTTCACCAATTTTTTATTCAATGTATAAGATGCAGTTCTCAACAAAATTTGAAAAAATTAATTGAAAGAGAAATAGTGATACTAATTTTGGTTGAGCTCCCTTGACTATTTAAGGTACCTGCCTTGGACCCCATTTTTCACTTATTTTTGTTCTCAATGTATAAGTTGGAATCTTACCAAAATTTGATGTAATTCGGGTCACATCTATGAGCTTAGCCAACAAAGAAATTGATGAATTTTAGTTCAAATCCGTCCACTCCTTGGGGTATCTGCTTTGGAACCCCCTTTTTCACTTTTTTTCTGAAATTTGGCAAACGTCTATTAGTTGACCCAAAAAAAAGCTCTACTAGTTTTGGTTGAAATCCGTCTACTCTTAGGGGTACCTGCCTCGGAGTTACACTTAAATCCAATTTGCTTAAAACGTTACGCCGAAACGACTGCAACACTTTTTGCTTAAATTATGGGTAATCATTTTCATGACTTTTTATCAGAAAATTTTGAACTTTGTTTTACGATCGGTAAATTTTTTTAAGTTTTTTTCTCTCAATCTAAAGAAGAGACTTTCGGCTTTCACGTGGTTATAGTGGGATCCCCGAGCAAAACCAAAACAAATTAGTTTTTGTCCAAAGAAAAACGAAAACACTTATCAGCATTCATGTGTTTCCCGGGGCGGGGTTATATGGGCGCTCTAACTAAATGTGAACCGATTTCGCCCATTTTCAGTACACAACTTTTGTTACATATCAAAAATACTTTTGTAAAATTTTGTCTAGCTTTTGTAGTTCAGGAGCTGTCGAGCTTTTATCTGATGGACAGACGGACATAAATATCCTTTTCTGTAAGTTTTTTATATGGGAGCTATGGTCAAATGGTGACCGATTGTAACAAGATTTTACACACTAGATGGCATTCACACAAGACTTCCTTTTATGAAATTTTGTTGCTGTAGCCCTTTTAGTTAAGGCACTATTGTGCTTTTATCTAACGAACAGACGGACATAAACCCCCTTTTCTTTTTGTATTTTTGTGTTTCCGTAAGTTTTTTATATGGGAGCTATGATCAAATGGTTACCGATTGTAACAAAATTTTACACACTGGCTGGTATTTATATAGGGCTTTGTTTTGAAAAATTTAACGGCCATAGCTGTCATAGTTTCTAATTGAATAGCTTTCAACTGGTCCTTGCTAAATATTTTTTGGTTTGAGGGAGTGTTTTTTATATGAAAGCTATAGTCAAATATGGACCGATTCCGATAAAATTTGATATACTGACTAATAGTTGCATAAATCTTCTCTTTTCGAAATTTAGTAGTCATAGCTATTACAATTGTACTCAATTTATCAGCATTCTTGTGTTTCCCGGGTCTGGGTTATATGGGAGCTCTAACTAAATGTGAACCGATTTCGCCCATTTTCAGTACACAACTTCTGTTGCATATCAAAAATACTTTTGTACAATTTGGTCTTTCCAGCTCTTGTAGTTAAGGAGCGGTCGCGCTTTTATCTAAAGGACAGACGGATATGAACCCCCTTTTCTTTTTGTATTTTTGTGTCTCTGTAAGTTTTTTATATGGGAGCTATGGTCAATTTGATCACATTTTGATAAACTCTAAATGGCGATCATCTTTACTTGATGTACGCACGAGGCGCGGAGCAGATATAAACAGCGACCACCATCTAGTTATATCTAAAGTTCGATTGAAAGTAGCGGCTCTGAGGTCAGGAACGGCAAAAGCCTATCGGAAAATTGATGTTGGGAAATTGGAATCAGAGCGACATCGAAATGCCTTTATTATTCCAGACGTTGTAAACAACAACGACGCAGATGTAAACAAAATTGAAAGGCGTGTCACTCAGACTTACAATGAGATTGGTCAACAAACGTTAGGCTTTAAGGACCATAAAAGAAAAGTGTGGCTCACCCAAGCAACATGGGATCTGGTTGCACAGCGTAAAACCATAAAAAATTCAATGTTAAATGCAAACGTAGATGTTGAGGAGCTTAGTACAATATACCGTTACCTATATAACAGAATCTGCAAGGAAGGAAAAGATAATGTGGGTAGATGAACAAGCTAGCCAAGCTGAGTCAGCTGCAAGTAAAGGCAACATGAGGACCTTATATATATCAAGGGCGTTGTGTGGCAAACCTACCTACACCAATAGTCCCATTCTGAGTAGTAGCGGTACACTTCTCTCAACCCCGGATAAACAATTAATACGATGGATGGAACACTTCCAGCCAACATTAAACAATCCCATTGAATAAGACTGTTTAATCAATTGAATTTCAGACAGTCCACCAACAATACAAGAAGTGAAGAATGCCATTAAAAGCCTTAAGCGTAACAAGGCCCCGGGCAATGGCAATATTTCAGCGGAGATGCTTTTATGTGACTTTGAAGGATCGGCGAGACTGTGGCACCCATTTGTGCGTAAAATATGGGAAGAAGAAGCTCTGCCAACATCCTGGAATGAAGGTATACTAGTTAAAATACCAAAAAAGGGTGACTCCAAAGACTGCAATAACTACAGGGGAATAACACTTCTTCCAATACCGAGCAAAATACTAACGTCTGACGCAGTTTCTAAAACACTACGCGAAAATCAGTTTGGTTACTGGAGCAATGTAATGAATTTCTCACACCAATTCACCTAGCGTTTATCGACTTCGACAGTGTCAATAGGAGCTATGTATTTAAAATTTTAGAAAACCGTAACATATGAGCGAAAATGTTTAACTTAATTCGGACAATGTACGTGGACTTTAAATGCCGGGTTTTACGTAAAGGTAAATTGTCTAATCCGTTTGAAGTTACTACTGGAGAAAGACAAGGATGTATCTTATCACCCACAGTTTTTATCCTTGTCATCGATAATATAATGCGGCACTGAATGGTAGACGTGGTATCCAATGAACACCATTTAAACAACTTGAGGACTTGGAATACGCCGATGACGTATGCCTTCTATGCCAAACACTAGCGCTATTACTGTTGAATCTCGGGCAGCTGGGCTGGAAATCAATATCTCCAAGACAAAGATTATGCCTGGAGGCTATGGCGCAAACCCGTCGTTTCACATCAATGTAGATAACGAGGGTATTGGATGTGTAGGTAGCTTTAATTATCTTGGTAGTTTGGTATCTACAAAAGGTGGCGCCGATGAGGATATTGAATCGCGTATTAATAAGGCAAAATCAGCATTCGGCATTCTCCGAGCTATTTGGAAATCTCGGCAAATATCAACAACAACTAAGTTACGAATATATAACTCGAATGTCAAGTCCATCTTGTATTACGGCTGCGAAACTTGGAAACGCACAAATGCAATCGATAAGCGCCAACAAACCTTTGCAAACAAATGCTTGCGGCAAATCCTTAATATATGGTGGCCAAATCGCATAAGAAATGAAGATCTACTAAACGTTACAAACCAAATCCCTTCTTCTATAGAGGTATGTCAACGAAAATGGCGGTGGATAGGCCAAATACCAACATTGCTCGACAAGCTCTTCGTTGGAATCCACAAGGAAGCGGCCGTCGTGTTGGTGCACCTGCTAGAACGTGGAGTAGGTCAATTGAAGCGTAGTTACAAGCAGCAAACTATTCATGGAATGATGTATGCCTAACATCTCGCAATAGAGTTCGATATAAAAGGATGGTTGAGGCTCTATGCTCCACTGGGAGTCAAGGATAACAGAAGAAGAATATTCAATTTTGCACACAGGCTGGCATTCACATAAGGCTTCCTTGTGCTAAATTTAGTAGCCAAAGCTCTTACAGTTTATAACTTATTGGCATTTAAGTGTATTTCAGATGGAATTTAGGCTGTTTCCGTAAGTTTTTTGTATGGGGGTTATGGTTAAATGTGAACCGATTTCGATGAAATTTTATATGCTGCCTAGTGCTTATGTAAAACTTCTAGATAACAAGTTTTGTCATCATAGCTGTTATTACTTGGCATTTATTAGCAAATAAGCGATTAGCCTAGACGAGGTTATAGGGTAACTATGGTCAAAGGTTTACCGATTTTGTCCAATTTCAACACTAAAATGTTCTCAGAGATAAAGAATGTTTCTACTAAGTTTCAGTGAGCTAGCTCGTTTCAACATACAGACAGACGGACGGACATCGCTCAATCGTCTTAGATTATCATAAGGATTCAGAATATATATCGTTTTTGAGCCTAAATTAAGGAAATTAGAAACGGAATGACAATCTCAATATACCACCTTTTTGATGGTGGGTATACAAATATTGAAAATATTTAAACGGAAGAAAAGTATGTCGCATTCCATCATTCAAAAATATAATTAAAAGCTAGAATATTTACCTTAAGCAATAAATTTTGAAATTCCGCGAAATCTTCAAAATTCCTTACTTTTCAGCCCTTTTAAAATGTTATCTTAAAAATCGATTTAAACTTATTATATTTAACAAGTTGTGCTTCAAAAACGTTTTCATTTAAGTTTTTCCTTTTTGATATCAAGTCAACTGTCTCATTACTATTCTTGGCTCTATTCTTCTAACTGTCATCATCTGTTACCCATTCCCCAAAGGTATTCACTCTATACAGATACATATGTATACAAGTATATACTTATAGAGCAAATATTATATATTTTCTTTTGGTATCTAAATATTTTATTTACTTCATTCATTCGTCCTTTTGTTGTTGATGTTGACTTACGAGTATTTTTCGTTCATTTCATTTCAGTTTCGTTTCGTTACGATTTTATTTTTCGCTTTGGCCCTTGAGCATTTGACAGTCGCAAGCCTGACGACATGGCAGTTACAATATTTGTTAGTTGTTAAATTTCAGATTTAAGATACTTTGTCAAAGAAAACTTTAGACACGTAAGAATTTGCCATTTAAC
This sequence comes from Stomorhina lunata, assembly GCA_933228675.1. Taxonomy (NCBI): domain Eukaryota; kingdom Metazoa; phylum Arthropoda; class Insecta; order Diptera; family Rhiniidae; genus Stomorhina; species Stomorhina lunata. The sequence continues at coordinate 53,817,393 of OW121744.1, forward strand.
TATGAATTACTCAAATGAAAGAAAAGAAAGAAGAAAAAACAAAATCGGATAACATTTTTGAAGCATTTATTTAAATAAGATTTTAAGGTTTATCTGAAATAAGGAAATTCAAAAGACAGATATTAAATGTAAAAATCAACAATCTCAACTTTTTAGCTGAAAGCTAAAATTTGCCATCTTATTACGTTTCAATATTACCTTTTTCTTGTTTTGTTAAAGAAAAAGGCATCAATGGTTTTGATGTTATTAATTCAAAATATTTGATTTACAAAAATGTTACAAATAAGCCCTTAGGTCTTATTCGTTAGTAAAATTTTTAATTTGTCATTGACTTTAGGGAAACTATTTTAACATGGAGTCTTAACTTAATTATGAAGGCTTCAAAACTGTATAGTTAATTTGTTTACAATAGCAACAGTTACCATTTTGAGATGAAATGTGAATGAGATACGAGGGTGGTTCGGAAATTTCTTAGCCTACCAATGAAAGGGAATAGTTAGTTTTTCAAAAATATGTTTATTTTTCAATATAGTCTCCTGAAACTTCAATACACTTAGTCCAACGCTTTTCTAGCAATTCTATCCCTTGATTAAAATAGTTTTCCTCAAGGTCTTCAAAATAGTGGTTTACAGCTGTAATTGCATCTTCATTTGAGGTAAAATGCTTGTCAGCATTTTTTTTGGGAACAGGTAAAAGTCACTGGGAGCTAAATCAGGAGAATAAGATGGGTGGTCAAGCAACTCATACTTTAATTCGTTGATCGTTAAAACACTCTTGTGCGCTGGTTCATTATCTTGATGAAAAATTATTTTTTTGTGTTGTAAGCTAGGACGTTTATCTCGAATTTGTACATTTAATTGATCCAAAAGGTTGCAATAGTACTCTGAATTTATTGTTCTACCCTTTTGCAGATAGTCAATCAATAAAATACCTTCGAAGTCCCAAAAAACCGTTGCCATAACCTTACCAGCCGATTGAATTGCTTTTGCCTTCTTTGGGACACTTCCTCCAGCTTCAGTCCATTATTTGGATTGTTCCTTTGTCTCTGGAGTGTAGTGGTGGATCCATGTCTCATCAACAGTTATGAAACGATGCTTAAAATCCATTTTATTTCGCTTAAAACGATCCAAACAAGCTTGAGAAATGTTCATTCTTATGCGTTTTTGATCGACTGTTAGCAAATGCGGCACCCATCTTGCAAAAAGCTGTTTCACCTGTAGTTCTTCATGCAAAATGAAATGGACTCGATCATTTGAGATGCCCATGATATTAGCTATTTCACGCACTTTTATTCGTCGATCATTTAATACCATATCATGCACTTTGGCTACAATTTCTGTTGTTGTTGCTGTTTTTGGACTTCCACTACGAGGTTCATCTTCAATGCTACTATTGCATATGAAGGAGTACTTTCACCTAACACATTCACCATATCATTATGAATTTCTTGTCCCGATAAACCTTTTTTATGTAAATATTTAATGACACCACGTATTTCTAATTTTTCCATCGTAAAAAAATAGCGAATGCGTCTTTTGTGAACACCTGTTTCTATATGAAGGGGTTACAAGATCGGAACAAAATTCAACATGTGATTATAGCAGAAATGGAAGTTTCCAAAACACTTAACTTTTTTCTGTTTGTACCACGCTTTTTGTGCTAGGCTAAAGAGTTTCCGAACCGCCCTCGTATAGAAATATTAAATCCACGTGTTTTCTAGATTGTCCGTCCTAACCTGTAAAAGAAAAGACAACACTAACGTCAATAGCTGAAATCTGGAAATGTGGCAACATTTTAATAATGTTTGACATTTGTGTATCCAAATTTCACATGGCTATTGAGGAGGAGTATTCATGCTATTAGGGCGTCTCCAAAAAAAAAAGTTCGTCGTACACCACCGAATATAAAGTAATGCTTTGAGACAGCTCCGAGAAATTTTTTTTTTATTTTTTTCGATGCACATTGGGGTCGCCAAAATACATTTTTCGTTATATCTTCGGCATTTACAGTCGGATCTTAAAGTGTGATATATACATGTTTTTGTCTCAAGGAAGCCAATATTTTGCTTTAATATTGATTAGTCTAAGATGTCCGGTTCTAGCATTTATCCATTATACCTCAGTTCCTGCCACCCTAATGTAACTCCCTAGTATCAGAAAATTAAAGCTCTTAAAAAATAGTTAAACCTTTACTAAGGAAGTTTTTTGATAACTCCAACCGAACTATTAAAACCCAGCAATTTTAGTTTTTGCCGCACATTAGGGTCGCCAAAATACATTTTTCGTTATATCTTCGGCATTTGCAGTCGGATCTGAAGGCGTTTTTGTCTCAAGGAGGCCAATATTTTGCTTTAATAGTCATTGATCTAAGATGTCCGGTTTTAGTATTTATTCATTATACCTCAGTTCCTACCACCCTAATGTACCTCCCTAATATAAGAAAATTAAAGCTCTTAAAAAATAGTTAAACTTTTACTAAGGAAGTTTTTTGATAACTCCAACCGAACTATTAAAAACAAGGAATTTTGGATTTTGACGCACATTGGGGTCGCCAAAATACATTTTTCGTTATATCTTCGCCATGTACAGTTGGATCTTTAAGTGTTATATATCGATGTTTTTGTCTAAAGAAGGCCAATTTTAATAATCATGGACCTCAAGTGCACCCTTTTAGAACTTCTTGATGATATCTCAATTAATTATATCGAAATATGAGTCACTCTCAAAGTTTAGGAAATTTTGAAATTGTGGGCCGAACATTTGACGAATGTCTGACGTTGCTTCATTTATGGCTGATATAATCTTTGTATAACCATATAGACGTACTAACGTATCTTGGTCTGTTATCATCGACAATGAAATATTCTCAGGGTGAAAAAGGAGGCGTTATTTTCTATGAGCCGACGAAGGATTTGTTGAACGTCGTCCGAAGATATAACGAAAAATGTATTTTGGAGATCCCAATGTGCGAAAAAACGAAAATTGCTTGTTTTTAATAGTTCGGTTGGAATTATCGAAAAACTTGCTTAGTAAAAGTATAACAATTTTTTAAGAACTTTAATTTTGTGTTATTAGGGGTGTACATTAGGGGGGTAGGAACTGAAGTCTGATTAATAAATACAACAACTGGATATTTGAGACCAATGACTATTAAAGCAAAATATTGGACTCCTCGAGATAAAAACATCGATATATCACACTTTAAGATCCGACTTTAAATGCCGAAGATATAACAAAAAACGTATTTTGGCGACCCCAATGTGCGGCGAAAAAAATTAAAAATTTTTTTTTTGAAATGCTTTATATTCTGTGGTGTACGGCGAACTTTTTTTTCTTCCATATAAGTCGAGACGCTCTAATGCCTATGCTTAGATCTTGGTTTCTGTAGACTTATTAGGAGGGGGGCTAGGACACATCGGGTTTTTTTCAAAAATTAAAAACGATAAAAAATCACGTTTTGGATCCGGTATAAAAGTACGAAATCTGCCAGCTGAGATCTACAAAAAATGTTGCTACGCGTATTGTTTTTCACCTATAGTTTATGGGATATAAGACTTCGAAAAACAAATTTTCAACTTTTTTGTAGACTTAGGCTAGAATTTTGTTAATATCTGATTCAAGTTTTTCCCGATTTTTCCGAAATTTATTTTATTTCTAAGGAATTATAAAAAATCTTCAGCCGATCAAAAATTATATGAATATATATAACTTTTGATCGACTAAAGATTTTTCATCAATTGTTTTTGTATGTGAAGCTTTAATTTTCAGCCAATAAATTGATAACATTTTTTTGAGATATAAAAGTGAATTGACTTTTTTTCAACACTTGCTTTTGTAATTTTCATCAAATCGGTCATAGTAATAAAAAAAAGTTTAAAGTCATTGAAAATAATGGAAACTCAGAGGATTACAAAACAGCTTTTATAAAATATTTTAAAGTTTCCAGTTTCACCAAAAATCCATAAGTGAACTGTTGCGAACGCTAAGTGCGGACGCTACGTGCATAAATTTTGTATTTAATAAACATTGTTTTGAAAAAAATATATACTGTGACGGACGCTACACACTTTCCTATGCATGCGTCCGTCTGGCAGGACGGCTGGCTGGCTGGATCCCATGTAAACCATGTAATCAAAGTACAGTTCGCAATTTTTCCGATAATTTGATGATATTTGGCACAGATGATAGTCAGACCATGGTTATTCAAATTCGTCATAATCGGACCATTATTTATGGTACCTCCCAAAGGTCCCACTTCCCGGAGTTGACATTTTGGCCACAAATATCAATAGTTTTTCATGAAATTTAAAGTAAATATTGCTTATATAAACCAAAATTACTGTACCAAATTTCGTTGAAATCGGTTAACATTTGACCATAGCTCCCATACAAACTCTTCTGTCAAAACGCCCTAAATGAAACAAAAATCACTAAAACGCTCGTAAATCTGAAGATAATGTGAATTTTAAGTTTATTTTACATAATTTTTGTAAAAACTGTAATCAATTTGTCAAATTTCAAGATAATCGACCCACACTTGAACCAGGCTCTGATATAATTCCAAATGATGGAAACAGTTAAAATATATAAGTTTTGAGAAAATGTTTGTATGATGGCAAAACTTAGCAAATATTTGACTTTATATAGGAAAAAGAACACCTTTGACCTTAATGGTGAAGGGTATCGTATGGTCGGGCTTGAGCGCCTTTTTTACTTGTCTTAAAAAAATTATGTGTTTAATATTGATTAAACAATTGGTCAAAAACTAAAAAAAATCGATGAGAAAAGTTATTTTTGTTTCATGATTGCAGGTATCCGGGAATTCCCAAAATTTTTAAAATGTTAGAAATTTGATTGCATGAAAAAATTTCTTAAATTATTTCCCTAGATATTTGTTCAACCCATTGTACATTCTTAATGTTTCCTGGTATGTCGCAGTGGCCCAGGAACCAAATAATTTTTTTGAAGTCATTTAAGAAAAAACTGTATTATTGAATTTTTTTTAAAAACCAAACAAATATTTACCCTCCAGTACTATTGACTTTTTGTTCTAAAAGCTAAATATAATTTTTTTTGGCACAATAAATTTCCCCATAATTCCTCACTTCGAATTAAATTCACATATAATAAATTTTCCAACAAACCCTAAAAATATGCCCTTAGCATCTCCGGGCCTCATTTTTCAAATTTATTAGACTCTCGTTGACATTTTAACTGAACAAATATTGTAATTTAATTCATTGTTTCTAACATTTTCACATTTTATATGACATAATTTTGTGGCAAATATATATTTATTGCTTATTTGTGGCCTATTTATGTGTCCGAAATATATATAATTCATGATTTATTGTTCAGAGTAAATTAGACAAAATGGAAGTTAAGAGTCTTTCGTATTATGGTTGACACTAAATGTAACCTTTTCATAAGCTGTTGTTTTTATTTTAGGAGTTTATTTATTTTGGATTTTTACTATAAATATTTATATCACACACATATACGAGGGCGGTTCGGAAACTTCTTAGCCTACCAATGAAAGAGAATAGTTAGTTTTTCAAAAACATTTTTATTTTTCAATATAGTCTCCTGAAACTTCAATACACTTAGTCCAACGCTTTTCTAGCAATTCTATCCCTTGATTAAAATAGTTTTCCTCAAGGTCTTCAAAATGTTGGTTTACAGCTCTAAATGCATCTTCATTTGAGGTAAAACGCTTGCCAGCAAAGAATTTTTTTAGATTTGGGAACAGGTAAAAGTCACTGGGAGCTAAATTAGGAGAATAAGGAACTCATATTTTAATTCGTTGATCGTTAAAACACTCTTGTGCGCTGGTGCGTTATCTTGATGAACAATTATTTTTTTGTGTTGTAAGCCAGAACGTTTTTCTCGAATTTGTACATTTAATTGATCCAGAAGGTTGCAATGGTACTCTGAATTTATTGTTTTACCCTTTTGCAGATAGTCAATCAATAAAATACCTTTGAAGTCCCAAAAAACCGTTGCCATAACCTTACCAGCCGATTGAATTGCTTTTGCCTTCTTTGGGACACTTCCTCCAGCTTCAGTCCATTATTTGGATTGTTCCTTTGTCTCTGGAGTGTAGTGGTGGATCCATGTCTCATCAACAGTTATGAAACGACGCTTAAAATCCATTTTATTTCGCTTAAAACGATCCAAACAAGCTTGAGAAATGTTCATTCTTATGCGTTTTTGGTCGACTGTTAGCAAATGCGGCACCCATCTTGCAAAAAGCTTCTTCATCTGTAGTTCTTCATGCAAAATGAAATGGATTCGATCATTTGAGATGCCCATGATATTAGCTATTTCACGCACTTTTATTCGTCGATCATTTAATACCATATCATGCACTTCGGCTACAATTTCTGTTGTTGTTGTTGCTGTTTTTGGACGTCCACTACGTGGTTCATCTTTAATTCTTGTACGACCACGTTTAACTTCAGTAACCCAATTTTTTACTGTTGCATATGAAGGAGCACTTTCGACTAACACATTCACCTTGTCCCGATAAACCTTTTTTATGTAAATATTTAATGACACCACGTATTTCTAATTTTTTCATTGTAAAAAAATAGCGGATGTGTCTTTTGTGAACACCTGTTTTTATATGAAAGAGTTACCAGATTGAAACAAAATTTAACATGTGTTTATAGCAGAGATGGAAGTTTCCAAAACACTTAACTTTTTTCTGTTTGTACCAAGCTTTTTGTGCTATTATATTAAGTAGTAGAGGGTATTATAGCTTTTCGGTTATGTTTGTTACCAAAGTTCGAAAAAAGACAGTACCTTATTATATTGTACTGAACTTACGCATACACAAAAGTTATTTATTTTAATGTAACTAGCTTAGTCCGAAACAAAGCTAAGTATACAAAGGTGCAATAAAAAAGTACGGTACCTTATAATATCGTACCGTTTCTCTAGAATTTTAGTTTACTTTAGAGTACTAAGTTTTTATATAACGTACATGTGGCTGCGTTCGTCCAAAACGACAGCATTTTTTATACCCACCATCAAAACGAACGGAGGGTATATTGAGATTGTCATTCCGTTTGCAATTTCCTTAGTATTGGCTCAAAAACCAAAAGGGATATAAATTCTGAATACTTATGAAATTGTAATACGATTGAGCGATGTCCGTCTGTCTGTCTGTCTCTCTGTTTGTCTGTCTGTCTGTCTGTTTGTCCGTGTCTCTGTCTGTCTGTTTGTCCGTCGATCTGTCTGTTGAAATCACGATAACGTCTAAACGAAAGTTGCTAGCTTACTAACACTTAGTAAAAATATTCTTTATTTCTGAGAAAATTTTGGTATTGAAATCGGGCAAAATCGGTTAACATTTGACCATAGATCCCATATAACCTCGCCTATTCTAATCGCTTCTTTGCTAATAAATAATAAACTATAATAGCTATGATAATAAAATTTGGTATGTATAAGTTCCATAAAAGCCCCAGGTAGCATGTAAAATTTCAAATCGGTTCACATTTAGTCATAGCTCCCATACAAAACATTTATGAAAACAGCCTATATTTCACCTAAAATACACCTAAATGCCAATAAATCTAAAACTGTAACAGATATATCCACTAAATATAGCAAACGGATGTCTTATGTCAATGCCAGCCAGTGTGCAAAATTTTTTCGCAATCGGTCATCATTTGAACAAAGCTCCCATATAAAAAACTTACGGAAACACAAAAATACAAAAAGAAAATGAGGTTTATGTCCGTCTGTCCGTCACATAAAAGCGCGATAGCTCCTTAACTACCAGAGCTAGAGAGACAAAATTTTACAAAAGTATTTTTGATATGTTGAGAAGTTGTGTACTGAAAATAGGCGAAATTGATTCACATTTAGTTAGAGCTCCGATATAAACCCGCCCCAGGAAACACATTAATGCTTCAAAACTTAAGATTTTATTTAGGTTTTTTTCCCTTTCCTGTAATTTAAGAAAAATATTAGTTAGGGCTTTTCTATATTAAAGTAACGATATGTATATATATATATATCTCTAAGACATAAGGAAAACTTAAATTGTTGTCCATATTTGGTCCATATCTGACCTTAGCAGTGAAGGGTATGATATAGTCGGGATTGACCTACTATAGCTTTTCTTACTTATTTTTATTTAATTTTACTTTTGGCACAACTGTTTTTCTTATTGTTGTCGTTTCATAAGAGTTCGTTAAAGTACTCAACAAAGTACGTTATAGTATGCAACGAAGTTCGTTATTGTTAGCTTACTTTGTGAAAGTTTGTTTTGATATAGGTTGTGTATTTTAGCAGGTACTCTAAAATTTTAAGGTACCTATACTTAAATTGAACAATTTGTTGCATATGTGACTATGTACCGAAGTTGAATAAGAACAGTATGGTACCTCAAATTACAGTACTTTATAGTATTTTTTCGAACCTTGTGTGTTACCAATAAAAATAAAAAAACTGTAGATATTTAATTCTCAAATAATGCAAATTTTATAAAAAAAAATGTACAGAAAATGTGAATTTGTTCGAAATTCAAACGGATTTGAGTTTTGTGACTTGCCTTTATATTAATTCAGTACCTGGTTGACCGAGCCTTGCTCGGGGCTTCATGATAAGCATTTTGAGGCAAATTTTAAAGTTTTTATATATTTTATTTTATACAGTTACAGTTTAACTCATTTTGAATAATTTTGGAAATTGGTCATACCAACAAAATCCTCCGTCGACTCATGCGCAACAACTTTGCTAAACACTATAGTCTGATCAAATGCACGGTTTACGATTTAATTCATTTTGAGTAGTTTTCAGTGGCGCTACCTGAAGTCGTTCATACCAACTAAGAAACCTTTATCTGCTTATGCGTAACAACTTTGTTTATCATAACATGATCAAATGCACAGTTTACGATTTAATTCACTTTGAGTAATTTTTAGTGGCGCCACCTGTCGGACTTTGGTCATTCCAATTAATAAGCCTACGTCGGCTTATCCGCAACAACTTTGCATAAAGATTATAGCATGATCAAATGTATAGTTTACGATTAAATTCTTCATACCAACCAAAAAACCTTCGTCGGCTCAAAGATTACAGCATGATTATATGTACAGCTTACGATTAAATTGACTTTGTGTCATTTTCAGTAGCGCCGCCTGCCGGAAATTATTCACACCAATTAAAAAGCCTTCGCCGGCTCATGCTCTAGAACTTTGGAAAAGATCATAGCGTGATCAAATGTACAGTTTACGATTTAATTAATTTTTAGTAATTTTCAGTGGCGCCACCTGTCGGAAATTAGGCTTACTAACCTAAAAGCCTTTGCCGGCTTATCCGCAACATCTTTGCTAAAGAGCATAACATGTGCAACAACATTGCCAAAGATTAAAGCATGATTAAATGTATAGCTTACGATTAAAATGACTTTGTGTCATTTTCAGTAGCGCCGCCTGCCGGATATTATTCACACCAATTAAAAAGCCTTCGCCGGCTCATGCTCTAAAACTTTGCAAAAGATCATAGCGTGATCAAATGTACAGTTTACGATTTAATTAATTTCTAGTAATTTTCAGTGGCGCCATCTGTCGGAAATTAGGCTTACCAACTTAAAAACCATCGCCGGCTTATCCGCAACATCTTTGCTAAAGAGCGTAACATAATGAAATTCACAGTTTACTATTCTATAAAGAACATACATACAGACAAACATTCATTTGTTTTAAAGTTATAACATTACTATTTTTCCCCTTAGGGAATAAACCTAATTTCAAAAAGTTCCATATGCATAATTGATACTTCTTTTGGCCATAAAATCAAAAAGTACCAAATACGCGTTCAATATTTCTTTCACATCTATTGATTGCAGTACAAAGTTCTTTGGTTAAAAAAAAAAATAGTGTTAATAGTACCAAGAAAACTATTTTCACCCTTTTTTACCCCCTATCGCACATAGTTTCAAAAAAGTACCAAACACCTCTCCGCTTAATTTCATAGCTGTTAAAAACTTAATTTTAATTTTGTTTTTATACCTATTACTTTAGGAGATATAACGTTTTCGATTTTTTCCCCATTTTACCCGTTTTTACCCTCTTAGAGGCAAAGGTTCCAAATATATATATATATATTGTTCGTTTAAGAATATAAGATTCCACTTTCTGACTATTTTTCAATATTGTAAAAATAATTAAATTTGATTTAAGTTCATTTGCCAAAACTCCCCAAAAGCTCCTTCCATACATTACAAAAGCAATTATTTGCTTTTATTGTTCAGTTATAAATATTTTTGTTCCGATTTCCTCACTCGTTGGTTAATGACTATATTAAGCTGCTCAAATGAGTAAAACCAAAAATAATGGTCATAAATTATATCAACCATTTCCAATCGCTGACTCCATAAATCCAACAACCACTTTCAAGGCTGTAAATTAAATTTCAATTTGTTTTGCGAACATTTTTTTCTGCAAAACATATTTTTTTATGAAAAATCGTTAAACAAAAAAGAACAGCAGCAAATTGCCTCAGAATTAAGTGGTTATTTGCATTAAACTGTTGGCTGAACAAATAAATATAAACGCGAATGTGTTAAATATTTATTTAATAATGACGAGCATATCGAGCCGTAATCGACAAAAAATGTTAAGTAACATTATTTTCGATATCTAAGGACTTGCTTTACAGCATCTCAGTAATATCATGATTTTATATTATAGCTCATTTGCATTAAGCGCGAAAACTCGTTAAAGTATCTTTCGACCCAAAACAATATTGAAAGCTTAAGTTTTCATATATAAAGCGAAAACTTGTCACATGCGAGTTTTCAATCAAATCTTTATCAAAAACTATTCGTCTAAAATAAGTCACAGCTAAATATTAAAGACAATTCCTTTGAAGCAATATCATCATGACCAGGATAGGCAGCCCATATCACCAGAAGCCGATGGTATTTTTTAATTTTCGTAAATACCACGATCATTAATAAAACTCATAAAAATGAGTATTAAAATCATTCAGTTGGAATTTGGATGTTTAAAGAGTTGGTTTTTTATAAACAATTTTTTAATAAAAATAGTTTTCTTTGGAAAATTGTTTGATAAAAATTATATTTTATAGATAATTTTTCGATAAAAATATTTTTCTGTAAAAATTTTCGAAAAAAATATCAAAAAAATTTTCAAATCTTATATAGAAAAATTTTTGATAAAAAAATTTTCTATAGAAAAATTTTTGATAAAAAAATTTTCTATAGAAAAATTTTTGATAAAAAAATTTTCTATAGAAAAATTTTTGATAAAAAAATTTTCGATAGAAAAATTTTTGATAAGAAAATTTTCTACAGAAAAATTTTTGATAAAAAATGTTCTATAGAAAAATTTTTGATACCAAAAATTTTCTATAAAAAAATTTTGATAGAAACATTTTCTATAGAAAAATTTTTGATAAAAAAAAATTTCTACAGAAAAATTTTTTTATAAAAAAATTTTCTATAGAAAAATTTTTTTATAAAAAATTTTCTATAGACAAATTTTTTTATCAAAAATTTTTCTATAGAAAATGTTTCTATCAAAATTTTTTATAGAAAATTTTTGGTATCAAAAATTTTCTATAGAACATTTTTTATCAAAAATTTTTCTGTAGAAAATTTTCTTATCAAAAATTTTTCTATCGAAAATTTTCTTATCAAAAATTTTTCTATCGAAAATTTTCGGTAAAAATATTTAAAAAAATTTGTATTAAAAACATTTTCTATAGAAAAATTTTTTTATAAAAAAATTTTCTATAGAAAAAATTTTTTGTAAAAAAATTTTCTATAGAAAAATTTTTTTATAAAAAAATTTTCTATAGAAAAATTTTTCTATAGAAAAATTTTTTTATAAAAAAATTTCTATAGAAACATTTTTTTATAAAAAAAATTTATAGAAAAATCCTGTTAAAAAATTTTCATAGAAAAATTTATGTTAAAGATTTTTCCATAAAAAATTTTTGGTCAAAAAATTTTCTATAGAATAATTTTTTATAAAAAACTAGTTCAACTAAAATTAATTTCTTTCAATAAACTTTCCTATCAAAAATTTGATAAAAAAAATTTTCCATACAAAAATTTTTGTTAAAAAATTTTCCATAGAAAATTTTTTGATAAAAAAATTTTTGATAAAAAATTTTCTATAGAAAAATTTTTTAACAAAAATGAAAAATTTTTTAACAAAAATTTTTCCATCGATAATTTTTTAATAAAATTTTTTTATCAAAAATTTTTCTATAGAAAATTTATTTATCAAAAATTTTTCTATAGAAAATTTTTTCATCAACAATTTTTCTATAGAAAATTTTTTATCAAAAATTTTTTTGTCAAAAATTTTTCTAGAGAAAATTTTTCCATTTAAAGTTTTTTAACAAAAATTTTTCCATGGAAAATTTTTCATCAAAAATTTTTTTTTTTCTTTACAACATTTTTTTATCGAAAATTTTGCTATTTTCTATTTTTTTTTAAATTTTTTTTCAAAAATTTTTCTATAGAAGATTTATTTATTAAAAATTTTTCTATAGAAAATTTATTTATGAAAAATTTGTCTTTAGAAAATGTTCTTACAAAAATTTTTCTTTAGAAAATTTTCGTACAAAAATTTTTTTATCAAAAATTTTTCTATAGAAAATTTTTTATCAACAATTTTTCTATAGAAAATTTTTTTATCAAAAATTTTTCCATAGAAAATTTTTTATCAAAAATTTTTCTATAGAACAATTTTTTTATCAACAATTTGTCTATAGAAAATTTTTTATCAAAAATTTTTCTATAGAAAATGTTTCCATTTAAAATTTTTAAACAAAAATTTTTCCATGGAAAATTTTTCATCAAAAATTTTTTAACAAATTTTTTTATGAAAAATATTTCTACAGAAAATTTATTTATCAAAAATTTTTCTTTAGAACATGTTTTTTATCGAAAATTTTTCTATTTTTTTTTTTAATTTTTTTATCAAATATTTTTCTATAGAAGATTTATTTATTAAAAATTTTTCTGTAGAAAATTTATATATGAAAAATTTGTCTTTAGAAAATGTTCTTACAAAAATTTTTCTTTAGAAAATTTTCTTACAAAAATTTTTTTGAAAATTTTTTATCAACAATTTTTCTATAGAAAATTTTTTTATCAAAAATTTTTCTATAGAAAATTTTTTATCAAAAATTTTTTTAACAAACATTTTTCTATAGAAATTTTTTCCATTTTAAATTTTTAAACAAACATTTTTCCATGGAAAATTTTTCAACAAACATTTATTAACTAATTTTTTTATGAAAAATATTTCTAATAATGCGAGGTTTTCGATCTGTCTAAATTGGGGATAATCCTCCTGAAGAGATGGCTTAACCAACCATCGAAACGCGTTTTTCTATAAAAAAATTTTTTTATAAAAAAATTTTCTATAGAAAAATTTTTTTATAAAAAAATTTCTATAGAAACATTTTTTTATAAAAAAAAATTTATAGAAAAATCCTGTTAAAAAATTTTCATAGAAAAATTTATGTTAAAGATTTTTCCATAAAAAATTTTTGGTCAAAAAATTTTCTATAGAAAAATTTTTTATAAAAAACTAGTTCAACTAAAATTAATTTCTTTCAATAAACTTTCCTATCAAAAATTTGATAAAAAAAATTTTCCATACAAAAATTTTTGTTAAAAAATTTTCCATAGAAAATTTTTTGATAAAAAAATTTTTGATAAAAAATTTTCTATAGAAAAATTTTTGATAAAAAAATTTTTGTAAGAAAAAGTTTTGTAAGAAAATTTTCTAAAAAAAATTTTTGGAAGAACATTTTCTAAAGAAAAAATTTTCATAAAGAAATTTTCTATAGAAAAATTTTTAATAAATAAATTTTCTATAGAAAAATTTTTGATAAAAAAATTAAAAAAAAAAATAGAAAATAGAAAAATTTTTGATAAAAAAAATTGTTAATAAATAAATTTTCTTTCAAAAGAAGAGTATTCGCATTTGATCCCTAATCGGTTACATTTATTTATTAATGTAACAGACCAATTTATTGATCAAAAGCCAAAAATATTTGCGGAGAAACCAAAGTCCTCGACGCGTTTCGATGGTTGGTTAAGCCATCTCTTCAGGAGGATTATCCTCAATTTAGACAGATCGAAGACCTCGCATTATTAGAAATATTTTTCATAAAAAAATTAGTTAAAAAATGTTTGTTGAAAAATTTTCCATGGAAAAATGTTTGTTTAAAAATTTTAAATGGAAAAAATTTCTATAGAAAAATTTTTGTTAAAAAAATTTTTGATAAAAATTTTCTATAGAAAAATTTTTGATAAAAAAATTTTCTATAGAAAAATTGTTGATAAAAAATTTTCAAAAAAATTTTTGTAAGAATATTTTCTAAAGAAAAATTTTTGTAAGAACATTTTCTAAAGACAAATTTTTCATAAATAAATTTTCTACAGAAAAATTTTTAATAAATAAATCTTCTATAGAAAAATATTTGATAAAAAAATTAAAAAAAAAAATAGAAAAATTTTCGATAAAAAACATGTTCTAAAGAAAAATTTTTGATAAATAAATTTTCTGTAGAAATATTTTTCATAAAAAAATTTGTTAAAAAATTTTTGATGAAAAATTTTCCATGGAAAAATTTTTGTTTAAAAATTTTAAATGGAAAAATTTTCTATAGAAAAATTTTTGATAAAAAATTTTCTATAGACAAATTGTTGATAAAAAATTTTCTATAGAAAAATTTTTGATAAAAAAATTTTTGTACGAAAATTTTCTAAAGAAAAATTTTTGTAAGAACATTTTCTAAAGACAAATTTTTCATAAATAAATTTTCTATAGAAAAATTTTTAATAAATAAATCTTCTATAGAAAAATTTTTGAAAAAAAATTTAAAAAAAAATAGAAAATAGCAAAATTTTCGATAAAAAAATGTTGTAAAGAAAAAAAAAAATTTTTGATGAAAAATTTTCCATGGAAAAATTTTTGTTAAAAAACTTTAAATGGAAAAATTTTCTCTAGAAAAATTTTTGACAAAAAAATTTTTGATAAAAAATTTTCTATAGAAAAATTGTTGATGAAAAAATTTTCTATAGAAAAATTTTTGATAAATAAATTTTCTATAGAAAAATTTTTGATAAAAAAATTTTATTAAAAAATTATCGATGGAAAAATTTTTGTTAAAAAATTTTTCATGGAAAAATTTTTCTTAAAAAATTTTCCATAGAAAAATTTTTAATAAAAAATTTTTTTATAGAAAAATTTTTGATAAAAAAATTTTCTATAGAAAAATTTTTGATAAAACAATTTTTTATAGAAAAATTTTTGATAAAAAAATTTTTGTAAGAAAAAGTTTTGTAAGAACATTTTCACAGACATCAATCAAGCGTCTAAGAATTTCATAAGGGTTCAGAATATACATAAATTTCGGTTTTTGATGGTGGCTATAAAAAAAGTTACCAACAAAAGTGGAGGGATAGAATATTTGGGATCTTATATACAAAATTAAATATACATTTGATCTATTGGTGTAAGGTATCATTTGCTTGTTTTTCATTGTAATTATAAATTGCGGATTATTTTGGGCTTTGTCTTATCATTTTCTCTAAAATGCATTTGCAATAATTTATTACAAATTCTTTATACGATTAATTATAAGACATACATTTTCCTAATGAATAGCTATTAAAGGAAAGTTACTACAATCAATTGCTTAATTGTATTTTAGTTAAGTTTTCAGGGTAACCGACAAGTATTTAAGTAAAAACGATAAGATTAGCTAGCGCACAACAGGATTGTGGAAAAATATATCAATAATTTTAGGCGCATATAGCAGGAGTTTTTGGGGCGCTTAAGTTTTAAACTTGGAAAGCCTAGGTTTTACTGGGGCGGCACAAGAGGTCAAAGTAGGGAACCCAGACTCATAAATTACTTAAAACATTAAATAATTGTCATTTCCCAAACCCTTTGAAGAGTCATGCAAATATCTAGGTCGAGATCTATAAAATACATCTCGACATGGATATCCTATCTATTAAGGTTTTAAAGATATTCGACTTCAAAAGTTGAAATGTGTGTATTAATAGCTTTACTATGAAACTAAGTAAATTTAATTACACCCGTACCTCGGTTTACGCGAATTCGAATTTACGCGGTTTTAAAAATAAAAAAATATTAATATTTGAGTCGTATCAAAAATTTTCGAACTCGTACTGAACCACACCATCTCCAATTTCGATGATATTTTCGGCGTAAACATTTTTATAGACAATTTTCGGTATAAAAATTTTTATAGAAAATTTTTGATATAAAAATTTTTATAGAAAATTTTTGGTATAAAAATTTTTATATAAAATTTTTGGTATAAAAATTTTTATAGAAAATTTTTGGTATAAAAATTTTTATAGAAAATTTTTGGTATAAAAATTTTTATAAAAATTTTTGGTATAAAATAGTTTATAGAAAATTTTTGGTATAAAAATTGTTTATAGAAAGTTTTCCGTCTAAAAAAAATTTTTGGTACAAAAATTTTATCGAAAATTTTAGATTTTTTTAAACAAAACTTTCGATAAAAAAAAATTTTATAAAAAGTTTTCGGTATAAAAGTTTTTATAAAAAATTTTTGGTATATATATTTTTTAGAAAATTTTCCGTATGAAAAACTTCGGTATAAAATTTTTCTATAAAAAAACTTTTGGTTTTAAATATTTCTATAGAAAATTTTCAGTTTTTATAGAAAATTTTTCTTTTAAAAATTTTTTATAAAAAATTTTATGTATAAAAATTGTTTATAGAAAATTTTCGGTATAAAAATTTTTATAGAAAATTTTTGGTTTAAACATATTTTATATAAAATTTTTGTTATAAACATTTTTTAAACAAAATTTTCGATAAAAACATTTTTTATAGAAAGTTTTCAGTATAAAATTTTTTACAGAAAATTTTTGGTGAACATTTTTTTTAGAAAATTTTCATTGTGAAAAATTTGGGTATAAAATTTTTCTATAGAAAATTTTTGGCTTTAAATTTTTCTATTGAAAGTTTTCAGTATAAAAATTTTTTATGGAAAATTTTCCTTATAAACATTTTTTATAGAAAATTTTTCTTATAAAATTTTTTTATAAAAAATTTTCTGTATAAAAATTGTTTATAGAAAATTTTTGTTACAAAAATTTTCGTTTTAAACATTTTATTGAAAATTTCTATTAAAAAAATTGTTATAACAAAAATTTTATATAAAAAAATTTTTGGTATAACAATTCTTTTTAAATAAAATTTTCGATAAAAACATATTTTACAAAAAGTTTTCGGTATAAAATTTTTCACAGAAAATTTTTGGTATATATTTTTTTTGGAAATTTTCCGTATGAAAAATTTCGGTATAAAATTTTTCTATAGAAAATTTTGGGTATAAAATTTTTCTATAGAAAATTTTCAGTATAAAATTTTTTATAGAAAATTTTCAGTATAAAAATTTTTTATAGAAAATATTCCTTATAAACATTTTTTATAGAAAATTTATCTGATAAAAATTTTTTATACAAAAATTTTTTGTATAAAAATTTTTTATAGAAAATTTTCGGTATAAAAATTTTTATAGAACATTTTTGTTACAAAAATTTTCGTTTTAAACATTTTATCGAAAATTTTATTTAAAACAAATTATTATACCAAAAATTGTATATAAAAAATTTTGGTATAATTTTTTTAAATAAAATTTTCGATAAAAACATATTTCACAGAAAATTTTTGGTATATGTTTTTATCAGAAAATTTTCCGTTTGAAAAATTTCGGTATAAAATTTTTCTATAGAAAATTTTGGGTATAACATTTTTTATAGAAAATTTTGGGTATAAAATTTTTTTATAGAAAATGTTTCTTATAAACATTTTTTATAGGAAATTTTTCTGATAAACATTTTTTATACAAAATTTTCTGTATAAAAATTGTTTATAGAAAATTTTCGGAATAGAAATTTTTATAAAATTTTTTTATAGAAAATGTTCCTTATAAACATTTTTTATAGAAAATTTTTCTGATAAACAATTTTTATACAAAATTTTCTGTATAAAAATTGTTTATAGAAAATTTTCGGAATAGAAATTTTTATAGAAAATGTTTGGTACAAAAATGTTTATGGAAAATATTTGGTACAAAAATTTTTATAGAAAACTTTTGGTACAAAAATTTTTATAGAAAACTTTTGGTACAAAAATTTTTATAGAAAACTTTTGGTACAAAAATTTTTATAGAAAACTTTTGGTACAAAAATTTTTATAGAAAATTTTTGGTACAAAAATTTTTATAGAAAATTTTTGGTACAAAAATTTTTATCGAAAATTTTTGGTACAAAAATTTTTATAGAAAATTTTTGGTACAAAAATTTTTATAGAAAATTTTTGGTACAAAAATTTTTATCGAAAATTTTTGGTACAAAAATTTTTATAGAAAATTTTTGGTACAAAAATTTTTATCGAAAATTTTTGGTACAAAAATTTTTATCGAAAATTTTTGGTACAAAAATTTTTATCGAAAATTTTTGGTACAAAAATTTTTATCGAAAATTTTTGGTACAAAAATTTTTATCGAAAATTTTTGGTACAAAAATTTTTATCGAAAATTTTTGGTACAAAAATTTTTATCGAAAATTTTTGGTACAAAAATTTTTATCGAAAATTTTTGGTACAAAAATTTTTATCGAAAATTTTTGGTACAAAAATTTTTATCGAAAATTTTTGGTACAAAAATTTTTATCGAAAATTTTTGGTACAAAAATTTTTATAGAAAATTTTTGGTACAAAAATTTTTATAGAAAATTTTTGGTACAAAAATTTTTATAGAAAATTTTTGGTACAAAAATTTTTATAGAAAATTTTTGGTACAAAAATTTTTATAGAAAATTTTTGGTAAAAAAATTTTTATAGAAAATTTTTGGTACAAAAATTTTTATAGAAAATTTTTGGTACAAAAATTTTTATAGAAAATTTTTGATACAAAAATTTTTATAGAAAATTTTTGGTACAAAAATTTTTATAGAAAATTTTGGTACAAAAATTTTTATAGAAAATTTTTGGTACAAAAATTTTTATAGAAAATTTTTGGTACAAAAATTTTTATAGAAAATTTTTGGTACAAAAATTTTTATCGAAAATTTTTGGTACAAAAATTTTTATCGAAAATTTTTGGTACAAAAATTTTTATCGAATATTTTTGGTACAAAAATTTTTATCGAAAATTTTTGGTACAAAAATTTTTATCGAATATTTTTGGTACAAAAATTTTTATCGAAAATTTTTGGTACAAAAATTTTTATCGAAAATTTTTATAGAAAATTTTTGGTACAAAAATTTTTATAGAAAATTTTTGGTACAAAAATTTTTGTACAAAATTTTTGGTACAAAAATTTTTATACAAAATTTTTGGTACAAAAATTTTTATAGAAGATTTTTGGTACAAAAATTTTTATAGAAGATTTTTGGTACAAAAATTTTTATAGAAAATTTTTGGTACAAAAATTTTTATAGAAAATTTTTGGTACAAAAATTTTTATAGAAAATTTTTGGTACAAAAATTTTTATAGAAAATTTTTTATACAAAAATTTTTATAGAAAATTTTTGGTACAAAAATTTTTATAGAAAATTTTTTATACAAAAATTTTAAAGAAAATTTTTGGTACAAAAATTTTTATAGAAAATTTTTGGTACAAAAATTTTTATAGAAAATTTTTGGTACAAAAATTTTTATAGAAAATTTTTGGTACAAAAGTTTTTATAGAAAATTTTTAGTACAAAAATTTTTATAGAAAATTTTTAGTACAAAAATTTTTATACAAAATTTTTGGTACAAAAATTTTTATAGAAAATTTTTGGTACAAAAATTTTTATAGAAAATTTTTGGTACAAAAATTTTTATAGAAAATTTTTGGTACAAAAATTTTTATACAAAATTTTTGGTACAAAAATTTTTATACAAAATTTTTATACAAAATTATTGGTACAAAAATTTTTATACAAAATTTTTGGTACAAATATTTTTATCGAAAATTTTTGGTACAAAAATTTTTATAGAAAATTTTTGGTACAAAAATTTTTATCGAAAATTTTTGGTACAAAAATTTTTATCGAAAATTTTTGGTACAAAAATTTTTATCGAAAATTTTTGGTACAAAAATTTTTATCGAAAATTTTTGGTACAAAAATTTTTATCGAAAATTTTTGGTACAAAAATTTTTATCGAAAATTTTTGGTACAAAAATTTTTATCGAAAATTTTTGGTACAAAAATTTTTATCGAAAATTTTTGGTACAAAAATTTTTATCGAAAATTTTTGGTACAAAAATTTTTATCGAAAATTTTTGGTACAAAAATTTTTATAGAAAATTTTTGGTACAAAAATTTTTATCGAAAATTTTTGGTACAAAAATTTTTATCGAAAATTTTTGGTACAAAAATTTTTATCGAAAATTTTTGGTACAAAAATTTTTATCGAAAATTTTTGGTACAAAAATTTTTATCGAAAATTTTTGGTACAAAAATTTTTATCGAAAATTTTTGGTACAAAAATTTTTATCGAATATTTTTGGTACAAAAATTTTTATCGAAAATTTTTGGTACAAAAATTTTTATCGAAAATTTTTATAGAAAATTTTTGGTACAAAAATTTTTATAGAAAATTTTTGGTACAAAAATTTTTATACAAAATTTTTGGTACAAAAATTTTTATACAAAATTTTTGGTACAAAAATTTTTATAGAAGATTTTTGGTACAAAAATTTTTATAGAAGATTTTTGGTACAAAAATTTTTATAGAAAATTTTTGGTACAAAAATTTTTATAGAAAATTTTTGGTACAAAAATTTTTATAGAAAATTTTTGGTACAAAAATTTTTATAGAAAATTTTTTATACAAAAATTTTTATAGAAAATTTTTGGTACAAAAATTTTTATAGAAAATTTTTTATACAAAAATTTTAAAGAAAATTTTTGGTACAAAAATTTTTATAGAAAATTTTTGGTACAAAAATTTTTATAGAAAATTTTTGGTACAAAAATTTTTATAGAAAATTTTTGGTACAAAAGTTTTTATAGAAAATTTTTAGTACAAAAATTTTTATAGAAAATTTTTAGTACAAAAATTTTTATACAAAATTTTTGGTACAAAAATTTTTATAGAAAATTTTTGGTACAAAAATTTTTATAGAAAATTTTTGGTACAAAAATTTTTATAGAAAATTTTTGGTACAAAAATTTTTATACAAAATTTTTGGTACAAAAATTTTTATACAAAATTTTTATACAAAATTATTGGTACAAAAATTTTTATACAAAATTTTTGGTACAAATATTTTTATCGAAAATTTTTGGTACAAAAATTTTTATAGAAAATTTTTGGTACAAAAATTTTTATCGAAAATTTTTGGTACAAAAATTTTTATCGAAAATTTTTGGTACAAAAATTTTTATCGAAAATTTTTGGTACAAAAATTTTTATCGAAAATTTTTGGTACAAAAATTTTTATCGAAAATTTTTGGTACAAAAATTTTTATCGAAAATTTTTGGTACAAAAATTTTTATCGAAAATTTTTGGTACAAAAATTTTTATCGAAAATTTTTGGTACAAAAATTTTTATAGAAAATTTTTGGTACAAAAATTTTTATAGAAAATTTTTGGTACAAAAATTTTTATAGAAAATTTTTGGTACAAAAATTTTTATAGAAAATTTTTGGTACAAAAATTTTTATAGAAAATTTTTGGTACAAAAATTTTTATAGAAAATTTTTGGTACAAAAATTTTTATAGAAAATTTTTGGTACAAAAATTTTTATAGAAAATTTTTGGTAAAAAAATTTTTATAGAAAATTTTTGGTACAAAAATTTTTATAGAAAATTTTTGGTACAAAAATTTTTATAGAAAATTTTTGATACAAAAATTTTTATAGAAAATTTTTGGTACAAAAATTTTTATAGAAAATTTTGGTACAAAAATTTTTATAGAAAATTTTTGGTACAAAAATTTTTATAGAAAATTTTTGGTACAAAAATTTTTATAGAAAATTTTTGGTACAAAAATTTTTATCGAAAATTTTTGGTACAAAAATTTTTATCGAAAATTTTTGGTACAAAAATTTTTATCGAATATTTTTGGTACAAAAATTTTTATCGAAAATTTTTGGTACAAAAATTTTTATCGAATATTTTTGGTACAAAAATTTTTATCGAAAATTTTTGGTACAAAAATTTTTATCGAAAATTTTTATAGAAAATTTTTGGTACAAAAATTTTTATAGAAAATTTTTGGTACAAAAATTTTTATACAAAATTTTTGGTACAAAAATTTTTATACAAAATTTTTGGTACAAAAATTTTTATAGAAGATTTTTGGTACAAAAATTTTTATAGAAGATTTTTGGTACAAAAATTTTTATAGAAAATTTTTGGTACAAAAATTTTTATAGAAAATTTTTGGTACAAAAATTTTTATAGAAAATTTTTGGTACAAAAATTTTTATAGAAAATTTTTTATACAAAAATTTTTATAGAAAATTTTTGGTACAAAAATTTTTATAGAAAATTTTTTATACAAAAATTTTAAAGAAAATTTTTGGTACAAAAATTTTTATCGAAAATTTTTGGTACAAAAATTTTTATCGAAAATTTTTGGTACAAAAATTTTTATCGAAAATTTTTGGTACAAAAATTTTTATCGAAAATTTTTGGTACAAAAATTTTTATAGAAAATTTTTGGTACAAAAATTTTTATAGAAAATTTTTGGTACAAAAATTTTTATAGAAAATTTTTGGTACAAAAATTTTTATAGAAAATTTTTGGTACAAAAATTTTTATAGAAAATTTTTGGTACAAAAATTTTTATAGAAAATTTTTGGTACAAAAATTTTTATAGAAAATTTTTGGTACAAAAATTTTTATAGAAAATTTTTGGTACAAAAATTTTTATAGAAAATTTTTGGTACAAAAATTTTTATAGAAAATTTTTGGTAAAAAAATTTTTATAGAAAATTTTTGGTACAAAAATTTTTATAGAAAATTTTTGATACAAAAATTTTTATAGAAAATTTTTGGTACAAAAATTTTTATAGAAAATTTTGGTACAAAAATTTTTATAGAAAATTTTTGGTACAAAAATTTTTATAGAAAATTTTTGGTACAAAAATTTTTATAGAAAATTTTTGGTACAAAAATTTTAATCGAAAATTTTTGGTACAAAAATTTTTATCGAAAATTTTTGGTACAAAAATTTTTATCGAATATTTTTGGTACAAAAATTTTTATCGAAAATTTTTGGTACAAAAATTTTTATCGAATATTTTTGGTACAAAAATTTTTATCGAAAATTTTTGGTACAAAAATTTTTATCGAAAATTTTTATAGAAAATTTTTGGTACAAAAATTTTTATAGAAAATTTTTGGTACAAAAATTTTTATACAAAATTTTTGGTACAAAAATTTTTATACAAAATTTTTGGTACAAAAATTTTTATAGAAGATTTTTGGTACAAAAATTTTTATAGAAGATTTTTGGTACAAAAATTTTTATAGAAAATTTTTGGTACAAAAATTTTTATAGAAAATTTTTGGTACAAAAATTTTTATAGAAAATTTTTGGTACAAAAATTTTTATAGAAAATTTTTGGTACAAAAATTTTTATAGAAAATTTTTTATACAAAAATTTTTATAGAAAATTTTTGGTACAAAAATTTTTATAGAAAATTTTTTATACAAAAATTTTAAAGAAAATTTTTGGTACAAAAATTTTTATAGAAAATTTTTGGTACAAAAATTTTTATAGAAAATTTTTGGTACAAAAATTTTTATAGAAAATTTTTGGTACAAAAATTTTTATAGAAAATTTTTGGTACAAAAATTTTTATAGAAAATTTTTGGTACAAAAATTTTTATAGAAAATTTTTGGTACAAAAGTTTTTATAGAAAATTTTTAGTACAAAAATTTTTATACAAAATTTTTGGTACAAAAATTTTTATAGAAAATTTTTGGTACAAAAATTTTTATAGAAAATTTTTGGTACAAAAATTTTTATAGAAAATTTTTGGTACAAAAATTTTTATACAAAATTTTTGGTACAAAAATTTTTATACAAAATTTTTATACAAAATTATTGGTACAAAAATTTTTATACAAAATTTTTGGTACAAATATTTTTATAGAAAATTTTTGGTACGAAAATTTTTATAGAAATTTTTTGGTAAAAAAATTTTCGGTTTAAACATATTTTATATGAAATTTTTGGTATATACAATTTCTTTAAACAAAATTTTCGATAAAAAATTTTTATAGAAGATTTTCGGTATAAAATTTTTTATAGAATATTTTTGGTAGACACGTTAAAAAAAAAACTTCGTATGAAAAATTTCGGTATAAAATTTTTCTATAGAAAATTTTCTGTATAAAATTTTTCTACAGAAAATTTTCAGTATAAAAATTTTTTATAGAAATTTTCCTTATAAACATTTTTATAGAAAATTTTTCTTATAAAAATTGAAAAAAAAATGTATAAAAATTGCTTTTAGAAAATTTTCGGTATAAAGATTTTTATAGAAAATTTTCGGTATAAAATTTTTTTTTATAGAAAATTTTCAGTATAAATATTTTTTATAGAAAATTTTAGGTATACAATTTTTTTAAAGAAATTTTTCGGGATTTATATCTTATTTATATTATTAAGCTATATTTTGTGTACAATAACTATGTAAAGAAGCTGATTTATAGTTGGATTCGCTTTGCGCGGTTTTTTTCATATAAAAATGTTTGATTAAATTTACACGCTTTTGTCCGGAACATATCTACCGCGTAAACCGAGGTACAGGTGTGTATTCTGACAAAACTCAACTATTTAGTACATAATGGCCATTGAATAGTAAATCATGTCTTATTTTGAAATTACTTCAATCTAAAGTCAATATTTTTCGCTGCATATCCTCAGGCATGTCGTCAAGGATACGAATTTTCAGGAAAAAATTGCAATAACTCCAAAACTGCTTCATGAATTTTCTATTTGGATGATTTAAAATGAAGCTATTTTTGCTCTCTTTTATATTTCAGTATAATTTTTAAAAAAATAAAATATTTGTTGGTTTAAATTTTAGAAAAACCAAATATTCAGAATATTCCCCATACAATAAAATTTTACAGTTTGTGGGCTGATGCGGCACTTCTTCCCCAGATTCAATCTGCCTAAAATTTTTCATAACATGTTTTTTGTTCCGTAGAACATTTCTGGGACAAGTTAAGGTAAGATTTTACATTTTTGTAAAATAAGGCGCACCCTAATACTTATGTTAGCATTAAACTACATAACATATTCTTATCTCTTTTATTTTAAATTACTTGTGCAACCACAAATGTGTAGTATTATTAAATTTACATGAACGATTGTGGATGATATCGAAAGACTTTTAAATGTTAATTTCGGTTAAACTCACTATCATTTAATTTCCAACTTAAGATATTGACAAAATTGTTAAACTATTTAAATTAAGGGCTTTTTTAGTATTTAAATTAAATTAATCAGTAAAATTTTGGCACTTCATATATTGATTTTGTTAATCAAATTGAAATGAATTGCAGATAAATTTGTTCCACAGGCATTCAGTTTTTCAGAAATTTAAAGTCAAATTTCAAGTAAAATTTTGAAAAAAATTCACTTTTTATTTTTATACCCTTCACTACCGTAGGTGGAAAGGGTATTAATAGTTTGTGCTGATGTATGTAACGTAAAGAAATATTTGTCTTAGACCTACCTTTTAGTATACCAATAGACTTAGAATCACTTTCTGAGTCGATTTAGCGATGTCCGTCCGTCCGTCTGGCTGGCTGGCTGGACCCCCATGTATACCATGTAATCAAATTAAAGGTCGCAATTCTAAAGATAATTTGATGAAATTATCTATAGAAATTCGTCAAAATCGGTCCATTATTTATGATACCTCCCATAGGTCCCACCCCGGAATTGATATAGTGACCACAAAAATCAATATTTTTTCATGAAATTGATGCTGCATATGTAAGACAAAATTACTGTACCAAATTTCGTTGAAATCGGTCTACATTTGACCATAGCTCCCATACATACTTTTCTGTCAAAACGCACTAAATGAGACAAAAATCAGTAAAATGCTCGTAAATCTTAGGATAATGAGAATTTTGAGTTTTGTTTTTGCATAAATAATTTTTGTTAAAACTGTAATCAATTTGCTAAATTTCGAGATAATCGGTTCACATCTGACCCTAGCTCTCATACAAGTCCAAATGACGGAAACAGCTTAAATATATAAGTTTTGAGAAAATGTTTGTATGATGGCAAAATTTTAGCAAATATTTGTCTTTATAGAGCAAAAAGAGCATCTTTGAACTTAGTGGTGAAGGGTATCGTATGGTCGAGCTTGACCGACTATAGCACTTTCTTACTTGTTTTTTTTTTTTTTGTACATTTTTCCCACAATTGTCTTTTTTACACCACAAATAAAAATAAAAAGTGTATTTTTTTGCAAAATTTGACTTTAAATTTCTGAAAAAACTATACAAAGTAAGATTAGATTTTCATAAGGATTCAGAATATACATCTATTTGCGTTTTAGATCCAATATTAAGGAAATTACAAACGGAATGATAATCTCAATATACCCCCTATTCTTTTTGATGATGGGTATAAAAAAATGCCCCTTATAGGCCATTAGCACTCTAGAAGGCATCCAATTTCATGAAAACCATAAGTGTCTATGACTACCAAAAAAAAAAAAAAAAGATGTCTGTGAAAAATTTTATAAAGATAAAAGCAAATTTGAGACATGAAACCAAAGATTATATAATATAAAGATGTTGCGCTTCCATACATTGATTTGCCGTATGGTCGTTTTGAAAAGTCCCATAGAGAAGAAAGTATATAGATTTTAGTCTTGTTTGGAAAAAATTAATGGAGATGATTATCCAATGATAAAAAGCCAAGGCACACACACGTGCTCATCAAATATATGTTTTATGTATTTTTTATTGTTTCTTATCCACTTAAATTTGACTTTCGATAGAAACAAAATGTATGGAGTGCAATTACTTTACATTACAGGGTCTTTGGTAAAACTATATTTCGTAAAGAAACTTGTTTGGAATATACCCTAATACTTTTTGTAGAAAGTTTTTCTGATTAGATATAGATTTTTCTCGTAATTTGACGCGGATATTTACATTTACACCAAAGTTATGTGTTAAACAAAAACCTTCAATTTATCTTAAAACTTATAAGCCTTTCTGTGCTTTTTAGTCCTATTTCACTATATTAATTGTTCATATATGCAACGCTACTTTGCACAACTGCAACATGCTAGAACATTCTAAAGCCTTAAGCCGATTTATTATAAAATAAAAATATGTATGTATGTATTTTGATAGGAAAAAAAATATAAAACTTTATAAATAAATAAAAATTTTATCCTCTTATCGAACAAAACATCTGTTTGAAATGAAGGCTGTCATAGGAGATTTGTGTGCAACTGCAACCATTATTTATTGTAACTTTTGCAGTAGATTTTGCTACATACGAATGAATCTCTGCCTCAGTTTTTTTTTTTATAAATTCTCTGTATTTCTTTTTCATTATAAGTTTTTTATTTAGTTTTAATTGCATTAGATTAAATAGAATATTCTAATTTATAATAAGTACCAAATAGGGAAGGCACAGAAGTTTTTATAACATCTTAGGGAAATATGTATAATTTTATAGATTTGTCAAAATTCAACACAATTTTAAGCAAAGTTCGAAAAAATACTTTAAAACAGGGACCGTAACTGTTATAACTTTTATCGTAAAAGTCAGAAAATAAAAGTTATTTTTTGACTTTTATTTTTTCGAGCAAAAATAAAAGTTATTTTTTGACTTTTATTTTTTCGATAAAAAATAACAGTTATTTCTGACTTTTATTTTTTCAAGCACAAATAAAAGTTATTTCTTAACTTTTATTTTTTCGGGCAAAAATAACAGTTATTTTTATCTTTTATTACTTCGAGCATGAATAAAAGTTGTTTTTTGTCTTTTATTTTTTCGAGCAGAAATAAAAGTTACATTTTCTTAAATTCATGATAAATTTATTGAAAATTTTTGTCAAACAAAGATAACTTTTCAGTGAAAATAATTTGCATATGCTCAAAAATTAATGGGGTTGAGTTTCGCAATCATAATTAGGGTTGCAAACACGAAAATAACTTATATTTCTGCTCGAAAAACTAAAAGTCAAAAAATAACTTTTATTTCTGCTCGAAAAACTAAAAGTCAAAAAATAACTTTTGTTTCTGCTCGAAAAAATAAAAGTCAAAAAATAACTTTTATTCATGATCGAAATAGTAAAAGTCAAAAATAACTGTTGCTTGAAAAAATAAAAGTTAAGACAAAATTTTTTTTTTGCTCAAAAAAATAAAAATCAAAAAATAACTGTTATTTTTTTCTAAAAAATAAAAATCAGATTTTTAAAAATCATCGCATTTTATGAAAATTTCGTTCAAGACTATTAAAATGGTATGCTTGGTTTTATTCTCCGACATTTCCTTGCGGTTGCTTTTTTTAATCAAAAATAACAGTTATTTTCGGTCCCTGCTTTAAAATACTGCATTTTAAGGTACCGTACTGTACTTAGGCATAGTTACATACATAACAAAGTGTTCAAATCAAGTTTGAAGCCTTAAAATTTTAGAGTACCTGTTAAAATATACAACCTTTATCATAACGAACTTTTACGAAGTACTCTAAAAAATTCAAAAAATTTTCTATAGAAAATTTTTTTTATCAAAAATTTTTCTATAAAAAATTTTTTATAAAAAATTTTTCTATCGAAAATTTTTTATCAAAAATTTTTCTACAGAAAATTTTTTATAAAAAATTTTTCTATCGAAAATTTTTGACCAAAAATTTTTCTATAGAAAAAATTTTTTTCAACAACTTTTCTGTAGAAATATTTGAAAATTTTCTGATATAAAAATATTTTAATCGAAAATTTACACAGAAAAATATTTTTATCGAAAAATTTTCTATAAAATATAATTTTTATCGAAAAATTTCCAAAGAAAAATATTTTTTAAAAAGGTTTATCAAAATTTTTGGACATCAAACATTTAATTAAAAAGTTATACTGTAGTGTATTGCACTAAAAATCCCAATTTATTACAATTATTTATTATTGTAATAAAAAGTTTTTTGATAAAACCAAAAAATGTTGATGGAGAAACCTTTCCTCGACACGTTTCAATGGTTGGTTAGGACATCTCATCAGGAGGATTATCCCTAATTCTAGACAGAGCGAAAACCACACATTATGTATAATTTGAGAGACTGAATAAATACGAATTATTATTATTGTCTCCAACTAATATCAACAAGCCAAGATTATCATCCGAACAGAAACACACAAACATTTTTCAGTTTTATCATTTCTTTATTTTCCATTTTTATTAAATATTTTTCTATAAAAAAATTTTGGATCGAAAATATGGGCAAATCCGAAAAATATTAAACCAAGGGCCAGATTTTAAAACTGTCAAAATCACGTATTGGTGTTTATGGAAAATTTACCATATATTGATCCTTTAAAATATATAATGGAAACAATTTTTGATTGGTCTCTTCGTGAATGGCAGGGGTTTATATGCACCCATTTTATATTTTTATACATTTTTGAAAATAATAGGTTTTTTAAAAAGTTCATAAAAATCGCAAAAACATCAATTTAGGTACCAAGTTTCGGAAGGGGCTCAAAGTCTGCTTAATTTTTTGCAATTGGATGTAAAAACCAAATAAAGAGTATGTTCAAGTACATAAAAAAATCACACAATTGTCATTACCAAATATTAAAAATTTCGTTCCGTGTATCATATGTTTATTCCAATTTTGTTATCGTCTTATTCTGTCTGTTATCGTAAAATTCTCTGTTTGCAGATTTTTGGATAACGGTTTTAAAAGTTTATCTACTTTTGTATAAATAGATTTTTCTTTCTAAAACTCGCTCTCATTTCTTTCATTTTCGTCTTTTTTGCTACAATTGTATAAAACATATGTTCGTAACAGATTTATCGATCACATTAAAATAAATACATTTTGTAAAAAACAAAATTGCTTTTTCATTTCATTTGATAAAAACAAAACAAACAAATTAAACATTGGTGACCCCGACGTGATCGGTAAAAATATTAAAATGAGTCTTGAAGAAACGAGTGAATCTTTCAACAAACGCAAATCAATAAAATTAAAAGAACGATTGCAACTTATTCAAGTGGAAGCACAGCATCCTGATATTGATGGCCTAGATGAAGCAGCCTTGACAGTTAAGTTGGAATTATTGGAAAAATTATATTCAGATTTTGAAGCTGCACATGATCGTCTCGAACGTGAAAATCATGCTGAAATGGATAGCAGTTTACCAATTGAAGTTTCAACAACATACACATCCACCAAGACAATGCTGACACGTAAAATTATAGGTTTGAGATCAAAAACAAATTTCCAGAAGTCTTCCATGGGAAGGCAATCTACAATTAATGATCCCCAAACTTCCTTTTTGCTGCCAGTACAAAAAACACGTTTGCCAATCATACAAATACCGATATTCAATGGCATTTACACAGAATGGCCGGATTTCTTTTCAATGTTTGAAACAGTAATTGATAATGATGACGACTTATCCAAAATAGAAAAATTTCAACATCTAAAGACATGTTTAGCCGGACCTGCACTTGATTCAGTTCGCTCTCTGGAAATAAGTGACTTAAATTATGATAAAGCAATTGAAATATTAAAAGGTCGATTTGATAATAAACGTTTAAATTTTCAGGCACATATACGAGACATTGTGGCATTGAGTAATGTTGAAACCGGATCTGTTGGGACGTTGAGGCACCTAAGTGACAGCGTAAACTCTCATATAAGGGCCTTGCTAACAATGGGAACCAAAGATCAGATTGCTGATTGCCTACTAATTCATATTATTAGCCGTAAACTTGATATCGCAACTCAAACCAAGTGGGAAGAAACTACACCAGTAAACCAAATACCAACGTGGGATCTTATGGCAAAATTTTTACAAACTAGATGCCAGACAATGGAAAACGTGGAAAATGCAGTGGTAAAAGAATCGTCAAATAAACAGGTGGGATCTAAATTATTTCAACATATAAACAAAAGTAAAAAATCATTAGTCATTTCTACTAACTCACAAAAGATTTGTCCCATATGTAACTCCCAATCACATGCAATTTATAATTGCCCTCAATTTTTATCACAATCTCCATCCATAAGATTCAAAGATATAAAACGTCTAAATTTATGTCTAAACTGTCTTAGAAAAGGTCATGCCGTTAAGACATGTGTTTCTAGTGGTTGTCGCCACTGTTCACAAAAGCACAATAGTTTGCTTCATATGGAAGCTATTCCAAAACCACAACAAAACACTTTGTCTAATGTTAGTAGTGATTCTTCTAATGGAAACACAAATACTACATCCAATTTAAGTTTTTCTCCATCCACTTCTACTTCGGCTAAAAAAGCCCCCACAAACTCTTTGCCACAATCGTCTTTGGTAGTCTCAAGTAATACGCCTGAAAAAGATCCACATTTAACAACAACAATACTAGCAACAGCAATAGTTTTTGTCAAGAACAAAGTTGGATCTCTTATTCCTTGTAGAGCCATTCTAGACTCAGCATCACAGTCAAATTTCATAACATCTGATTTTGTAAATAAATTACAACTCAAACCCAATCACTCAACAACACTCGTATCTGGTATTGGCCAGTCTAATTTCGCTTCCGGAAAGATCGTTAACATTTCCATACAATCACGAATAAATAATATCTCAGCTTGCCTCTCATCTGTTGTAGTATCTGCTATTGTAGACAATCAACCATCATTTTCAATAAACGTATCTGATTGGAATATTCCCTCTAATATTCAGTTGGCAGACCCATTGTTTTATAAGCCACAACAAGTCGACCTATTAATAGGAGGAGACTTATTTTTTGAAACACTGTGTGATGGAAAAATTCGTATTGGGCCAGGGTTGCCATATTTACAAAAAACTGAATTTGGTTGGGTAGTTGCTGGTGGTGGAATACAATTACAAAAAAGACAACATTGTTTTATGAGCGTTATGGTAAATGAAAATATGGATTACGAAAACAACTTAGATGATCTAATTCGTAGATTTTGGGAAATTGAAAATAACTTAGAAGTAGTTTCAAAGAAAACAAAAGAGGAAATAGAATGTGAGAACTATTTTGTGAAAAGTTACACTCGCTTAAGTTCAGGAGAATTTGCTGTGCGATTACCCTTTAAAAATAGTCAACACACTCTTGGTGAATCCTACCAAACAGCTCTCCGTCGTTTTAAAAATCTGGAAAAGCGTGTAGGACAATCTTCAGAAATAAAATATCAGTACAGCTTATTTATGAATGAATATATTGACCTCCAGCACATGTCATTAGTAGAAGCGATTCCAGAAAACGTTTCAACATATTTTTTGCCGCATCATTGCGTAACCAAAGCAGATAGCTCAACCACTAAATTGCGAGTCGTTTTCGACGGATCAGCTAAAACTTCAACAGGTATTTCCCTAAACGACATACTTATGCGTGGTCCAAACATACAGCCAAATCTTTTTGATATATTATTGCGTTTTCGTTCTTTCAACATTGCCCTCACAGGGGATATATGTAAAATGTATCGTTGTGTTAAAGTTTTATATCCTGATAACTTTCTCCAATGCATATTGTGGCGTAATAATTCCGAGGAACCCATCAATATATACAAATTAGATACAGTTACATATGGCACGAAGTCTGCATCTTTTCTTGCTGTTCGAGCAATGTGTCAACTAGCAAAGGATGAAATACATCGATTCCCTTTGGGTTCGAAAATTGTGCTTCGTGACTTTTACGTAGACGATATGATATCTGGTGGTGACAACATAGAAGAGGTGTCCCAGATTTTAGAGCAGACAACCCAGTTATTAAAAGAAGGAAATTTTAAAATTCGAAAATGGTGTTCTAACGATCCTCGTGTTCTTAGCCAAATTAAAGAGGAAGACAAAGAAAAGTTTTTAAAATTTCGTGATGGTACTGATGTAACAAAGACATTGGGGTTAATATGGGAGCCAAATAGCGATATGTTTTTATTTTCGTTTGAGCCGAATATTTCTTCAAAAGAAGTTACCAAAAGAATGGTTCTATCTACTATTGCCAGATGCTATGATCCTCTTGGTCTTATAGGGCCTGTTATTGCTAAGGCCAAGATTTTTCTTCAACACTTATGGAAGGAAAAAATCGACTGGGATGATGATCTCCCTTCTCATCTTCACTCTGCTTGGCTTGCAATGTGTTCGGAATTTTTAGAAGTAGAAAAATGCAAATTTCCAAGGAGAGTTATAATACCAGGTGGTCAACATCAAATCCATGCATTCTGTGATGCCAGCCTTTCAGCGTATGGCGTCTGTGTCTACATACGGAGTGAGTACAATGGTTTTGTCAATACTAATATTCTCTGCTCTAAGTCTCGTGTAGCACCCACACAAGTACTCACTGTTCCAAAATTGGAGTTATCAGCTGCACTTTTACTTTCGGAACTGCTGCATTCCATTTCTAATTTGCAAATTTTTAATGGCAATATTTTTTGTTGGTCGGACTCAAGAATTGTCCTATCGTGGATTCAAGAAGAGTCGTCAAATTATCAAGTATTTGTTTCAAATCGTATTAGCCGTATTCAATTATTGACATCAAATATGAAATGGTTTTATGTTCCAACTACTATGAACCCAGCAGACATTTTGTCGAGAGGTGCAACTGCAAGTGAATTATCAACATCAGCATTATGGCTACATGGCCCAGAATTTTTACAACAAAATCAACAATTTTGGCCACCCCAACCAAAAACAACAACAAACCTGCCTGGAAAAAGAAAACACGTTTTAATATCTTCAACACTTTGTCAAGACATGTCACTTGATTGCAAATTTATTACGTCATTTGGAAAAATAACTAGAGTTTACGCATACATATATAAATTTGGTTGTGTTGGAGTTTCATGTCGGAAGGGCCCATTGACAACCGAAGACGTCCACAAGGGAACAATGTTGCTAATTCGTATGGTGCAAAAAAGTAACTTTGCTGAAGAGCATAAGTGTTTAACTCAAGGCAGACCTATTTCAAAATCAAGTCCGCTAATATCTTTAAACCCTTTCATTCATGATTTTGGTTTGTTAAGGGTAGGTGGCCGCCTAAAAAACTCAACACTTAGTTTTAGTGCACAACACCCACTAATCATTCCTAAAAGGCATCCGTTGACGGACTCAATCATAACATATTTTCACAAAAAAAATCTACATGTCGGTCCACAATCATTGTTGGCAAATATAAGATTGCAATATTGGCCATTAGGTGGGAGAAAGGAAGTTAGCCGAATTGTGAATAAATGCGTTCGTTGTTTACGTCTACGGCCTCATGTTGTCGAGCATTTGATGGGAGATCTTCCAGATGATAGAGTTCAACAAAGCAATCGTGCATTTTTAGTGACCGGTGTAGATTATTGTGGCCCTTTGTATTATCGGTCTGAAATTCGTTCTAGACCTCCAATAAAATGCTATATAAGCCTTTTTATTTGCTTCAGTACCAAGGCCGTCCACTTCGAACTTGTAAAGGATTTATCAACTCAAGGATTTTTAGCCGCACTTAAGCGTTTTATCAGTATTCGAGGTAAGCCAAAAACCATCTGGTCTGATAACGCCACCAATTTCGTTGGGTCCAAAAATGAATTACAAGATCTTAAGAGACTGTTCCTAAGCCAAACACATTTAAAAGCCGTACATGAACAATGCCTTGAGGATTCAATTGATTGGAAGTTTATACCACCGAGGTCACCACATTTTGGGGGCCTTTGGGAGGCTTCAGTTAAAGTCGCTAAGCTTCACATTACTCGCACTATTGGTCAATCAGTTTTGGATTTTGATGAACTACGGACACTTATCTGTCAGGTATCAGCAATTATGAACTCACATCCGCTTTGTCCACTTTCAGAAAACCCAGATGATTTAGGTGCTCTAACACCAGCACATTTCTTGGTTGGCGCTCCATTAACATCAGTTGTGGAACCAGATATATCAATGTTAAACATTCACCGTCTTGGACGTTGGCAACGTGTATGCTTTATGCAGCAGCTATTTTGGAAGAAATGGAGCACCGAATATCTAACAATTCTTCAACAACGGACGAAATGGCGATCTTCTTCAAACAACATATCAACTCGAACCTTAGTACTTCTGAAAGATGAAAATCTACCTCCACTAAAGTGGCAATTGGGTCGTGTTACAGAAGTTATAAAGGGCGCTGATGGAGTTGTTAGGGTAGCTGTTATCAAAACTGCCAATGGTGTGGTTCGACGAGCCGTATCAAAAATTTGCATACTACTTGATGATATTGAATCCCCGAAGAATTCAATGGGGGGAGAATGTTCAAGTACATAAAAAAATCACACAATTGTCATTACCAAATATTAAAAATTTCGTTCCGTGTATCATATGTTTATTCCAATTTTGTTATCGTCTTATTCTGTCTGTTATCGTAAAATTCTCTGTTTGCAGATTTTTGGATAACGGTTTTAAAAGTTTATCTACTTTTGTATAAATAGATTTTTCTTTCTAAAACTCGCTCTCATTTCTTTCATTTTCGTCTTTTTTGCTACAATTGTATAAAACATATGTTCGTAACAGATTTATCGATCACATTAAAATAAATACATTTTGTAAAAAACAAAATTGCTTTTTCATTTCATTTGATAAAAACAAAACAAACAAATTAAACAGAGTAATTGGATAAAGATATAAATAATGTCAAGTAATATAGGTCTCACAGTGTGTAGCGTCCGTCACAGAAATAACGTTTTCTTAATTTGACTAGTGCAATTTTTCTTTTTTCTCCAATTGAACTTGGTTAGTAAAGAGAACTTATAGTATGCCTTACATTAGTCTAAAAGTATATGGATATTAATGTAGGATTTTACGGAATAATATGTAAAGGAAAGTGTGTAGCGTCCGTCACAGTATATATTTTTTTAAAATGATATTTATTAAATACAAAATTTACGAACATATGTCTGTCTTATTCATAAAGCAATAACACTGTCCATATGCACAAATTAAATTTAAGGTATTAGATGCTTTTGAAAAAAAAATTTTTGGATTTTTGGGACACTCTAACAGGTGGTCGCAGCATTCTTGGGACGAAAATTAAGATATAAAAAATTTTAAATTTAAAAAAAAAAAATATATATGTAGGTAGCCTTTTTGTGAAATATTAAATTGTGCCCAAAAACCGCATTTCCAACCGCGAACATAAAGAGGAAGGAGATGAAATTCGAGAACAAATAACACTATTATTTTCACTGATTTACGAATCATTAAAAATATATGAAATATGAATTTTTCCTAATAAGAAACATTCAAGTAAAAACTGTATCGTCCATCACGTAGCGTCCGCAACAGTTCATTTATGGATTTTTGATGAAACTGAAATATTTTATGAAAGCTGTTTCGTAATCCTCTGATTTTCCTCTATCTTTAAGGTTTTTAAATTTTTTTTATTACTATGACCGATTTGATGAAAATTACAGAAACACGTGTTGAGAAAAAGTCACTTCCATTTTTTGTAGCGTCCGTCACATTAATTTAAAAGCGAATGTCTTTTTCCTCCAAAAGAAGTATGTAAATTAACAAACGCCATTCGATAGTACAATCGATGGTCTAAAATTCCCTGAAATCTGTACAAAGCTATCTGGTGCAGAACGGCAATGGGATACATTTAAGTACAACAAAATCCGTACAAATATATTGTCCGTCACGCAGGATTTGCCCATATCTAAAAAATATAAAAAAATCTAAAATTGTTTAACATTAGAATTTAAGTATTTCTGTTTTGAAAAATATTTCCAATATTTACAAAAATATTCCAAATGTTAACTCTGTTAACATTCAAATTCCATTTGAATGATTTTAATACTCATTTTCACGAGTTTTATTAATGATCGTGGCATTTACGAATATTAAAAAAGTTCATCGGCTACTGGTGGAATGGGCTGGCCACTCCTGTTTATAGCACTCCAAAGTTAACTAAAAAATACCCTAAAATCCTAGGGAACGGTATGTTATTATAAGGTACTATTCTTTTTATACCCACAATCAAAAAGAATGGGGGTATATTGAGATTGTCATTCCGTTTGCAATTTCCTTAATATTGGCTCAGAAACCAAAATTAAGGTATTTTCTGAATCCTTATGAAATTCTAAGACGATTGACCAATTTTCCGCCTGTCTGTCAGTATGACTGTCTGTGTGTTTTCGGCACGATAAAACCTTGACGAAAGGATATAGGTCATTGAAACTTTTATCGCGATTTTTGATGTTTTAGTCTTAATTATCTTTAAGTGCGTAACGATCCTCTAGGTACAAAAACTGTAATAATTTGGTCATTTGTGATATTAGATGTTCAAAATTTTGCACAGATATACGTTATGATATTCTTCTTCTTCTGTTATCCTTGACTCCCAGTGGAGCGTAGGGCCTCAACCATCCTTTTATATCGAACTCTATTGCGAGATGTTAGGCATACATCATTTCGTGAATAGTTTGCTGCTTGTAACTCCGCTTCAATTGACCTTCTCCACGTTCTAGCAGGTGCACCAACACGACGACCGCTTCCGTGTGTATTTGGCCTTCGAAGTGTGTGGCCTATCCATCGCCATTTCCGTTGCCAAACCTCTATGGAAGAAGGCATTTGGTTTGTAGCGTTTAGTAGATCTTCATTTCTTATGCGATTTGGCCACCATATATTAAGGATTTGCCGCAAGCATTTGTTTGCAAAGGGTTGTAGGCAATTATCGATGGCATTTGTTCGTTTCCAAGTTTCGCAGCAGTAATACAAGATGGACCTGACATTCGAGTTATATATTCGTAACTTAGTTATAGTTGATATTTGCCGAGATTTCCATATAGTTCGGAGAAAGCCAAATGCAGATTTTGCCTTATTAATACGCGATTCAATATCCTCGTCGGCGCCACCTTTTGTAGAGAAAAAACTACCAAGATAATTAAAGGTACCTACACATCCAATACCCTCGTTATCCACATTGATGTGTGGCCACGGGTTTGCGCCATAGCCTCCAGGCATAATCTTTGTCTTGGAAATATTGATTTCCAGCCCAGCTGCCCGAGATTCAACAGTAATAGCGCTAGTGTTTTCTTGAAGGTGAGCTGGTCTTTGGCTAAGAAGACATACGTCATCGGCGTATTCCAAGTCCTCGAGTTGCTTAAATGGTATCCATTGGATACCACGTCTACCATTCAGTGCCGTGCGCATTATATTGTCGAAGACAAGGATATAAAGTATAGGTGATAAAATACATCCTTGTCTTACTCCAGTAGTAACTTCGAACGGATTAGACAATTTACCTTTATGTAGCAACCGACATTTAAAGTCCACGTACATTGCCCGAATTAAGTTCAGAATTTTCGTTGGCATGTTACGGTTTTCTAAAATTCTCCATAGATAGCACCTGTTGACACTGTCGAAGGCCTTCATAAAGTCGATAAGCGCTAGATAAATGGAGGTGCGGAACTTCTTACTGTGTTGATTACATCAGCACAAGATCTATTCTCTCGGAACCCAAACTGATTTTGGCGGAGTGTTTCAGAAACTGCGTCAGACGTTCTATTCAAAATTACTCGACTTAGTATTTTGCTCGGTATTGGAAGAAGTGTTATTCCCCTGTAGTTATTGCAGTCTTTGGAGTCACCCTTTTTTGGTATTTTAACTAGTATACCTTCATTCCAGGAGGTTGGTAGAGCTTATTCTTCCCATATTTTACGCACAAATGAGTGCCACAGTCTCGCCGATCCTTCAAAGTCACATAAAAGCATTTCCGCTGACATATTGTCATTGCCCGGGGCCTTGTTACGCTTAAGTCTTTTAATGGCATTCTTCACTTCTTGTATTATTGGTGGGATGTCTGAAATTCCACTGAATAAACAGTCATGGTTGGTTTCATTTTGCACTTCCGTCAGCGCTTCTAATCTAATGGGATTGTTTAATGTTGACTGGAAGGTTCCATCCATCGTATTAATTGTTCATCCGGGGTTGAGAGAAGTGTATGATATAGGGAATAATAATCCACAAAAAAACAAAATTTTGAAATTTTTGCAGATAGATTATTTGGTCTTTAAGATGATTTATGTTCACTTTTGAAACCGCAAAATGGATAACCCGAAATAATATTAAACAAAGGTTTTCTTTTGGAATCATTCTTCCCCATTGTGCCCACACAATTAATACTTCTTGATTATTTCAAATAACTACATTTTCAGCCCCCGAGATTTTAAAAATTACCATTTAAATTATAAAGAATTGCTTTGGTAAATTGATAGTGAAGTTGTTAAAGCGAAAGATTAAAAGACTTTTGTTGCTTTATTAAAATTTATTTTTGAGGAAACAAGAAAAACTATAACAAATTAAAATGTCAGGCACTTTGTCACGTACATTATTTCTTATGTATTTTTTTCCCCCACAAACGTTTACTCCCTAACACTCAAACTCAAGAAAATATGCACAATACATACATAACAAAATATTTGAATAAATGAAAGTAAAATATTTTCTTATAAATGTTTACAATTACATATATATTTATATACATGTGTATATAATATATATCATCTAGAACAGTGTTGGCCACTAACTTAAAGCTGGAGTGTATTTGTATCAGCAGAACTGACTGTCCTATAACTAGTCATAGCAAATGAATTGTTAGCCCTTGACTGATCCAGTAGTGCGATTCACTAACTTTTAAAACTTTCAAAAGGTTCTACCATTAACAACACATTTTGATGTTTGCACTAACCACTATGTGATTCACTAACTTAGTTTAAGCCACGGTAAAGTTATGTGGCAACTTTGTCAAAATAAGAGAAAAACACAAAGAAGAATAGAAAAAAAACAAGCCAAAAACTATTTTTGTTGTAAATTTTAAGAACAACTTGAGTAAAATATTAAAAATAATTATTATTTTAAATACATTTTTATTTATTTTGATGATATATGAATACTACTGAATACATACTACTATCAAAAGAAGCCGGTCGTCTGCTGAGCAGCCAAGTCATATAGTTGAATTATATTTGTTGTTATATTCTTATATTATATTTTCTTTAATTATAATTTTCGATTTATATAAAGAAACAATTTTTTAATACACTTTTCTAAATCACTTTTCTTAACCACTTTTCTTTAACATTAAACAGCATCAAAAATGTTGGCGTTAATAAACAACAATTTATTTGAAAAGTTTTACTGTAGTGTATTGCACTAAGAATCCCAATTTATTACAATTATTTATTATTGTAATAAATAGTTTTTTGATAAAACCAAAAAATGTTGGTGGGGAAACCTTTCCTCGACGCGTTTCGATGGTTGGTTAGACCATCTCATCAGGAGGATTATCCCTAATTCTAGACAGAGCGAAAACCTCACATTATGTATAATTTGAGGGACTGAATAAATACGAATTATTATTATTGTGTCCAACAAATATCAACATAAAGCGCAGATTATCATCCGAACAGAAACACACAAACATTTTTCAGTTTTATCATTTCTTTATTTCCCACACTTTTGTTGTTGCTTTGTTGGCGACTAAGACAAAAGTGCTATAAAGGGGGTTCAAAGAAAGATTTACACTACATACACTACAGTAAAACTTTTTAATTAAATGTTTGATGTCCCAAATTTTGATAAACCTTTTTAATAAATATACGGCTGCACATGTGCCAAGCTTTAAAATAAACTTTTGTTTATTTAAATCTTTCTTTGAACCCCCTTTATAGCACTTTTGTCTTAGTCGCCAACAAAGCAACAACAAAAGTGTGGGAAATAAAGAAATGATAAAACTGAAAAATGTTTGTGTGTTTCTGTTCGGATGATAATCTGCGCTTTATGTTGATATTTGTTGGACACAATAATAATAATTCGTATTTATTCAGTCCCTCAAATTATACATAATGTGAGGTTTTCGCTCTGTCTAGAATTAGGGATAATCCTCCTGATGAGATGGTCTAACCAACCATCGAAACGCGTCGAGGAAAGGTTTCCCCACCAACATTTTTTGGTTTTATCAAAAAACTATTTATTACAATAATAAATAATTGTAATAAATTGGGATTCTTAGTGCAATACACTACAGTAAAACTTTTTAATTAAATGTTTGATGTCCCAAATTTTGATAAACAATTTATTTGTTTATTAATAACAGCTGATTGAAACAGCTGACTTTAAACGTCAACAGAAATCGTTAAAGTGTTAGTGAATAGCAGTGTGGTTAATTTAGTTGTTTAATAATTTTGAAGAAACAATTGTGGTTAAAAAAGCGTAGTGAATCGCACTACAGATATATATCTA
The DNA here is from genome assembly GCA_933228675.1 of Stomorhina lunata. NCBI lineage: Eukaryota > Metazoa > Arthropoda > Insecta > Diptera > Rhiniidae > Stomorhina > Stomorhina lunata. The sequence continues at coordinate 53,858,889 of OW121744.1, forward strand.
GATATATATTTAAGTATAAATGTAAATATGTGCTACTTTTGTTAATGTCCAGAGATACGAAATATAGTTGGCAAATTTTTCATAGTGCTTCGAATCTGTTTATTTGCAATCTGTTACATGAAAAAAAAACATGAAGATATAATAAAACCAACAAAAAAATGTAGAATGTGCTCTGCATTTACATGAATTAATCTTATCAGCGAAAATTTTTTACAATTTCTATGGATTGTCCGTTCTTATTATCACTTTTTTTTCATATCAGTATATATCTATGTATGTATGTATGTAAGTATTTGCTAACAATCCGTAAAATGTGTATCTTCATTTTCCAAGTATTTAGTAAAAATTACAGCACAAAAAAGCAATTAAAATGAATGAAGCGTAAAATAACTTACGGTGAACATGAATGTACTCACTGGTGCTCAGAGGAAAACAATACACTTCTGAGGCCTTCTTCTTCTGTTATCCTTGACTCCCAGTGGAGCATAGGGCCTCAACCATCCTTTTATATCGAACTCTATTGCGAGATGTTAGGCAAACATTAAACCTGAATAGTTTGCTGCTTATAACTCCGCTTCAATTGACCTTCTCCACGTTCTAGCATGTGCACCAACACGACGGCCGCTTCCTTGTGGATTCCAACGAAGCGCTTGTCGAGCAATGTTGGTATTTGGCCTTCGAAGGGTGTGGCCTGTCCACCGCCATTTCCGTTGATATACCTCTATAGAAGAAGTTATTTAGTTTGTAGCATTTAGTAGATCTTCATTTCTTATGCGATTTGGCCACCTTATGTTAAGGATTTGCCGCAAGCATTTGTTTGCAAAGGTTTGTAGGCGCTTATCGATGGCATTTGTTCGTTTCCAAGTTTCGCAGCCGTAATACAAGATGGACTTGACATTCGAGTTATATATTCGTAACTTAGTTGTTGTTGATATTTGCCGAGATTTCCAAATAGCTCGTAGAATGCCGAATGCTGATTTTGCCTTATTAATACGCGATTCAATATCCTCGTCGGCGCCACCTTTTGTAGATACCAAACTACCAAGATAATTAAAGGTACCTACACATCCAATACCCTCGTTATCTACATTGATGTGTGGCGATGGGTTTGCGCCATAGCCTCCAGGCATAATCTTTGTCTTAGAGATATTGATTTCCAGCCCGGCTGCCCGAGATTCAACATTAATAGCGATAGTGTTTTCTTGAAGGTGACCTAGGCTTTGGCTTAGAAGGAATACTTCATCGGCGTATTCCAAGTCCTCGAGTTGTTTAAAGGGTGTCCATTGGCTATCACGTCTACCATACAGTGCCGTGAGCATTACATTGTCGATGACAAGGATAAAAAGTATGGGTGATAAGATACATCCTTGTCTTACTCCAGTAGTAACTTCGAACGGATTAGACAATTTACCTTCATGTAAAACCCGGCATTTAAAGTCCATGTACATTGCCCCAATTAAGTTCAGAATTTTCGTTAGCATGTTACGGTTTTCTAAAATTCCCCATAGGCCTTCATAAAGTCGATAAACGCTAGGTAAATGGGGGTGCGGAATTCATTACATGGCTCCAGTACTATTCTTACTGTGTTGATTAGATCAACACAAGATCTATTCTCTTGGAACCCAAACTGATTTTCTCGGAGTATTTTAGAAACTGCGTCAGACGTTCTATTCAAAATCACTCGACTTAGTAGTTTGCTCGGTATTGAAAGAAGTGTTATTCCCCTGTAGTTATTGCAGTCTTTGGAGTCACCCTTTTTTGGTATTTTGAGTAGTATACCTTCATTCCAGGAGGTTGGCAGAGCTTCTTCTTCCCATATTTTACTCACAAATGGGTGCCACAGTCTCGCCGATAGTTCAACGTCACATAAAAGCATCTCTGCTGATATATTGTCATTGCCCGGGGCCATGTTGCGCTTAAGGCTTTTAATTGCATTCTTCATTTCTTGTATTGTTGGTGGCTGTCTGAAATTCCATTGAATAAACAGTCATGGTTGATTTCGTTTTCCACTTCCGTCAGTGCTTCTAACTCAATGCGATTGTTTAATGTTGACTGGAAGTGTTCCATCCATCGTATTAATTGTTCATCCGGGGTTGAGAGAAGTGTACCGCTACTACTCAGAATGGGACTATTGGTGTAGGTAGGTTTGCCACACAATGCCCTTGATAGGTATCTGAGGCCTAGTTATAAGTATCTTTTACCCAAAAAGACGAAAGTATTGTTACGTTTTTCCTTTAATAACGTGGAAGGAATTCTTTTTTGCAAACAAAATTAAAACACTTTATTTAGTTTTTCAAAGTTATATTTTTATTAACTTAAGAGTTAGTCACTTTAAACACACTTTCAGAAAAACTGTAAACAAACTTAAAAAAACTGCTTTACAAATATTCTTAGTCACACTGTTCTCTTATACGCGTCTTAATTAAAACTGTTCCCACAATATACGTTTATCTAATATAGTAGAGAAAGAGAGTTTCTAGCATTTCTGCAGACGTTAACAAAGAACTGCTGTCGTTGGTGACACTAACAATGTGGATTACGAAATTCCATGTAAGTTCCAAATATTTTCACATTATCAAGAACATGCTCACACATACGTTGTACAAATAGATCTGAAGTTAACAGCAACAGAGAGAGAGAATGTAATTAAAAGAGATAAATGTTGCTGTACTCTTTGCAGCAAATAAGAGAAACATGTTGCTCTGCTGGTAGACATAAACAGAATAACAATAACATCAACTGAAACATTCTAGAAAACTAGGGGAAGAATTAAAAGTAGTGAACTTTGCACAATGGGGCGGATAACTTAAAAATTCGTGATAATATATTTAAAACGAAATCGAAGCGATTCATATTATTAACCCTCCGTCATGTACATGTTTCAATAGTCACATACGTAGCGCATGTATCTGGCCAGATACACTATGTATTTCAAGACATTAATATTATATTTTTATATTGTTAGCAAGCCAGTCAGATAAATATTTGCAATTTTTTATTATGTTTTTAAGTATGTTTCGATTAATTTCGATTTAAAAATTAATAGTTATATATATTATATTATTGTGGGAATAACCTGCCACCAAAATAGTACCGATGAATGCATCCAATTCCAATTAAATTAGCTACATTCCAGTTTTCAACTACAGATTTTCCATGTCAATTCGTTTCAGAAATTGTGTATAACAAATTTTTTATGCATTTACGTATACGATACATTTATGTATACGAGTTCTAATCTTTGGCTCATTTTTATACCATAAAGTACAGTCCTTACTAAGGAAAGGATCTTCGGCAGCATAATTGCCACTATTAAACACTTCATTTAGTTCGATAACCAAATAATTTTCGATATCTTAGGCATAGTCATCATTTGGCATATAATTTATACTAAGCTATAATAATTTAAAGTGCAAATATAGAGCAGTTTCAGTTGATTTGAGTAAGCAAACGCAAAAAACGTTAAAAATGCAAATAAAATACATAATTCTTCATACAAACTACAAGTGTATCTGGCCAGATACATGCGCTACGTATGTGATGTGTTGATGAAAAACGCACACAAATTGTTTTTGTTGCATTATAAATTTATTTTAATCACTGTTAAATTCTTAAATGATGTGGGCAGATACATGCACATGACGGAGGGTTAATCTCTATTATAGGGTCAAACATTTCCAGAATCATTCACACTTATTTGTATATATTATGTTTTACTTCTTTTGATACTTTAAAGCAAGGGTGCCCAAAAGTTTCTTATGGAAGAGCAAACGGGTGACAAATTATGGAATTATGCTTCTAAAACTAAGAAATAAGTTAAGGCGCAAATGACATATTCTTTCAGAATTCAATGGTAATGCCTATTAGAAGGATTCCAAAGTGAGTGCCGTTGGCTTGTTTGAGTGTAAAAATATGCCAAGTAGTGCCTGCTTGAATATTTATTTTATGGACAAAAATAATATGAAGAATAAGAAAGAAAATAATTTGAAAGTATTCTCCTGAGACTATAAAGTTAATTTAAATTTTATTTCAATTTTCTTATGCTTTACGCCATTTCACTTATATACAAATACCATAGATAGACAGAGTGTCTTTAGAAATCAATTTAGATAAGTATTTAGTAGAGGGCACGTTTCTTTAACATTTAAACTGATTCTGACTCGAATATTTATATGTATAAAATTAGGAAATTTTTGAAAAATAGGAAATTTTTGAAAAATTTCCTATTTTTTTAGGAAATTTTTCAAAAATTTCCTATTTTTATAGGAAATTTTTCAAAAATTTCCTATTTTTATAGGAAATTTTTCAAAAATTTCCTATTTTTATAGGAAATTTTTCAAAAATTTCCTATTTTTATAGGAAATTTTTCAAAAATTTCCTATTTTTATAGGAAATTTTTCAAAAATTTCCTATTTTTATAGGAAATTTTTCAAAAATTTCCTATTTTTATAGGAAATTTTTCAAAAATTTCCTATTTTTATAGGAAATTTTTCAAAAATTTCCTATTTTTATAGGAAATTTTTCAAAAATTTCCTATTTTTATAGGAAATTTTTCAAAAATTTCCTATTTTTATAGGAAATTTTTCAAAAATTTCCTATTTTTATAGGAAATTTTTCAAAAATTTCCTATTTTTATAGGAAATTTTTCAAAAATTTCCTATTTTTATAGGAAATTTTTCAAAAATTTCCTATTTTTATAGGAAATTTTTCAAAAATTTCCTATTTTTATAGGAAATTTTTCAAAAATTTCCTATTTTTATAGGAAATTTTTCAAAAATTTCCTATTTTTATAGGAAATTTTTCAAAAATTTCCTATTTTTATAGGAAATTTTTCAAAAATTTCCTATTTTTATAGGAAATTTTTCAAAAATTTCCTATTTTTATAGGAAATTTTTCAAAAATTTCCTATTTTTATAGGAAATTTTTCAAAAATTTCCTATTTTTATAGGAAATTTTTCAAAAATTTCCTATTTTTATAGGAAATTTTTCAAAAATTTCCTATTTTTATAGGAAATTTTTCAAAAATTTCCTATTTTTATAGGAAATTTTTCAAAAATTTCCTATTTTTATAGGAAATTTTTCAAAAATTTCCTATTTTTATAGGAAATTTTTCAAAAATTTCCTATTTTTATAGGAAATTTTTCAAAAATTTCCTATTTTTATAGGAAATTTTTCAAAAAATTTCCTTTTTTTATAGGAAATTTTTCAAAAATTTCCTATTTTTTTTAGGAAATTTTTCAAAAATTTCCTATTTTTTTAGGAAATTTTTCAAAAATTTCCTATTTTTTTAGGAAATTTTTCAAAAATTTCCTATTTTTTTAGGAAATTTTTCAAAAATTTCCTATTTTTTTAGGAAATTTTTCAAAAATTTCCTATTTTTTTAGGAAATTTTTCGAAAATTTCCTATTTTTTTAGGAAGTTTTTCAAAAATTTCCTATTTTTTTAGGAAATTTTTCAAAAATTTCCTATTTTTTTAGGAAATTTTTCAAAAATTTCCTATTTTTATAGGAAATTTTTCAAAAATTTCCTATTTTTTTAGGAAATTTTTCAAAAATTTCCTATTTTTATAGGAAATTTTTCAAAAATTTCCTATTTTTATAGGAAATTTTTCAAAAATTTCCTATTTTTATAGGAAATTTTTCAAAAATTTCCTATTTTTATAGGAAATTTTTCAAAAATTTCCTATTTTTATAGGAAATTTTTCAAAAATTTCCTATTTTTATAGGAAATTTTTCAAAAATTTCCTATTTTTATAGGAAATTTTTCAAAAATTTCCTATTTTTATAGGAAATTTTTCAAAAATTTCCTATTTTTATAGGAAATTTTTCAAAAATTTCCTATTTTTATAGGAAATTTTTCAAAAATTTCCTATCTTTATAGGAAATTTTTCAAAAATTTCCTATTTTTATAGGAAATTTTTCAAAAATTTCCTATTTTTATAGGAAATTTTTCAAAAATTTCCTCTTTTTATAGGAAATTTTTCAAAAATTTCCTATTTTTATAGGAAATTTTTCAAAAATTTCCTATTTTTATAGGAAATTTTTCAAAAAATTCCTATTTTTATAGGAAATTTTTCAAAAATTTCCTATTTTTATAGGAAATTTTTCAAAAATTTCCTATTTTTATAGGAAATTTTTCAAAAATTTCCTGTTTTTATAGGAAATTTTTCAAAAATTTCCTATTTTTATAGGAAATTTTTCAAAAATTTCCTATTTTTATAGGAAATTTTTCAAAAATTTCCTATTTTTATAGGAAATTTTTCAAAAATTTCCTATTTTTATAGGAAATTTTTCAAAAATTTCCTATTTTTATAGGAAATTTTTCAAAAATTTCCTATTTTTATAGGAAATTTTTCAAAAATTTCCTATTTTTATAGGAAATTTTTCAAAAATTTCCTATTTTTATAGGAAATTTTTCAAAAATTTCCTATTTTTATAGGAAATTTTTCAAAAATTTCCTATTTTTATAGGAAATTTTTCAAAAATTTCCTATTTTTATAGGAAATTTTTCAAAAATTTCCTATTTTTATAGGAAATTTTTCAAAAATTTCCTATTTTTATAGGAAATTTTTCAAAAATTTCCTATTTTTATAGGAAATTTTTCAAAAATTTCCTATTTTTATAGGAAATTTTTCAAAAATTTCCTATTTTTATAGGAAATTTTTCAAAAATTTCCTATTTTTATAGGAAATTTTTCAAAAATTTCCTATTTTTATAGGAAATTTTTCAAAAATTTCCTATTTTTATAGGAAATTTTTCAAAAATTTCCTATTTTTATAGGAAATTTTTCAAAAATTTCCTATTTTTATAGGAAATTTTTCAAAAATTTCCTATTTTTATAGGAAATTTTTCAAAAATTTCCTATTTTTATAGGAAATTTTTCAAAAATTTCCTATTTTTATAGGAAATTTTTCAAAAATTTCCTATTTTTATAGGAAATTTTTCAAAAATTTCCTATTTTTATAGGAAATTTTTCAAAAATTTCCTATTTTTATAGGAAATTTTTCAAAAATTTCCTATTTTTATAGGAAATTTTTCAAAAATTTCCTATTTTTATAGGAAATTTTTCAAAAATTTCCTATTTTTAGAGGAAATTTTTCAAAAATTTCCTATTTTTAGAGGAAATTTTTCAAAAATTTCCTATTTTTATAAGAAATTTTTCAAAAATTTCCTATTTTTATAGGAAATTTTTCAAAAATTTCCTATTTTTATAGGAAATTTTTCAAAAATTTCCTATTTTTATAGGAAATTTTTCAAAAATTTCCTATTTTTATAGGAAATTTTTCAAAAATTTCCTATTTTTATAGGAAATTTTTCAAAAATTTCCTATTTTTATAGGAAATTTTTCAAAAATTTCCTATTTTTAGAGGAAATTTTTCAAAAATTTCCTATTTTTATAAGAAATTTTTCAAAAATTTCCCATTTTTATAGGAAATTTTTCAAAAATTTCCCATTTTTATAGGAAATTTTTCAAAAATTTCCCATTTTTATAGGAAATTTTTCAAATATTTCCTATTTTTATAGGAAATTTTTCAAAAATTTCCTATTTTTATAGGAAATTTCCTATTTTTATAGGAAATTTTTCAAAAATTTCCTATTTTTATAGCAAATTTTTCAAAGATTTCCTATTTTTATAGGAAATTTTTCAAAAATTTCCTATTTTTATAGGAAATTTTTCAAAAATTTCCTATTTTTATAGGAAATTTTTCAAAAATTTCCTATTTTTATAGGAAATTTTTCAAAAATTTCCCATTTTTATAGGAAATTTTTCAAAAATTTCCCATTTTTATAGGATATTTTTCAAAAATTTCCCATTTTTATAGGAAATTTTTCAAGAATTTCCCATTTTTATAGGAAATTTTTCAAAAATTTCCCATTTTTATAGGAAATTTTTCAAATATTTCCTATTTTTATAGGAAATTTTTCAAAAATTTCCTATTTTTATAGGAAATTTCCTATTTTTATAGGAAATTTTTCAAAAATTTCCTATTTTTATAGCAAATTTTTCAAAGATTTCCTATTTTTATAGGAAATTTTTCAAAAAATTCCTATTTCTATGGGAAATTTTTCAAAAATTTCCTATTTTTATAGGAAATTTTTCAAAAATTTCCTATTTTTATAGGAAATTTTTCAAAAATTTCCTATTTTTATAGGAAAATTTTCAAAAATTTCCTATTTTTATAGGAAATTTTTCAAAAATTTCCTATTTTTATAGGAAATTTTTCAAAAATTTCCTATTTTTATAGGAAATTTTTCAAAAATTTCCTATTTTTATAGGAAATTTTTCAAAAATTTCCTATTTTTATAGGAAATTTTTCAAAAATTTCCTATTTTTATAGGAAATTTTTCAAAAATTTCCTATTTTTATAGGAAATTTTTCAAAAATTTCCTATTTTTATAGGAAATTTTTCAAAAATTTCCTATTTTTATAGGAAATTTTTCAAAAATTTCCTATTTTTATAGGAAATTTTTCAAAAATTTCCTATTTTTATAGGAAATTTTTCAAAAATTTCCTATTTTTATAGGAAATTTTTCAAAAATTTCCTATTTTTATAGGAAATTTTTCAAAAATTTCCTATTTTTATAGGAAATTTTTCAAAAATTTCCTATTTTTATAGGAAATTTTTCAAAAATTTCCTATTTTTATAGGAAATTTTTCAAAAATTTCCTATTTTTATAGGAAATTTTTCAAAAATTTCCTATTTTATAGGAAATTTTTCAAAAATTTCCTATTTTTATAGGAAATTTTTCAAAAATTTCCTATTTTTATAGGAAATTTTTCAAAAATTTCCTATTTTTATAATATTTATCCTTCCTCTACTTTTGAATAGGAAATTTTTTTTAAATTTCCTATAAAAATAGAAAATTTTTGAAAAATTTCCTATAAAAATAGGAAATTTTTGAAAATTTTCTTATAAAAATAGGAAATTTTTTAAAAATTTCCTGTAGAAATAAAAATTTTAGTTTAGGATTTCAAGAAGTAAAAAAAAATCAAATCAAACACCTAATATTTATCCTTCCCCTACTTTTGATGGTTAAAAATAATATTTGATTTGATCTAGTATAAAATTCTGTTAAAAAAAATGCTCTTTTAATAATAACCAAAAGGTATTTTAAAATAATAATAACTAAAGGATATTTTCTCATTTGTATTCTAGTCCTTGTATTATACTCATGACGTTCGCTTCTTAAATGCCTTCATTTCCTGTTCAAAAAAAAAAAAAATTCACTAAAAAACAAAATAAGCTTTAATTTTCTTTCATATTTTTTTATTTCCTTTGTATCCTTTTTCTATCACATTAAATACAACAAATGTTTCGTTGAAAGCAGAAGAAGGGCAACATAGAAAAAATTAATTTATTTTAACAACTTTATACTTTGTTTTAGTACATCAAGGTAGGAAAATGCTTTTATTTCTTCTTTTTTCAATCTCTTTTCCATGACTTTAATTATTTCAAAACATAAAGAGATTTTCCATGAAAATTAGTTCAAATGAATTTGCAGTTTTCTTTTCTGTAGAGAATAATTAGTAGTGCTAGTATGATGTTGAAATTTTTTCATTAAGTGGATTTATTTTTTTTTTTGTAGTTCCTTAGGTTAACTTTACGTGAAATTGTAGTTAAATTTAATAGTAAGTATGTGTATGCTGTAATGACATACATCTTTATATTTCTCAGTGTATAAGTCTAAGACCATATCTTAGTCAAAGACACTTTGTACTTGTGACTAAGTCAATTTTCTATTCTATGTTTTAGTCTCCACCACCAGTTGGAAAAAGTATATTAGATTTGAGCTAAGATTTGTTACGCTTAGAAATCTAATCGAAATCAAAACGATCGTAACCAGGAGTAGGCAGCCCATACCACCAGTAGCCGATGATTTTTTTTTAATTTTTGTAAATAACACTTTGTAAATAAAACTCGTGAAAATGAGTATGAAAATCATTCAGTTGGAATTTGGATGTTAACAGAGTTGGCTGATGCCGCTTTGTTAAAGAAAAGACAAAAACAAAATATGCAAGAATCAAATCCAAATCCAATTTATAGCAACAAAATACATGGTTTGCGAGAACAATGAAATATTATCTCGAACATTGTTGCCACGACACTATTATTTTTGTAAGCATTGGGAATATTTTTATAAATATTGGAAATATTTTTCAAAATAGAAATTCTAATATTAAACAATCTTACCCCCTTATTCATGAACGAATTATAGAATTATTAAAGATTTATGCTAGAAATTTTGTACGGAAAATTTGAATTATAAGCATGTCATAGCAATATTTTCCGGTTATGAATTAGGGGGTTAGATTTTAATATTTTTTAGATATTTTCCATCAAAAAAATTTTTAATTAAAATATTTTTCAAAGGTTTATCAAAATTTGGGACATCAAACATTTAATTAAAAAGTTTTACTGTAGTGTATTGCACTAAGAATCCCAATTTATTACAATTATTTATTATTGTAATAAATAGTTTTTTGATAAAACCAAAAAATGTTGGTGGGGAAACCTTTCCTCGACGCGTTTCGATGGTTGGTTCGATGGTTGGTTATTTTTCTTTGGAAAATTGTTCGATAAAAATTATATTTTTTAAAAAAATTTTCGACAAAAATATTTTTCTTTAAAAATTTTCTATAAAACTATTCTTATATCAAAAAACTTTCAAATCTGCTGTAGAAAAGTTTTTTCTACAGAAAAATTTTCTATAAAAAATTTTCTAAAGAAAAATTTTTTACAGAAAAATTTTCTATAGAATCATTTCTGATCAAAAAAAAAAATTCTATTGAAAAATTACTGTTAAAAAATTTTCTATACAAAATTTTTTGATAAAAAAAAATTTTTGATAAAATAATTTTCTATAGAAATTTTTCTATAAAAAATTTTTCTATAAAAAATTTTTCTATAAAAACTTTTTTATAAAAAAATTTTCTATAGAAAAATTTTTGATAACAAAATTTTCTATAGAAAAATTTTTGATAAAAATTTTCTATAGAAAAATTTTGTATAGAAAAATTTTTGATAAAAAAATTTTCTATAGAAAAATTTTAGATAAAAAAAAAATTTATAGAAAAATTTTTGATAAAAAAATTTTCTATAGAAAAATTTTTGATAAAAAAAAATTTTATAGAAAAATTTTTGATAAAAAAATTTTCTATAGAAAAATTTTTGATAAAAAAATTTTCTATAGAAACTATATTTTTTAAAAAAATTTTCGACAAAAATATTTTTCTTTAAAAATTTTCTATAAAACTATTCTTATATCAAAAAACTTTCAAATCTGCTGTAGAAAAGTTTTTTCTACAGAAAAATTTTTTATAAAAAATTTTCTAAAGAAAAATTTTTTACAGAAAAATTTTCTATAGAATCATTTCTGATCAAAAAAAAATTCTATTGAAAAATTACTGTTAAAAAATTTTCTATACAAAATTTTTTGATAAAAAAAAAATTTTTGATAAAATAATTTTCTATAGAAATTTTTCTATAAAAAATTTTTCTATTAAAAATTTTTCTATAAAAACTTTTTGATAAAAAAATTTTCTATAGAAAAATTTTTGATAAAAAAAAATTTTATAGAAAAATTTTTGATAAAAAAATTTTCTATAGAAAAATTTTTGATAAAAACATTTTCTATAGAAAACATTTTGATAAAAAAATTTTCTATAGAAAACTTTTTGATAAAAAAAATTTTCTATAGAAAAAGTTTTGATAAAAAAAATTTTCTATAGAAAACTTTTTGATAAAAAAATTTTCTATAGAAAACTTTTTGATAAAAAAATTTTCTATAGAAAACTTTTTGATAAAAAAATTTTCTATAGAAAACTTTTTGATAAAAAAATTTTCTATAGAAAACTTTTTGATAAAAAAATTTTCTATAGAAAACTTTTTGATAAAAAAATTTTCTATAGAAAACTTTTTGATAAAAAAATTTTCTATAGAAAACTTTTTGATAAAAAAATTTTCTATAGAAAAATTTTTGATAAAAAAATTTTCTATAGAAAAATTTTTGATAAAAAAATGTTCAATAGAAAAATTTTCTATAGAAACATTTTTGATAAAAAAATTTTATAGAAACATTTTTGATAAAAAAAAATTTATAGAAAAATTTTTGATAAAAAAATTTTCTATAGAAAAATTTTTTATTAAAATATATTCTAGTCTATGTCTTAGTTTATGTCTTAGTCTATGTCTTAGTCTATGTCTTAGTCTATGTCTTAGTCTATGTCTTAGTCTACGTCTTAGTCTATATCTTATTCTATGTCTTAGTCTATGTCTTAGTCTATGTCTTAGTCTATGTCTTAGTCTATGTCTTAGTCTATGTCTTAGTCTATGTCTTAGTCTATGTCTTAGTCTATGTCTTAGTCTATGTCTTAGTCTATGTCTTAGTCTATGTCTTAGTCTATGTCTTAGTCTATGTCTTAGTCTATGTCTTAGTCTATGTCTTAGTCTATGTCTTAGTCTATGTCTTAGTCTATGTCTTAGTCTATGTCTTAGTCTATGTCTTAGTCTATGTCTTAGTCTATGTCTTAGTCTATGTCTTAGTCTATGTCTTAGTCTATGTCTTAGTCTATGTCTTAGTCTATGTCTTAGTCTATGTCTTAGTCTATGTCTTAGTCTATGTCTTAGTCTATGTTTTAGTCTATGTCTTAGTCTACGTCTTAGTCTATGTCTTAGTCTATGTCTTAGTCTATGTCTTAGTCTATGTCTTAGTCTATGTCTTAGTCTATGTCTTAGTCTATGTCTTAGTCTATGTCTTAGTCTATGTCTTAGTCTATGTCTTAGTCTATGTCTTAGTCTATGTCTTAGTCTATGTCTTAGTCTATGTCTTAGTCTATGTCTTAGTCTATGTCTTAGTCTATGTCTTAGTCTATGTCTTAGTCTATGTCTTAGTCTATGTCTTAGTCTATGTCTTAGTCTATGTCTTAGTCTATGTCTTAGTCTATGTCTTAGTCTATGTCTTAGTCTATGTCTTAGTCTATGTCTTAGCCTATGTCTTAGTCTATGTCTTAGTCTATGTCTTAGTCTATGTCTTAGTCTATGTCTTAGTCTATGTCTTAGTCTATGTCTTAGTCTATGTCTTAGTCTATGTCTTAGTCTATGTCTTAGTCTATGTCTTAGTCTATGTCTTAGTCTATGTCTTAGTCTATGTCTTAGTCTATGTCTTGGTCTATGTCTTAGTCTATGTCTTAGTCTATGTCTTGGTCTATCTCTTAGTCTATGTCTTAGTCTATGTCTTAGTCTATGTCTTAGTCTATGTCTTAGTCTATGCCTAAGTCTATGTTTTAGTCTATGTCTTAGTCTATGTCTATGTCTTAGTGTATGTCTTAGTCTATGTCTATGTCTTAGTCTATGCCTTAGCCTATGTCTTAGTCTATGTCTTAGTCTATGTCTTAATCTATGTCTTAGTCTATGTCTTAGTCTATGTCTTAGTCTATGTCTTAGTCTATATCTAAGTCTATGTTTTAGTCTATGTCTTAATCTATATCTTGGTTTATGACTTAGTCTATGTCTTAGTCTATATCTAAGTCTATGTTGTAGTCTATGTCTTAATCTATATCTTGGTTTATGTCTTAGTCTATGTCTTAGCCTACGTCTTAGTCTATGTCTTAGTCTATGTCTTAGTCTATGTCTTAGCCTATGTCTTAGTATATGTCTTAGTCTATGTCTTAGTCTATGTCTTAGTCTATATCTTAGTCTATGTCTTAGTCTATGTCTTAGTCTATGTCTTAGTCTATGTCTTAGTCTATGTCTTAGTGTATCTCTTAGTGTATGTCTTAGTCTATGTCTTAGTCTACGTCATTGTCTATGTCTTAGTCTATATCTTACTATGTCTTAATCTACGTCTTAGTCTATGTCTTAGTCTATGTCTTAGTCTATGTCTTAGTCTATGTCTTAGTCTATGTCTTAGTCTATGTCTTAGTCTATGTCTTAGTCTATGTCTTAGTCTATGTCTTAGTCTATGTCTCAGTCCATGTCTATGTCTTAGTCTATGTCTTAGTCTATGTCTTAGTCTATGTCTTAGTGTATCTCTTAGTGCATGTCTTAATCTATGTCTTAGTCTACGTCATTGTCTATGTCTTAGTCTATATCTTACTATGTCTTAATCTATGTCTTAGTCTATGTCTTAGTCTATGTCTTAGTCTATGTCTTAGTGTATCTCTTAGTGTATGTCTTAGTCTATGTCTTAGTCTACGTCATTGTCTATGTCTTAGTCTATATCTTACTATGTCTTAATCTATGTCTTAGTCTATGTCTTAGTCTATGTCTTAGATTATATCTTAGGCTTTATCTTAGTCTATGGCTTAGTTTACGTCTTAGTGTTTGTCTTAGTCAAAGTCATAGAGCCTATGAATATATAAGTCTGGTACGGTTTTTACCTTATTCTATATCTTAGTTCTCAGACACGATCTTTTAAATTAACTTTATTTCATCTTTCATAAACTTCTTCATTTATACCCTTTAAAACTTTTATTCTCAATATATTTCACCACAATAAATAATTGTTTCAAGTGCTTAAAAGCTCTTTTGAAAAATGTCCATTAAAGTTCAATTATTTGAACAAAGTTACTTAACGCCTTAATGTATACTCTACTTATTCTTTTTCTCTTGCTAGTATTTTATTTATATGAATGAATTTTATGGTAGAAAAGTCAATTGAGAATGAAACCATTACCTCGTTTAAAATGATTTTAAATGTTAAATGAATATTAAAGAAAAGAAAACACATTAAAGACGTAATTGGCAACGACATTTTGTTCATCAATAAATTGTTAAATAATTCAGGCACTGAAATTCAAGCTACAGAAAAAAAGATATACTGAGATATACTGAGGTATGTTTTTTTAAACAATTGTTTAGAAATTAGTTTGCACAATTAAGTTTTGGGTTAGACATTTTTTTTTTTTGATTTTTAATTAGACAATATTTAAATGATTAAGTGAAAATGAAGAGATTTAGCGAAAGTAAATGGCATGAAAATAAGTCTATGTCTTATGTATTAAAAAAGGGTGTAGCAAAACACAATTTATTATATTCCCAAAAAATTACTCTGTATTTAACTTGAAGTCATTGTTCTAAAAAAAGCTTATTCGACAGGTTTTGATATGAAAAATTTAGTTTCGTTTCGGTTACAAAAATTTTTTGATGATAAAAACCAGGGTCCTTATTACCGCATTCGATATCGATCGAAAACTCAGACTTTTAAGTGAATATTGTGAAGTATACTTTAGGGATATTGAAAGTTTCTCCGTTGCAAATAGATTATTGAAATTTTGTTATCCATTTTGATTCGTTTTTAAAAACATATACTTCAATTAAAACTCTTTTGCTATTGTTCATCTTTTGTCATATAACTTCAAAAATATATAGTAAACTGTGCATCTTTAATATAATTTTGATTATCCTTAAAGTATGCTATACAAATGTTTTGAAAATTTCTAAAATTTCGATCAATATCGAATGCCGTAATTTGGCCCCAGGAGTTTCATAAGATAGTATATCAGAAGACAAATCGCCACATTCGATATAGATCGAAATGTAAGATATTTCAAAAGTAATTGACAAAATTAAACGTTTTTTTAAATGCAGGTTATTATTAAAATAAAGGACGAATTTAGTTATCAAAACTTTTTTTAATTTTAAACATTTAAAAAACTGAATTGAGATAGGGCTTTTTGTAGTCTTATATCAGAGCATAACTGAAAGGTAGAGCTTTTTTCTGTAGTGATGTAAACAAATTATATAAACGAATGTTTTCTATAGGAAAGCTTTCGATAGGGATATATTGTATAGGAAATCTTTCAAAAGCGAATGTTTCCTGCAAGAGATTTTTCAATATTGAAAGTTTCATTAAAAAGGTTTATCAACATTTCGGGACATCAAACATTTAATTCAAAAGTTTTACTATAGTGTATTGCACTAAGATCCCAATTCATTACAATTATTTATTATTGTAATAAATAGTTTTTTGATAAAACCAAAAATTGTTGGTGGGGAAACCTTTCCTCGACGCTTTTCGAAAGTTTTCTATAGGAAATCTTTTAATAGGAAATCTTTAGATGGGAAAGCTTTCGATAGGAACGCTTTCGATATTGTTTCTACAGGAAAGCTTTTGATATTGAAAGTTGTTTTCCATATGAAATCTTTCCATAGTCAAAGTATTATGAAGGAAATCATAGATTTTCTATAGAAAACCTTTAAATATCGAAAGTTTATTTGTAGGAAGCATTTTGAAATCGAAAGATTTATATAGAAAATCGTTAGATATTGGCATTTTTAATTTGCAAAGCTCTTGATATTAAATTCTTATGAGCTTTATACTTCGATAAAATAACCTTTAAGAAATCTGTTGATATAAAAGTTTTTAATCCTAAATATTTTGATGAAAAAAGTTTTATATAAGAAATTTTTTGATATCGAAAGATTACATTTCTTTGTTATTTTCTACAGAAAATCATTCAATATCAAAAGTTTTATATAGAACATATTTTTTTTTTTCTGGAAAGCTTTCGATATGGAATGTTTTTAGTTGAAAGCTTATTATACCAAAAGATACCTATAGGAAAGCTTTGATATTGAAAGTTTTTAATTAAAAAGTTTTATATACATAAGTAATCTTTCGATATCGAATGTTTATTATAGGAATCTTTTCGGCATCGAATTTTTAATATAAATAGTTTTTTAGAAAGCTTTAGAGTTATATACATGAAAGCTTTTTATATAAAACGTTTTCTATCTAAGATACTTAAACGAAATTTTATTATGGAAAACCTTTCGACATCGAAAGTTTTATTTAAGAAAACTTTAGATAAAAAATTAAAGTTTTTTATTGGAAAGCTTTCGATGTGGAACGTTTTTAGTAAAGATATAGGAAAGCTTTTAATATTAAAAGTTTTCTATCCGAACAATGTGGACAAAAGTTTAATGTAAGAAATCATTATACATCCAACGAAAAGCTTTAAAATTCGGAAGTTATCTATTATTTGTAGATGTAACGACATATAAATTGGCAAAATAGGGCTTTTAAAAAATATTTATACCCTTCACCGCCATAGGTGGTAAGGATATTATAAGTTTGTGCTGATGTATATAACGCAAAATAAAATATTTTTCTTAGACCCACCTTTTAGTATACCAATAGGCTTAGAATCACTTTCTGAGTCGATTTGGCGACGTCAGTCCTTCCGTCCGTCTGGACGGCTGGCTGGTCGGCAGGCTGGACACCCATGTAAGCCATGTAATCAAAGTACAGATCGCAATTCTAAAGCTAATTTGATAATATTTGGCACAGATAATTTTTTTGATAGTGAGACCTCCCATAGGTCCCACTTCCCGGAATTGCTATATTGACCACAAATATCAATATTTTTTTCATGAAATTTAGGATAAATACTGCTTTTCTAAACTAAAATCACTGTACCAAATTTCGTTGAAATCGGTCCACATTTGACCATAGCTCTCATACAAACCCTTCTGTCAAAATGTACTAAATGAGACAAAAATCACTAAAACGCTCGCAGATCTGATGATAATGGGAATTTTAAGTTTATTTTTTGCATGAATAATTTTTGTAACAACTGTTATAATCAATTTGCCAAATTTCAAGATAATCGGTGCATATTTGACCCTAGCTCTCATATAAGTCCAAATGACGGAAAAAGCTTAAATATACAAGTTTTTAGAAAATGTTTGTATGATAAGATTAGGAAAATATTTGCCTTTATACAGGAAAAAGAACACCTTTGACCTTAGTGGTGAAGGGTATCGTATGGTCGGGCTTGACCGACTATAGAACTTTCTTACTTGTTTTTTTTTTAAGAATAAGTAAGGGCTTTTGAGATGTAAATGGGATACAGTTGTTGTCTGGGTTTCCGGCTAACAGGTAATAACTGTATTCAATTCCTACTCACACCTTCTCGTGGTACATTCTGGAAACCTGAGCAACCTAGTTGAAGATGCGGTAAACAACCCGAATGGGATTCTAGGTCAGGGCTAATGTGAGGGGGAGGTATTTTAAAGCCATTCCGACGTATTTGGTCTAAGGGTCTAAGATAAAGTACGAAACTGTAACGTCTGTTCAACATGTTAGTTGCGGTTGCAAGCGGGCGTCTGTCTCGGATCGAGCTGCTCGCTTTACAAACGTGGTTCTTGTCTTTGGACTCATCATCCATCGACTTAGCAATTACGGTGTTTTAAGCATGGAAAGAAACAACTTTATAGAATATACTACTCCAAGGGGTAATCAAGCGAGAAATCCCCCTGCTACGGCAGCTGGCACAAGGATTTTGGAAGTGCCTAATCTATGCAAGAACATCTTGATGAATGAAACCAATTCTATCCAAATAAATGGAACTATAAAAACTAATATAGGCATGCAAGAAAGTTTAAAGTTTGCGACATGAAACGTATGCACGCTATAAACTGCAAAACTAGAACAACTAAGGCGTGAAATGTTTGATTATAAAATTGATTTGCTGGCGGTGCAAGAAGCTAGATGGACAGGACAAAAGGAAGTTCGGAACGAAAATACTGTGTTTCTTTACTCCGGTCGCCCGGATGGTGATGAGCATAGTAGGGGTGTTGGCTTTCTGATGACTAATAGAATAGCTAAAGCCATGATAGCATGGCATCCTATCAATGAGAGGCTAATGGCAATAAAACTTAAGACCAAAGCTCGTAATATGATAATCATCAATGTCTACGCTCCTACTGAAATCCAATCTGAAAACGATAAAGACGAATTTTACGATATATTAAGCAGTTGGATGAACAGTAATGTACATAATTGTGACACTACTATGATACTGGGCGACTTTAACGCCAAAGTTGGTTCAATCAACACCGGTTTGGAACACTACATTGGTAAGCACGGTGTCGGAGTAAGAAACGACAACGGAGAAATATTAATCGAACTATGCTGTGAGAGGAAACTGGTTGTAGGTGGCACAATTTTTCCTCATAAGCTCCACCATAAAATAACTTGGATATCGCTGAACGGTGTTACTAAGAACCAAATTGATCACATTTTGATCAGCTCTAAGTGGCGATCATCTTTACTGGATGTACGCTCGAAGCGCGGAGCAGATATAAACAGCGACCACCATCTAGTTATATTTAAAGTCGATCGGAAAATTGATGTTGGGAAACTGGAATCAGAGCGACACCGAACTGCCTTTATAACATCAATAAGGAATCGGCTTCCAGATATTTTAAACAATAACGCCGCAAATATAAACGAAATCGGAAGGTGTATCACTCAGACATACAATGAGGTTGGTCAACAAACGTTAGGTTTTAAAGACCATAAAAGGAAAGTATGGCTCACCCAAGCAACATGGGACCTGGTTCAACAACGTAAAACCATAAAAAATGCAAGTCTAAATGCAAACGCTGATGTTGAGGAGCTTAATATAATATACCGTGACCTATCCAACAGAATAAAAAAGTCTGCAAGGAGGGACAAGAGAATGTGGGTAGATGAACAAGCAAGCCAAGCTGAGTCAGCTGCAAATAAAGGCGAAATGAGGACCTTATACAATATATCAAGGGCGTTGTGTGGCAAACCTACCTACACCAATAGTCCCATTCTGAGTAGTGGCGGTACACTTCTCTCAACCCCGGATGGATGGAACACTTCCAGTCAACATTAAACAATCCTATTGGATTAGAAGCTCTGACGGAAGTGCAAAATGAAAGCAACCATGACTGTTTATTCAGTGGAATTTCAGACAGCTCACTAATAATACAAGAAGTGAAGAATACCATTAAAAGCCTTCAGCGTAACAAGGCCCCGGGCAATGACAATATATCAGCGGAGATGCTTTTATGTGACGTTGAAGGATCGGCGAGACTCTGGCACCCATTTGTGCGTAAAATATGGGAAGAAGAAGCTCTACCAACCTCCTGGAATGAAGGTATACTAGTCAAAATACCAAAAAAGGGTGACTCCAAAGACTGAAATAACTACAGAGGAATAACACTTCTTCCAATACCGAGCAAAATACTAAGTCGAGTAATTTTGAATAGACCGTCTGACGCAGTTTCTGGAACACTCCGCGAAAATCAGTTTGGGTTCCGAGAGAATAGATCTTGTGTTGATCTAGTCAACACAGTAAGAATAGTATTAGAGCAATGTAATAAATTCCGCACTCCTATTTATCTAGCGTTTATAGACTTTATGAAGGCCTTCGACAGTATCAATAGAAGCTATCTATGGAGAATTGTAGAAAATCGTAATATGCCGACGAAAATTCTCAACTTAATCCGGGCAATGTACGTTGATTTTAAAAGTCGAGTCCTACACAAGGGTAAACTATCAGATCCGTTCGATGTTACTACTGGAGTAAGGCAAGGATGTATATATATCACCTATACTTTTTATCATCGTCATCGACAACATAATGCGCACAGCTCTAAATGGTAGATACGGTATCCAATGGACACCCTTTAAACAACTTGAGGACTTGGAATATGCCGATGACGTATGTCTTCTAAGCCAAAGCTCGGGCCACCTTCAAGAGAATACTAACGCTATTACTGCTAAATCTCGTATAGCTGGTCTTGAAGTTAATATTTCCAAGACAAAGATTATGCCTGGAGGCTATGGCGCAAACCCGTTGATACACATCAATGTGAATAACGAGGTTATTGGGCGTGAATATACCTTCAATTACCTGGGAAGTTTAGTAACTACAAAAGGTGGCGCGGACGAGGATATTAAATCGCGTATTAATAAGGCAAAATCTGCATTCGGCATTCTTCGAGATATTTGGAAATCTCGGCAAATATCAACAACAACTAAGTTACGAATATATAACTCGAATGTCAAGATCTTCCTGTATTACGGCTGCGAAACATGGAAACGCACAAATGCCATCGATAAATGACTGCAAACCTTTACAAACAAATGCTTAAGACAAATTCTTAATATATGGTAGCCGAATCGCATAAGAAATGAAGATCTACTTAATGCAACAAACCAAATCCCTGCTTCCACAAAGGTATGTCAACGGAAATGGCGATGGATAGGCCACACACTTCGAAGGTCAAATACCAACATTGCTCGACAAGCGCTTCGTTGGAATCCACGAGGAAGCGGCCGTCGTGTTGGTGCACCTGCTAGAACGTGGAGAAGATCAATTGATGCGGAGTTACAAGCAGCAAACTATTCATGGAATGATGTATGAATAACATCTTGCAATAGAGTTCGATATAAAAGGATGGTTGAGGCCCTATGCTCCACTGGGTGTTAAGGATAACAGAAGAAGAATACTTAAGAAAGGCTTTGATTTTATACCCAAATAATGGATATCTTTTTACTACACCTACTATTATACCTTCATATATAAATCTATATTTTATTGATTTCTACTTATTTCCGAAATCTTTAAATTACAAGAATTTCCACCCCTTTTTTCATTATTCTCTCATTCATTTCGCTTTTTCACTTCATTCTACAAATGTTTAATCTCTATAAATACATATCTTTTTCTGGTTACAATAAAAAACAAAACGAATAAAAAATCCTTTGTTATTTTTCCCGTAATCATGAATGATTTTGAATGGTTTTGTTTTTTAATTTAGTAGCATTTTGGTTGAAATTTGTATCTGTTTTTTCTTTTTTTTTTTATCTAAAAGATAAAAGTAAAAAATTAAAAGATTATTCACAAAAAAATTTGATATATTCGAAATTCTTTCCAATTTAAGCTTTAAATTGATGGAAGGATTTCAAATAAATTACAGATTTGTAATAAAATTGTGACATTTTTGACGTGATGTGAATGAAGAAGATACCCCGGTACTAAAAATGGTTTACTCAATTTTGATCCGTCAGATGTAAATATTGCAGAAGATGCAACACTTTCAGAAAAACCGCATAGTGGTTTGAAAACAAACAAAAAGTGAATCATTGATCGTCAAAGTAGACCACCTCAGTTAGACCAATCAGTTATTGTCCAATGTGATATTTTATATTTTGGAATGTCCTTGAAGAAACGAAGTAAAAACATGGTTATTTTACTATAATAACTATTATAGGTTTTAAGTTGTTTTATTTCAAAAATAAAAGATCATTTTTCTCTTCGACTTTTTACAATTTTTGACCCATTGTGCATTCGATATTAAAATCATAATTTTATAAAAAATACTGACATACAGCCAACAGCTCAGGAAATAAAACAAAGAAAACAGTTTTTAAATATCTTGAACCGTTTTATCCAGAAAAAATTCCAAAGTCAAATATTTTTCGCTGATCGATAAAAGTCCGTTTTTTTTTTCTTAAAAAATGGTATCAATTTTTTACTCTGTACGAAGAAGTTTTTTATTGGAAGTTACTGTTTTAGTACCTGGTTGACAGAGCCTTGCTCGGAGCTTTACAATAAACGTTTCGTAGATAGTTTACAGTTCAATTTATTTTGAATAATTTTGGAAATTGGTCACACAAAAACATAGTAACCTCCGTCGAATCATGCGCAAGAACTTTGTTAAAGATCATAGCCTGATAAAATGCATAGTTAACGATTTAGTTAATTTTGAGTAATTTTCAGTGGCGCCACCTGTCGGAAATTGGTCATACCTACTAAAAAACCCTCGTGGGCTTATATGTAACAACTTTGTTAAAGATTATAGCATAACCAAATGCACAGTTTACGATTTAATTCGTTTTAGGTAATTGTTAGTGGCGCCACCTGTCGAAATTTTGTCATACTAACTAAGAAACTTTTGCCGGCCCATGCGAAACAAATTTTCTAATGATCATAGCATGTTTAAATGTTTAGTTTACGATTTAATTCACTTTGAGTTTCAGTAGCGCCACCTGTCGGAAATACATAACAACTTAGAAATCTTCGTCGGCTCATCCGCAACAACTTTGCTAAAAATCATATAATGATCAAAAGCACAGCATTCGATTTAATTCACTTTAAGTAATTCTCAGTGGCGCCACCTGTCAGAAATTATTCATACCAACTGCAAAACCTTCGCCGACTCATGCGCAATAACCTTGCCTAAGAGCATAATATGATCAAATGCATAGTTTACTTTTTTATAAAGGACATACAGACAGATAAACATCAATTTGTTTAAAAGTTATAACATTACCAATATTTTTCCCTTTTTTATCACCTAATTTTAAAAAGTTCCTTATGCATATTTGGTACTTTCTCAGTATCAATTAAATTCGGTATATTTTGCTAAAACGAAGTTAACATTTTATTTTTATCCATATTTCTTTATGAGATATTTTCATTTTATCCCTTTATTACCCATTTTCCCACCAAAATCAAAAAAGTTCAAAATACTTATTTAATATTTTTTTCACATCTATTGATTACAGTATAAACTATCTTTCGATATTCTTTGGGTCAAAAGATAAGAGTGGCTTAAAAAATGTACCAAAAAAACTATTTTCAGCCAAATTTTTACAGCCTATCGGGCATAGTTTCAAAAAAGTACCAAAAACACCTGTCCGCTTATTTTAAAGCTGATCAAAATGTAGTTTCAATTTTGTTTCTATACATATTACTTTAAGAAAACGTTTAAGATTTTTTTCCCTTTTTACCCGTTGCTGCAAAATTTCCAAAAATCCCTTTATACTCGATCTATACGACGAAAAAGGTACCCACCGTCTAAATTTCATCAAAATCGTTAAGTCAGTTTATTCCCTTTACTTACAGCCCTGAACAAAATTTGTCTTATTTGTAAGAAAATTTTTGTGTTTAAGAATATATAACTAAAAATTCAAGCCGATTTTGAAACTTTCTAAAATGCAGTTATATAGTCCCATGTATTCTCTTTAGATGACAAAAATTAAAAGTAGCGCAAATTCATAACCAAATCCAGAAAATCGAATTTTCTAAAAAATGACAAATTTCTATATACAAACATTTTAATTGCAAAAAAAGGTCATTTGGGTTTCCTTTTTTGAAGTTTTTTAAATTGTTTTACATAAACAATAAATAAGCTTTAAAACTGCATAAAACTATTAATGTACCTTGTACAGTTTTTCAGAAATTTAAAGTCAAATCTCAAGTCAAATTCTGCAAAAAATACACTTTTTAATTTTATTTCATAGATTTTTCCTATACATATTAAAAAAATACAATTAACTCCTTTGTCGAAAAAAAAAACGAACATCTCTCCAAACAACCCAATATCTATTTTTCTTTGTACTTAATTTAAACCATCATTTACCCAAGATTTGTGTCATTAAATTTAATTTGAATGTTTTTTTTCTCTAAAAGTGGATAATTTTAATTAAAGCTTAGTTTTTTACGTTTTGCTTTTACTAAATAATTTATCTCATTATTTATTCTCTAGAGACTTTGTAGGTCAAATGTTAATCGGACTTGACCTTTTATAATTTATTTTTTTGTCAGTTTTTTTGTTTTATTTTGGAATTAATCTACTTTTAGTTGTTTTTAATTTTGTTGTTGTTATTAGTGTTTTTGCTGTTGCATTTGGTTTCGGAAACAGTGCACAGTGGGGTGAGGTTATATAAAAACAAGTAAGAGTGTTATATTCGGCTGTGCCGAATCTTATATACCCACCATCAAGTTGTGTTAAATTCAGAAACAGGGTGCATCTAATTCAAAATCTGGACCAAAACTGAAAAAATCGCTAAGCTATTGGTATTGTTGGTAAAACCTTTGGACTAAATTCGGTTGCCGTAGCTTATAGTTCAACATTTAAAAATATTTTAGTGGTTTCTCCAGTATTTACTTTGATCAAAATTCGGTCTCATAACCGGATATAGTTTTACATTAATAAGTTCCCAGTAAAACTTTTCATTACCAAATAATGAGTTAAACAGTTAAACTATTGAACACGAACTACTTACTCATTCGCTGTTTTAGTCGTTACATTAACATGGGGATGTCATTGGAGGCAAGTACTTACCAATTGCAGAAAAGTAATGACTTGGATAAGCAATTTGAAAGCAACAACAACAACAGCAACAACTTTTTTGTTGTTGTTTTATTAAAAACATATATTTTTAAACGAAATACAAAATTTTTTTTATGATCCCATGGGGGCTCGAACCCAGACCCTCCGACTGCTAGGCAGAGACTCTTCCACTGAGCTACTTCATATGTTGAAAACTTAGCAGCTTATAATTAATATAAACAATTTTTATTTTTAGATCCAAAATCATGTGAAAATAACTTTGTTTTTTCCTGCTTTTTTTTGCTTTGTTGTAATTTTTGGAAAAATATTTTTATACGAGTTTTTGTAATTATTTTAAAACTTTTTTAAAATTATTTTAAAACTTAAAGAATTTAAATCTTCTTTTTTGTATAAGTTTTTACATAAGATTGACTCTTACTTACTTAAATGTTACAACCTGTTAAGGTCAAAGTCCGAGCATATTTTAGAATTCCATGGATTTCGATCTTGCGCGAATGAAGGATGACCCAGATAAGTTGGGCTTACCAAGTTAAGACCAATTAGAATCGTGTTTGGTATTCAACATAATCAAAATTGACTCATGATGGTACTTTTTCATTAACGTGAGTTAGTTTTACAAATTTTTTTTACAGAAGATAATATTTAAGTTCTTAAAATTCAAAAATCATTTAAAAAGACTCTTTTAATAAAAAAAACTAAAAAAAATTGTTGCCCTTGGTGAAACTTGAACCGGGGCCATTCAGTTTAAATTACCATCTTAATTACAAATAAGTACTTCTGTAATAACTTATTATTTATTCGGATGGTATGTTGTAGTCGTTACAAGGTAACCAGTTATCAGAGTACTTGCCATTACCAAAGTTTTGCTGGGTTGTTAAATACTTTTCGTTGTGCTTAATATGTAGTTAGGCTAAACACGTTAATAGTAATACGGCAGGTCCATATATTTCGTTAGGAGTTCCTAATGCATTCATCATATATAAAGTCTGGGCTGAACATTGATTGATGCCTATCTAATTTCATAGGTGCAATCTTAATATAATGAATGTACCTCCAAATCTTTTTGATTGTAGATATAAAAAGGGGATGTTATATATATAAGAATTATAAATGTTGACCGATTGTAACAAAACACTGGCAGGTATATATATAGAGCTTAATCTTGCCAAATTTAGTGGCCATAGCTATCATAGTTTCTAATTTAATAGCTTTTAACTGGCCTTTGCTAAAATTTTTGGTTCCCTTAGTGTTTTTGATATGAAAGCTAAAGTCAAATGTGGACTGATTCCTATAAAATTTGATAAATTGATCAAAAATTGCATAAAACTTCCCTATTTTAAATTTAATCGTCATAGCTATTACAATTGTATTCAATTTATCAGCATTAATGTGTTTCCCGGGGCGGGGTTATATGCGAGCTCTAACTAAATTTGAACCGATTTTGTCCATTTTCAAAACACATCTTTTTCAAGATATCCAAAATATTTTTGTAGAATTTTGTTCCTCTAGCTCTTTTCGTAAAGGCGCGATCGTGCTTTTATCTGACGGACAGACGGACATAAACAAACTTTTCTTTATGTATTTTAGTGTTTCCATAAGTTTTTTATATGGGAGCTATGTTCAAATGGTGACCGATTGTGACAAAATTTTGCACACTGGCTGGCATTAACATAAGACTTTCTTGTGCTTAACTTAATCTTACTAGCTCTTGTAGTTAAGGAGCTATCACGATTTTATCTGACGGACAGACGGACATAAATCCCCTTTTCTTTTTGAATTTTTGTGTTTTCGTAAGTTTTTTATATGGGAGCTAGGTCAAATGGTGACCGATTGCGACAAAATTTTGCACATTGGCTGGCTTTCTTGTGCCAAATTTAGTGGTTATATCTGTTATACTTTTAGATTTATTGGCATTTAAGTGTATTTTAGGTGAAATTTAGGCTGTTTTTGTAAGTTTTTTTGTATGGGAGCTATGGCTAAATGTGAACCGATTTCGATGAAATTTTATATGCTGCCTAGTGCCTATGTAAAACTAGATACCAAATTTTGTCATCATAACTATTATAATTTGTCATTTATTAGCAAATGAGCGATTAGCCTAGACGAGGTTGTACGGGAGCTATGGCCAAATGCTAACCGATTTTGCCCAATTTCAATACCAAAATTTTCTCATAGATATAGAATGTTTTTGCTAAGTTTCAGTTAGCTAGCTCTTTTCGTTTAGACGTTATCGTGATTTCAACAGACAGACGGACATAGCTCAATCGTCTTAGAATTTCATAAGGATTCAGAATATATATCGTTTTTGGTTTTTGAGCCAATATTAGGAAATTACAAACGGAATGACAATCTCAATATACCCCCCATTCTTTTTGATGGTGGGTATAAAAATCAGATGTATATAACGCATAGAAATATAATCTTTTAGCTCTAATGTAAATTTTGCAAATTTTTGGTCATAGTTTCTTACGAGGATACAGTTTTAAAAGCTTTATAAGTATTATTTTGTAACTTATTGAAAAGGTGTTGAAACGTGTGTAAAATGTGTAAAAATGTTATAAATAAGAATTAAGGAAATAAGATAAAGTTGGTAAAACTCAAAAATAGTTTTTGGTATTAGGTCAGGAACTTCATTAACAAATTGTTGCTTATAGGCAACATTTGAAAGTTAGTTTAAAATGGGGGATCAAAATCAGAAGTCAAGTTACCAATTAAATTATTCACTGTGTTCTTCGATGATAAAGTTAAAATTTAGATTTACAACGAAATAAATCTATATTTTGGATTGGAAAAATTATCTATATATCTATATAGATATTATAAATGTGTTTGTAAGTTTATTTGTTTGTTTGAAAAAGGTTGACTCCCAAACGGTTTGACCGATTTTGATGAAATTTTGAAATTAGATAGAATATTCCCTTAAGGTGGCTTTAGGATATATTTTGTTTTAAAACTTGGTCCAGAAAGGGCCCAAATAGCGTAAATAGTGGACCAAATGGTGCAAAATTTAATATTTATCATTGAATTTGATAAACCATAAAAGTTAGAAACTTCAAACTTGACAAAAGTAAATTTATTACCAATGGCCGTACTTAAGAAAAAAAATAATAGGATCGGAGCAGGGGATGGTCCCTTCCCCGTTAAAAATACAATACCTATAACTGGGTAAATTGATTTTGATGATTTTCGAAATGTAGATAAAGCTATAATAACATTCCTGAAATTTTGACAGTGAGCTATGGTGTGACCGGTGGTTAAAATAGGCTACGTTTTTTTGAAATCTCAAGTGGGCGTGACCCCTCTCATATAACTCATATATTAAAAATTTGAAAGTTAGTTTAAAATGGGGTATCAAGATCAGATGATAAAGTTAAAATTTAGATTTGCAAGGAAATAAATCTATATTTTGGATTGGAAAAATTATTTATAAATATATTGTTACGTTTTTACGTGAAGAAATTCTTTTTGCACACAACCGAAAACAAAATAAAAACACTTTATGTAGTTTTACAAAGTTATATTTTTTTAACTTTAGAGTTAATCATTTTAAATGCACTTTCACAAAAACGGTATACAAACTTCACAAAAATGATTTACAATTATTCTTAGTCACACTGTTCTCTTATATGCGTCTCAATTAAAATTGCTACCAAAATATTCGCCCATTGGCCTTATATAGTAGAGAAGAGAGTTTCTAGCATTTTCTGCAGACGTAAGCAGAGAGAAAGTTCATACATGTTCCAATACATTCTCATATGATCAAGAATACGCTCACACATACGTTGTACAAAAAGATTATCTGAAAATATTTACAAACAAAAATTTCAGAATTCCTAAAAAGATTTAGAAAATTTTGCAAACATTTTTTTCTTTAGTAACTGCACCATTTTCTTCAAATTGGTTGGGAAATTACAGTTATCTATCGTTTTAAGTGATTTATGAGTCTGAGGTGCCTTACTTTGTAGGTCGAATGTGCCGCCCCAGTAAAAGCTAGGCTTTACAGGTTTAAAGCTTAAGATACCAAACACTTCTAGTATATGTGCCTAAAATAATTTTAAATCGGCCCAACGGTTAAGAAGTTGCGGACTTATTTCCATTATATTTTACCACCACCCCACTGTGCAACGTAAAACAAAAATTCAAGACAGAAGCCGATACATACATTGTGTGGTTTAGGCCACAAGGATATGATCAAACTAAAACTTTGTGGGAGCCAAGTAATACCAACCTAGAAAAACTAAAATGAAGGGTTATACATTTCGTGGTTTTAAAAGTATAGGACAGAAATTCTACATCTGTTAAACTAAGTTGTTAAACCATTTTTTTTCTTCTTTTCAGTTGAAAGTCTGACACTGGCGAAAATGGATCGCTAAAGTATCACACAACGTATAAAAATTATCAAAACATACTACAAAAATGGTGATTCTGCAACTGCTTTAAGAGGAGATTATGGTTTACATAATCGTCCAACTACGCAAACAATTGGCAAAATTGTGAAAAAATTTGAAGAGATTGGAGCGGTTCGCTCGAAAGTGTTGCCGAAGACCCGAATGTGTCGATTCCTCGTCGTTCTCAGGAATTTGTACTGTATTACTGCACATTATTGAAGAATACGACTTGGAGGATATGCGGTTTTAACCAGACGGTGCCACATGCCACACAACTCGAGAAATATGGCTTTATTCCAAGAGAAATTTTCTGACCGCGTAATTTCTTGTAGTGGCGATATCAACTGGCCACCAGGATCGCGCGATTTGATACGATTAGATTTTGTTTGAGGGGCTAGTAGAAAGACCGTATTTATGTATTTATGCTTGCAACATTTCATGTATTGGTCATTTGAATGATCTAGTGCTCCATATATAATGTCAACGTTCAATTTTTATAATAAAAAAAATATCATGAAAAAAAGTATTTTATAAGTGTTTTATTTACGTTCACTTTTGAAACCGCAAAATGGATAACCCGATATTATAAGGCACCAATCTACCTCAATGTAAGCGACTAAGACAGTTATTGTTGTATCTATGGTCAAGCGGTTAGTAAGCTAGACCACTAGAGCAGTTGTCTTGGGTTCGATTACCAACAGACCCTACATCGAGTAAATTGTTTTGATTAAAGCATTCGTATATAAATTAAATTATTTTGTTAATAAGATAAATCAATTAACAATTAATTCAAAAGTTTTTTTCTCATCTCATCCCATTGTGCCGTGATACTTATCCTTGGTTTAACTTTTCATTATACCATTGAGCCAATGAACAAACATATTTTGTAAAATATCTTTAAAGCTGTTGAGATTTTCTTGTCAATTTCGCTTTTCACTAACGCTAAATATTTTCCATTCAGTGACTGATTTATTGACAGACAGACAGACAAACTGACTGACAGATTGACTAACTTAAAAACAACAACAACAAGACACTTCAATTGGGAATTTATTTTTATAATCATTTTGTTTTTGATTTTTACATTTTTTTTTCAAAATTTATTGTTAATAACTTATTAATGAAAACTTGAGCCTTTCAACAAAGTGTTACATTAATACAAACAATTTATTGTTATTACGAGTATCATCTGAAAAAATGAAAACACTTAAAAGTATTAACAAATAATTACAAGAACAAAAAAAGTATTTGAATGGGTAAATCAACGAAATGAAAAGTTCTATCTGTGGAATTGATTCTTTTGTTTTGCAACGAAAAAGCAGGTCAACATTTTCTGGAAAATACTAAAAAACACTCGAGAGGTATTTATTAAAATATTTATGCCAGACATAATTTTGGGCACAATATTTATAAAAAAAAAGATAGATAACAACAATAAGTAGAATGAGAATTAATTTTGTGTTACAAATACATAAATAATAGATGGAAATCATATAATAACCCCCCATCGGAAAACCCTTAAATTGTAATAAGTTTTAAGTCCGAATAGATATGATGACTAAATAAGGCACAACAAATTTACTAACAATACCAGCCACTTTTTCAAGTTTTTTTCCCAATTGGTATACTTTTTTTTGCTTTGGGGCTCCGTCTTTTATTTAAAAAGTTGTTCTTTTAGGAAAATTTATAGATATTACAATGGTCGAACAATATTAACGGTCGTAGTTTAATTGGATAAATTAATTTATATGTACCCAGCAAAACTTTGGTAATGGCAAGTACTCTGATAACTGGTTACCTTGTAACGACTACAACATACCATCCGAATAAATAATAAGTTATTACAGAAGTTCTTATTTGTAATTAAGATGGTAATTTAAACTGAATGGCCCCGGTTCAAATCCCACCAAGGGCAACAATTTTTTTTTAGTTTTTTTTTAAAAGAGTCTTTTTAAATGATTTTTGAATTTTAAGAACTTAAATATTATCTTCTGTAAAAAAAATTTGTAAAACTAACTCACGTTAATGAAAAAATACCATCCTAAGTCAATTTTGATTATGTAGGGGATGTTGAATACCAAACACGATTCTAATTGGTCTTAACTTATCTGGGTCATCCTTCATCTCAACTGTGGACACACACCTCCTCATGGTATCACCCGGGGAGCTAGTTTAACACCCATTAATATTGTGAGTTAACATGTTGTCCAGAGTTGAGAGAGTTGTCCCATAAGATCGATAAAAATGGGTTAGGATTACGGGCTAGTAACCCTCTCTTGAAAAAAAATACAATGAAGAGGATAAAATTAGAATTGAAATGTCCCACTACCTAATGTTAGAGGAGGATGTCCGAAACTTCGATAGAAAGACCAAGTAGAGGAACATTTTTCAAAGCTTGGCCTATAAAATTGGAGAAAATTCGCACAAGATCGAAATCCATGGAATTCTAAAATATGCTCGGACTTTGACCTTAACAGGTTGTAACATTTAAGTAAGTAAGAGTCAATCTTATGTAAAAACTTATACAAAAAAGAAGATTTAAATTGCTTAAGTTTTAAAATAATTTTAAAAAATTTTAAAATAATTACAAAAAATCGTATACAAATATTTTTCCAAAAATTACAACAAAGCAAAAAAAAGCAGGGAAAAACAAAGTTATTTTCACATGATTTTGGATCTAAAAATAAAAATTGTTTATATTAATTATAAGCTGCTAAGTTTTCAACATATGAAGTAGCTCAGTGGAAGAGTCTCTGCCTGGCAGTCGGAGGGTCTGGGTTCGAGCCCCCATGGGATCATAAAAAAAATTTTGTATTTCGTTTAAAAATATATGTTTTTAATAAAACAACAACAAAAAAGTTGTTGCTGTTGTTGTTGTTGCTTTCAAATTGCTTACCCAAGTCATTACTTTTCTGCAATTGGTAAGTACTTGCCTCCAATGACATCCCCATGTTAATGTAATGACTTAAACAGCAAATGAGTAAGTAGTTCGTGATCAATAGT
Source organism: Stomorhina lunata (assembly GCA_933228675.1). Taxonomy (NCBI): domain Eukaryota; kingdom Metazoa; phylum Arthropoda; class Insecta; order Diptera; family Rhiniidae; genus Stomorhina; species Stomorhina lunata. Next base: position 53,891,184 of record OW121744.1, read on the forward strand.
TTAACTGTTTAACTCATTATTTGGTAATGAAAAGTTTTACTGGGTATTTTAAGGAAAATATCAAATCACCGGCCAGACCCACTAAAAAAAATAAATTTTCAAAAAAAAAAGCGGCGGTTCACCTCATAACTCAGCTAGCCACTAGTTATTGAGTATAAGGCTATGAAAAACTTCTCTAACTACCCAGCAAAACTATGGTATTGGCAAGTACTCTGATAACTGGTTACCTTGTAATGACTGCAATATACCCTGCGAATAACTAATAAGTAATTACATAAGTACTTATTTGTAATTAAAATGGTAAGTTGAACTGAATGGCCCGGGTTCAAATCCCACCAAGACCAACATTTTTTTTTTATTTAAAATTCATTTTTTAAATGATTTTAGAATTTAAATATTACCTTCTGTAAAAAAATGGAAAACTAACTTACGATAATGAAAAAATACTATCATGAGTCAATTTTGATTATGAAGGAGATTTTGGATACCAAGCAACGGTTCTGATTGGTCTTAACTTGGTAAGCCCAGACTTATCTTGGTTATCCTTCATCTCAACTGTGGACACTGACCTCCTAGTGATATCACCTAAAGAACTACGTTAACATTCCTCAATGTAGTGAGCTAACATGTACCGCGAGTTGTCCAATAAGAACTAAAAAAAATGGAATGGAAAGACCAAGTAGACTAAAATTTTCCACAACTTGGCCCATAAAATTGGAGAATATTCGCACAAGATCGAAGAAAATAAGTTGTAACTATAGGCCATTTAAGTAAGTAAGAGTCAATGTTATATAAAAACTTATACAAAAAGGAAGACTTAAATTATTTAAATTAAAAAAAAAATTCTTTATTGTTTATTAACCCCCAAATTTATAAACAAAAAATATTGCTATGACAAGCTTATAATTCAAATTTTCCATACAAAATTCAAACTATAAGACTTTGATAATTTTATAATTCTTTTATAAATGAGGGGGTAAATGTATTAAACATTTACAAAAATTCGTATAGAAATATTTTTCCAAAAATTACAACAAAGCAAAAAAGCAGGGAAAAACAAAGTTATTGTCACGTGATTTTGGATCTAAAAATAAAAATTGTTTATATTAATTATAAGCTGCTAAGTTTTCAACATATGAAGTAGCTCAGTGGAAGAGTCTCCGCATAGCAGTCAGAGGGTCTGGGTTCGAGCCCCCATGGGGTCATAAGAAAAATTTTGTACTTCGTTTAAAAATATATTTTTTAAATAAAACAACAACAAAAAAAGTTGTTGTAGTCTTCCAATTGCTTACCCAAGTCATTACTTTTCTGCAATTGGTAAGTGCTTGTCTCCAATGACATCCCCATGTTAATGTAATGACTTAAACAGTGAATGAGTAAGTAAGTAGGTAATGCATTTGCCGTTCGGAGCCGGAGTTAAAACGTAGGTCCCTTTCAATGAGTCTAAAATAGAATCGGATGCAGCTCATTGTCTGAGAGAAGTAGCCCTTATTCCAATTGGAATGTTGTCGGGGAATAATATATATATATAATCTTAATTTACTGAATATAACTCTAAATCTTTTTGATTGTAGATATAAAAGGGGATGTTATATACGTATGTATATTAGAGCGGCTAGCCAAACAAAGTGCTCAATGTACCCTCACCCTTGCACACTGGCTGGCATTCACATAAGACTTCCTTTTGTAAAATTTTGTTGCTGTAGCCCATTACTTAAGGCGCTATCGCGCTTTTATCTAATGGGCAGACGGACATAAGCCCCCTTTTCTTTTTTTTTATGGGAGCTATGGTCAAATGGTGACCGATTGTGACAAAATTTTGCACACTGGCTGGCACTTACATAAGACTTCCTTGTGCTAAATTTAGTGGCCAAAGCTATTACAGTTTATCATTTGTTGGCATTTAAGTGAATTTCAGGTGAAATTTAGGCTGTTTCCGTAAGTTTTTTATATGGGAGCTATGGTTAAATATGAACCGATTTCGATTTGTCATCACAGCTGTTATAATTTGTCATTTATTAGCAAATAAGCGATTAGCCTAGACAAGGTTATACGGGAGCTATGGTCAAAGGTTAACTGTTTTTTCCCAATTTTAATACCAAAATTTTCTCATAGATGAAGAATGTTTTTACTAAGTTTCAGTGAGGTAGCTTTCTTTTAGGCGTTATCGTGATTTCGACAGGCAGACGGACAGACAGACGGACATCGCTCAATCGTCTTAGAATTTCATAAGGATTCAGAATATATATCGTTTTTGATTTTTGAGCCAATATTAAGGAAATTACAAACGGAATGACAATCTCAATATACCCCCCATTCTTTTTGATGGTGGGTATAACAAGAAAAATTAAATTTTCTGTTTTATTTCGAAAAAATAATTGTTTTTAAATATGTTTCGATTAATTTCGATTCAAAAATTAGTAGTTATATATATTATATTATTTTGGCAATAACCAGCCGCCAAAAGAGTACCGATGAATGCAACCAGTTCCAATTAGATTAGCTACATTCCAGTTCTCGATTTGAGATTTTCAATGGCGATTCATTTCAGAAATTTTGTATAACAAATGTTTTTCGCATGAAATGTGTTGATGTACACGAGTTCCAATATTTGGCTCATTTTTATACCATAAAGTATCATCCTTACTAAGGAAAGGATCTTCGGCAGCATAATTATCAGTATCAAATACTTCATTTGGTTCGATAACCAAAAAATTTTCGATATCCTAGGCAAAGTCATCATTTGGCATATAATTTGTACTAAGCTTCAATAATTCAGGGTGAAAATATAGTGCAGTTTCAGTTGGTTTGAGTAAAGAAACGCAAAACCTTTAAAAAAATTCAAATAAAATACATAATTCTTCATACAAACTACAAGTGTATCTGGCCAGATACATGCGCTACGTATGTGATGTGTTGATGAAAAAACTCACACAAATTGTTTTTGTTGTTTTTTTTATAATCTTTTTTTTCATAAAATGATAGCTAACAATATTTGTAGAGGATACCCGGAGACTCAAACAGCTATCAGCATTATACATTTATTTAAATCACTGTTAAATTCTAAAATGATCTGGCCAGATACATGTGCATGACGGAGGGTTAACTGAACTGCCTCAAATAGCTGTTTACCTCTAGGTGTTGTAAGGCGAGAACTCCAGAAGTTATGTTTGGCATTTTAGTCTTCTGCCGCTATAAACATTGGGCCCGAAGATTCGAAATAGTCAATTAACTGATTGTGAATAATATTATAACCAGGGCAATACATTGAAGAGATTGTTATTTTATAGTCAATAAAATTAATAGGAGTATGTCATACATTTTATGAAACCACTTTGATACTTTGTGTCATAGGTATAATATCCATTTATTTAAAAAAAATCTTCAGTGTAAAGTGGTTTTCAGATACTTATAATACATCTATTTCTTGCGAGTTCCTAACTATGACTTTTAAGAAATCTCTGTTTTTAATTTATATATGACTTTATTACTCTCGTGAGCCATAAAAAAGCTTAAAGACTAAATAAATTTTATGGCTACAGCAAAGACCTACATCAATGCAAAAATTAATGGCTTAGCATTAAAGGTATTTAATTTGAATACCTTGATTCAAGGTAAATTTTCTATTTTCTAATATCTATTTAGTTTCGTTTTTGGTCTCTAGAGGGGGCATTGTTTAGTAAATGTATTATTTAATGGCTTCATTTGCAAATAACTGGCAATAAATTTTGCTGCTGTAATTGCCAGTCAAGTTTTTATTGCCTCTGCAAAAATAATGGCCTTTTTATATTTAATTTTACGGATTTTTATAATTACCTTCTAGAAGAGATATTTAATTTAACCTTTATACTATTTTTTTAGGGAGTGAAATGAAAAAAGTGTGAACTTCCGTGGTATAGCGGGTTAATCATCCGCGTAGCATAGCAGAGGTCCCAAGTTCGATCCCTGGCCAGACCCACATGAAAAAATAAATTTTCAAAAAGAAATGCGGCGATTCACCTCATAACTCAGCTAGCCACTGGTTATTGAGTATTAGGCTATGTAAAACTTCTGTAACTAATGCATTTGCCGTTCGGAGCCGTAGGTCTACTTCAGAGTCTAAAAAAAAATAGAATCGGATGCACCTCTTCTGAGAGAAGTACCCCTTGTATATATATAATACATCTATATATTTATTTATATATATATATATATATATATATATATATATATATATATATATATATATGCACAGTTTACGATTTAATTCACTTTGAGTAATTTTCAGTGGCGCCACCTGTCGGACTTTAGTCATTTCCATTAATAAACCTTCGTCGGATTATCCGCAACAACCTTACTAAAGATTATAGCATGACTAAATGTAGAGTTTACGATTAAATTGACTTTGAGTAAATTTCAGTAGCGCCACCTGTCGGAAATTATTCAAACCAATTAAAAAGAATTCGCCGGATCATGCGCTACAACTTTGCAAAAGATCATTGCATGATCAAATGTACAGTTTACGTTTTAATTAATTTTTAGTAATTTTCAGTGGTGCCATCTGTCGGAAATTAGGCTTAGCAACATCTTTGCTAAAGAGTTCACAGTTTACTATTCTATAAAGAACATACATAAAGACAAACATTCAGTTGCTTTAAATTTATAACATTACTAATTTTTCCCCTTTTTATACCCTAATTTTAAAAAGTTCCATATGCATAATTGGTACTTCTTTGGTACCAATTGAATTCGGTACATTTTATTAAAACGCAGTTAACATAATTTTCCTATTCAAATTACTTTTTGAGATGTTAAGTTATCAGTTTATCCCTTTTTTTACCCATTTTGGCCACAAAATGAAAAAAGTACCAAATACGTATTCATTATTTCTTTCACATCTATTGACTGTAGTACAAAGTTCCTTTCTATATTCTTTGGTTTAAAAAATAAGAGTGGGTTAAAAAAGTACCAAAAAAACCATTTTCACCCTTTTTTACCAAACACCTGTCCGCTTATTTTCGTAGCTGTTTAAAACGTTATTTCAATTTTGTTTTTATACCTATTATTTTAGGAGATATGACGTTTTAGATTTTTTCTCCTTTTCACCCATTTTTAGCCTCTTAGAGGCAAAGGTTACAAAAGTCCCTTCTTCTTCGACCTATACATCAAAAAAGGTACCTACTATCCAAATTTTCTCAAAATCGTTAGAGCCGTTTTCGAGATAGCCATTCTATATATCGGGTGTTTTTTATTGAGGTATAGAACTTTAAGTTGGCATCACTTTTTTAACTGGCGGCCATTTTGTCAGCTGTCAAGTGATTAATATTTAGTTTGGTTTGCCATTTCATCATGAACAGGTTGACAAAAGAACAACGCTTGCAAATCGTGCAAATTTATTTCGAAAATAATGGTTCAGTTCGCGAAGTTTACCGCAAGCTCCGTCCATTTTATGGTCGACATAATCGTCCATCAGAGCAATTAATTCGGTTAACCATGGATCGTTTTCGCACTACGTTTACTCTATGTGATAATACGCATCCGCAGCGACGTCGAACAGTGCGCGCCGAAGAAACAATTGCCGCTGTAGAGCAAAGTGTTGAAGAGGACCCGAATGAATCGATTCGCCACCGTGCACAGCAATTGGAGCTTTGTCCATCAACTTTATGGAAGATTTTGCGCAAAGATCTTGGCTTGCGACTTTACAAGATAGAGCTTGTGCAAGAATTAAAGCCGCGAGACCATGCAATGCGTTATGATTTTGGTGTATGGGCCGAAAATGAGATTGATCTCGATGCTGATTTTCATCGCGAAATTTTGTTCAGTGATGAGGCTCATTTTTGGTTGAATGGCTACGTCAACAAGCAAAATTGCCGCATTTGGAGTGAAGAGAATCCACATGAGACCCTTGAGACGCCATTACATCCACAAAAACTGACTGTTTGGTGTGCTCTATGGGCTGGTGGATTCATTGGGCCATACTTCTTCCGAAACAATGCTGGATAGTCAGTTACCATAAATGGAGACCGGTATAGAGCCATGATAACCGATTATTTTGTTCCCCAATTGGATGGCATGAATGTGGATGAGTTGTGGTTCCAACAAGACGGCGCTTCATGCCACACAGCGCACGTCACAATTGATTTATTGAAGGAAACATTCGATGAGCGCATAATTTCGCGGAATGGCCACCAAGATCGTGCGATTTGAAACCACTGGATTATTTTCTTTGGGGATATGTGAAGTCGCTCGTCTACGCCAACAAACCAGAAACTTTAGGGGACTTGGAAGCTAACATTCATGGCGTTATTGCCAACATACGGCACCATATGCTCGAAAAAGTAGTTGAAAATTGGACCTGTAGAATTGGCTTTATTCGAGCCAGCCGCGGCGGCCACATGCCCGAAATCATATTTAAACATTAATGGCATAAAATTATCCTTCCAATAAAGCCAAATTGATGGACATTAAAACGATTTTCTTGTGTTTTATTTCAATTCGAAGTTCTATACCTCTAAAAAAAACACCCATTATATACATATATACATACAATTATTGCTCGTTTAAGAATATAAGATATATATAGATACATATATATATATATATATATATATATGTATATATATGTATATATATATATATATATATATATACATATATATATTATATATATATATATATATATACATATATATATATATATACATATATATATATATATATATATATATATATATATATATATATATATATATATATATATATATATATATATATATATATATATATATATATATATATATATATATATATATATGTATATATATATATATAATCGAAAAAGCTTTAACATATTTCCATTTCTAGTATATATCCATATCATGTATTAAGTTTTATATAGCTAACGATCTAGAAAATATCGTTTCGTTTAAAATCACATAACAGTCAAAAATCTGTTCTTGTTTTTTCGATCTCACTCTTTGTTGTAAAGTAATTACTTGCAACAAAGATAATTTCTCGGCTCTTAAAAAGGCGAATACTTAGATGTGCATAAATAAATTAAATTAAATCAAATTGAAATTTCGTTTTTTTTTTCTAAAGATTGTTAAATGAAATTAAAAATATTTTATATCTTTTGTTTACTTAATTTCTAGGTTAATTCAATTTAACAAAGCATTTAATAGATTCGTTATAAAATATTTTTTATTAGCTTTCATTTAATGATATAAAATAAGCAATCGTTATAAAAACTCAGATAAAGTCATAAAATATTTAGTTAAAAACCATAACATAAAATATTTTATACTTGAATAAATCTGTTCATAAAATCCAAGAGGGAATTTAATTTCTTAGATACAAAAAATCAAAATCAAAGGAGATAATTCGAAAAAAGTTCAATAGTAAAAGAACTTAAACACCGCCAAATGTAGTTAAGTCAGGGGTCTATTATTTGGCGAATTCATTCGGTGCATGATATTTGAATGAATTTGATAAATTTGACAGGATACAGTGATTGATGTCGAAAGAGTGATTCATGGACCTTCAAATTTGGTCAACTCAGGTGTTCGGCTATTTAAAAACATCGCCGAAGAATTATTTATAGATGGATTGAAAACCAAATTTAAACTTAAGTTATTCTAAAGAAGGTCTAAGAACGATACGCTTTTATGTTAAGGTTATCTTCTCTGCCCTTGGAGTTATTTGGGTAAAAATAAATTTTTGATTCGATTTTTTTTAACCTATTTTTATACTTACCATCAAAAAAGTATATTATATATATTGATATTGTCATTCCTTTTGTAATTTCCTTGTCTGTCTGTCTGTCTGTCTATCTGTCTGTCTGTCTGTCTGTCTGTCTGTCTGTCTGTCTGTCTGTCTATCTGTCTGTCTGTCTGTCTGTCTGTCTGTCTGTCTGTCTGTCTGTCTGTCTGTCTGTCTGTCTGTCTGTCTGTCTGTCTGTCTGTCTCTTCTGTCTGTCTCTTCTGTCTGTCTCTTCTGTCTGTCTGTCTATCTGTCTGTCTGTCTGTCTGTCTGTCTGTCTGTCTGTCTGTCTGTCTGTCTGTCTGTCTGTCTGTCCGTCTGTCTGTCTGTCCGTCTATCTGTTGAGGTCACCATAACGCCTAAACGAAAAAAGCTGGTTACTGATATTTGACAAAGGTATGCTTCAATTCTAGGAAAATTCTGGTATTAAAACTGCGCAAAAACGGTTGATATTTGACCATAGCTCCCGTATAACCTCTTCTAGGCTTATCGTTTATTTGCTAATAAATGAAAAATTATAATAGCTTTGATGATAGGATTTAGCACAGAGAAGTTCTACATGATCATTATGCATAAAATTTCATTGAAATCAGTTCACATTTAACCATAGCTCCCATACAAAAAACTTACGGAAACAGCCTAAATTCCACCATAAATACACTTGAATACCAATAAATGATACACTGCAATAGCTATGGTCACTAAATTTAGCACAAGAAAGTCTTATGTGAATACCAGCCAGTATTCAATCAGTAGTCAATCGGTCACCATGTGACCATAGCTACCATATAAACAAGTAAGAAAAGCTATAGTCGGTCAAGCCCGACTATATTATACCCTTCACTGCTATGGTCAAATATGGATCGAAAATTTAACAAGTTTTCCTTATGTCTTAGACATACATACATATACTATATGTTTCAAAATTTCGAGATTTATTTCATTTCCGACTAAGGGTCTTATATGGGAGCTAGGGACAATCGTAAACCGATTGTTATAAAATTTTGGTTATTGGTTTATATATACAAAATATTTATCTGTGCAAAGTTTTAGTAGTCATATACATTTATCTTTAGAGTTATAAATGCTTTTGTACTTTTATGTGTACATAAATGTCTTTTGAGAATGTGTTTTGTATGGGAGGTATGGTCAAATATGGGCCGATTCCTACACAATTATTTACACTGATTAAGGTTATTATAAGCAATATTTGTGTTAAATATTATCAAAATACAAGTAAATTTATGGCTGTAAAGGTCCAAAAACTCTATTCCGGGAAGGCATCCCTATGGGAGGTACCCGAAATAGTAATCCAATTTCGCCCAAAAAGTAAAGGCATCGTGCTTACCCCATAATATGACCCTGTGCCAAATCGAATTATCTTTAAAGTTAAGACCTGTACAATGATAACAAGCTTACATATATAAACGGCCAGCCAGCCGGATGGACATCGTTAAAACAACTCAGGGAGTGATTCTAAGTCGATTGGTGTACTAAAAGGTGAGTCTCATTTCTATGCGTTACAAACATCATCATCACCCTTTCGACCTATGGTGGTGAAGGGTATAAAAACTTATGGAAATACAAAAAGGGTCTGCCCGTCAGACAAAACCGCGATAGCGTCTTAACAAGAAAAGCTAGAGGGACAAAATTCTACAAAAGTGTTTTCGATTTCTTAAAAAATTTGTATATTGAAAATGACCGAAATCGGTTCACATTTACTTAGAGCCCCCATATAACCCCGCCCCGGGAATCACATTAATGCTAATAAATTGAATACAATTGTAATAGCTATGACGACTTAATTTAGAATAGAGAAGTTATATGCAACTATTGGTCAGTATATCAAATTTTATAGGAATCGGTCCATATTTTACTATAGCTTTTATATAAAAACCACTCCCGGAAACCAAAAAAAAGATGTAACAAAGGCCAGTTAAAAGCTATTAAATTAGAAACTGTGACAGCTATGTCCACTTAATTTTGTAAGAATAAGCTTTTTGTAAATGCCAGCCATTGTGTATAATTTTGTGACGATCGGTCAACATTTGACTATAGTTCTAATATATATAGCATCCCCTATTTTATAACAACCATCAAAATAAATGGGGGGTATATTGAGATTGTCATTCCGTTTGTAATTTCCTTAATATTGTCTAAAAAACCAAAAGGGATATATATTCTGAATCCTTATGAAATTGTAAGATGATTGAGCGATGTCCATCTGTATATCCGTCCGACCGTCTGTCTGTCCAGATAACGCCTAAACTGAAACTTGGCAGTGATATTTTTCATTTCTGGGAACAGTTTGGTGTTGAAATTGTTCGCAATTGGTTCACATTTGACTATGTATAAATTGGTTTACATGTTACCATAGCTCCCATACAAAACACTTACGAAAATAGCCTAAATTCCATCATAAATATACTTGAATGCAAATGATAAACTGTAATAGCTATGGCCACTGAATTTAGCTGGTATTTGAATACCAGCAAGTGCGCCAAATTTTGTTACAATCGGTCATCATGTGGCTAGAGCACCCATATAAAAAATTTACGGAAACACAAAAGTACAAATAGAAAAGGGGGTTTATGTCTGTCTGTCCGTCAGCTGTTATAATTTCTCATTTATTAGAAAATAAGCGATTAGCCTAAGCGAGGTTATACGGGGGCTATGGTCAAATGTGAACCGATTTTGCCCAATTTTAATAGCAGATTTGTTTAATAAATAAGGAATATTTTTGCTAAGCTCCTTTTGTTAAGGCTCTATCGGGATTTCAACAGACTGACAGACATAAAGACAGACAGACAAACAGACAAACAGACAGATAGACAGACAGACAGACAGACAGACAGACAGACAGACAGACAGACAGACAGATAGACAGACAGACAGACAGACAGACAGACAGACAGACAGACAGATAGACAGATAGACAGACAGACAGACAGACAGACAGACAGACAGACAGACAGACAGACAGACAGATAGACAGACAGACAGACAGACAGACAGACAGACAGACAGACAGACAGACAGACAGACAGACAGACAGACAGACAGACAGACAGACAGACAGACAGACAGACAGACAGACAGACAGACAGACAGACAGACAGACAGACAGACAGACAGACAGACAGACAGACAGACATACAGACAGACAGACAGACAGACAGATGGACAGGCAGCGGGACATCGCCTTAGAATTTCATGATATACATAATTTTTTTTTTTTTTGTTTTCAGAATATACATCAATTTTGGTTTTTGAGCTAGTATTAAGCATAGCTGTATAGTGTGATTAAAATAAAAAATAAAACTACTTTTTGAATTATTTCAATTATTTGTTACTTAATATGAATAATTGTTATTCTATTTCATGAATTTTAAATTAAATTATTTGCTTGATTTATTCCTTCTAAAAGAAATTAAATTAAAGTATAAGTTATTATTCTTAATATAAATAAATTTTTCAGAAAATTATTTGAAAATTTTTGAATCCAATATTCTTCATTCTAAACAAAAATATCAAAATTTAAAATATTTGAATAATACTAGCAAGAATAATATTCGATATTTTTTTATTCAAATATTGAAAAAATTCATATTTTTCCAACAATTTTATTTCAAACAAAATTTCTAAAATATTAAAATTTTTTATTTATTTCAAACTTTTTGTATTGATTAATTTTATTCAAACCAAAAAATTAAGAATAAAATTTATTTCATACAATTTTGAAGAATTTTTTGAATCTTCAAACATTTAAAGTAAATAAATTTATTTGTTTTGAGATTTGAAAAATAAAACAAAAAATAATAATAACAAAAACTAAACTACTCTCAATACACAAAGCAAAAATTCATACAAGCGAAAATTGATTGGGATCTTCCATAATTTTCGCAATCAAAATATAGGTCGCAAAAAATTTTTATGAAATTGGCAGAAATCGATCTATTATTTCGGAGAACTCACATTGGTCAGAATTCCCGGAATAAAAATTTTGACCACAAATTTGTGTATTTTGTATTTAATTTCGAAGAAATATTTATTTTACAAATAAAAATCATTGCACCAAATTTCGTTGCAATCGGAGATCAACCTGTTGACCAATTGCGCAATAAAAAAAAATATAAAAAGTTCATACAAGTTTGTTTACTTGGATCTTATTTCACCTTATTGTAAGGTATCATATGGTCGGTCTTTACCGGCACTTTTTGTTTTTACTTATTTTATCAAAAAACTGTGATCAGCGACGAACCTCAATTTAAATTGAATCAAAATTTAGGCTCATACCTAAGACCACAAATGTTGGCACCCTAAAATGCAATACTAAAGATACACTCTCTATTAAAAATTATATAATGGATATCTTAACTTAATATCGAAAAAAATGTATTTTGTTGGTCGTTGGAAAATATGGTCACCATAACTATAATAAATTTACTTGGATATTCAGTCAGCAGGCTGGACGAACATCATTAAATTCACCTAGATGGATGTAAGACTAATATTTTATTGCGTTAGAAATGCAGCACAAACCCAATATATCCTTTCCACCCATGGTGACGAAGGATAAAATTATTTCTATACTTAAAATATTTGTAAACTAAAATTTATGTCCGATCTTCTTTACCCACTTCAAACACTAGATCGTCTACATTATTATGATTATAATTATCACACCAAAAACCATCGTCTTCACTAAGTTTTTAATCTTTTTTCTATTTTAAAAAATCTGTAAACGATTTTCAATAGTCAAAAAATCTTGTTTGAAATAAATTCTCAAAATATTTTATTTTTACTGTTTACAGAAAATTTTGAAATAATCAAAAAAATTTGTTTGAATTAAAATTATTCAAAAAATTTTGTTGTGAATAAAATTATTCAAGCTAAATTTTCTTAAATAAAAAAATTTTGGGAGTTTTGAAGAAATTTTAATTTTATTTACAAGCAATAAAATGAAATAAAGAAATATTTTATTTCTTTGAAAGGAATACAAATTTAAATTATTTCAATTTTCACAAAAAAATATTGATTTCATTTCAAAGATTGTATTTGAAACGTAATGATTTTAAATAATAACTTAACATAATAAATCCAGAAAACCACATGCAAATTGTTATTTTATTTTAAACAATCTTAAATAATTCTAACTTAATTATATTCCTTGTAAGTAAACTAAAATACAAAATAATTAAATTTTGTTCAAAATTTTATATAAAAATAATCGAAATGTACAGCTATGGTATTAAGGATAAGTATAAAGCTAGCATTAAGTTACAAACGGAATGACAACTTTAATATACCGTCCATTGTTTTTGATGGTGGGAATAAAAAAACATCAGTCATTTAATTTACCGGCATAAATATCTTATTCTGTTTCCATCGAGTATTCTTGCCATAGCTGAAAACATTTAAGCTTTTAAAGTAGGTCTGAGACCCACCTTTTAGTACACCCATAAACTCAGAATCACTCCCAAATTTTTGTTAACGATGTCCATCCGACTGACCGGTTATCCAATGTACAGGTCGCAACTTTAAAGATAATTTCATGAAATTTGTCACAGGCTCATATGTTAGTCCAAGCACTATCCCTATACTTTTTCTCTGGTAAAATTATTTTACTTTTTCTGGTACCTCCCATGATTGTGTCTTTCTGGAATAGAATTTTTAATCCTTTACAGCCACAAATTTAGTTATATTTTAATAATATTCAGCACAAATATTGCTTATGATAACCCTAATCCTACTTTGTAGGAATCGGCCCATATTTGATCATACCTCCCATACAAGACATATTCTCAAAATTAGTTTAATTTTTTTGTGCTTTTATAAGCACAAAAACGATTATAATTTTAATGATAAAGGCATTTTATTATTAAAACTTTGCACAGATAAATATTTTGTAAATAAAAACCAATAACCGAAATGTGGTAACGATCGATCCACAAATCGCCCTAGCTCCCATACCAGGCCCTTGGCAGATAATGACATAAATCTACTTAGGTCTCGAAATTTTGAAAAATTAGCACGTAGTATCTGTATGTATGTCTCTTAGACTTGAGGAAAACTTTTTAAATTGTTGGCCCATATTTGACCTTAATAGTCGGGCTTGACCCGACTATAGCTTTTCTTACTTGTTATTACTGAAACGCATTTTACCCTGACTTGAACCCAGATACAAGTTGTTATGTTAATCTATAAGAGATACGGTAGTAAAGTAAGCATGTTTTTTTCTTAATTTTTTAAGAAGTTTTCGAAAACATAAAAATCTTTTAGATCGGACCCAATTGGCGAAAGTTATACGGACCCAAAGGTTCTATGTACCCGAGGTTGGCAACTTTCTCCCACTGTGCTACCGACAAATACGTTCTTAAACATTGATCTAAAAGCCTCACACCTCATCTCTTGACGTTCAAAATTTTGTCAAAATCCGTCTAGTAGTTTAGAAATTGCAGAGTTAATACCACTGTGCACCATTAACTTTATTTGCACACATTACTCTCCAATATTTAGCTTAAAATTGCTATGGGAGGCAAAGTTTTCAGAGCTCTTAAAGGCTATGTATTATAGCTTGATGTACGTGTTTAGTATCATTGGATCGGAAAAGACCAGGAGATGAACAGTATGTAAAAAACTTTTTGAGGTGAGTTGATCTTTTTACACTTTGTATCGTAAAACAAAAAAATATTATTTTTCTGCTTTTTTAAGGAAAATAATTTCAATATTTGATATTTTGTAGAAATGACATGGATAAAGATATCACAATGAAATTTTGCAGTTATGTAGATCAAAAAGATCTTAAAGCGATGGACTAAAAAAAATTCCAATTTTAACTGAAAAATTCCCCCATTCCCAACTCGGGGAAAAGGGGTTTTAAAAAATGAGTTTTTTTTACAAATATGGCAACGCTGCCTCTATTTTCAGCGCGTTTCAGAAAAAACTTTTCTAATCAATAGCAGATATGTCAGAAAATATAAACATTATAATTTTTTTTTAAATCGGTGTTTTGGCTTTTGAGAAATTTTTGTTTAAACTAAATTTTTTTTTTACAAATTGGCATTTTTTGGAGAGGACATGTGCGAGGACCAAAAGTCGAATTAGCAAGAAATTTGTTTTATACGCATTCTCATTATGTTTTCTTTGAAAAACTTTAAAAATCTTTTTATGTTTCCCAAGAAAATATTTTTTTATGAGTGAAAAAATATAGCTAACTTTTAGGGAAAAATTAAAAAAAAGCAAAGTTTTTTTTAAGTTTCAACTTTGAATATTTGTAACTTTCAAACGAAAGAAGATATCTATAACCGACTTGCACAAAAATTTTATAGAATTTTGTAACAAATTTAACAATTTTGGTCCTCAAGTGCGTCCACCAGATCAAAAAAGCTTAAAAACATAGGTAAAAAATCAACCCAAAAATTTTTTTTTGTAGATCTTCTCAAGGACAACTTAAGTTTAAAATTTCTTTTCAATCTATCCATAAATGGATTTTTGGCGAATTTTTAAAAAAGTCGAACACCCGAGGTGACCAACTTTGAAGGTCCATCAATCACTCTCCCGACCCCTCGTGGAACAGTGCTTTTGAAAACCAACTCGAATACTCCTTGACTATCACAATGCCAAAATTCCATTCAAATATCTCGAGTCGTTCAAAAGTTACAGAATTATTTCTAAAAAAAGCGTCCGTAAACCACTGTGTGTTGATGTGATGTTGAGCCACATCACCCTCAAAACACGAAAATAAGCTTTACATCGTCTGTAATGATGAAAAAGCTGATAAGTTTAAATATTTGAATTTTAATATATGTAGGCACTAACACTTCACATAAAACTTTATCTCTTTCATCATACATATTTCCAAAACTAAACCCCTTACAAATTTTACATAAATTTTAAAATCCCACTTCGACATTTTCTATAGTATAATTTTAGGTGTCCAAAACATGAAAAGTTTTTTTAGCATTGAAAAAAAAACACATAAATTATTCAACTACCATTAAATATTCAAAAAAAGAAATTCCATTAGAAAAAAAAACGCAAAATAATCTTATATTTCAATTTCCATTAACTTAATTTATAACTTTCCCAGAATAATACAGATGTAGTTAGTTATTCTGTTGTGTCAGACTTAATCCTTTTAAGAAATAAATATGCTTATGCAAATAGAGTAGAAAGTATATAAATACATATATATATTTCTTATATACACATATATTTAAAAAAATTCAAAACATATTTATTTATGTACAATATCTAATATTTTAACGTTTATTTTAATACAAAAAACTCTTTTGGCTTAAATCTTTAATACACTAGAATGTAGTTCTAACTCACAGTGATTGTCATAGAGTGACACATTTTATTAAGATAAATACAGTTTTTTTTTATTTTTTGAAATTTAATCCGAATTCCTAACACAAATTTACTTTAGACTACAAATATTTTGTTTACTTTTTAACCAGTTTTTTTTTTTTTTTGGTGAAATTTAAAATTTATTCATAGACAGTTAGAAAATTGTCGCCATACTAAAAACATTTTTGTAAATGCGACATTTTTCTGTTAAATTTTCACCAAAAACAACAATAATTGTTGTAAATATTTGTGTATATGTGTGTGTCTGTATAATTTCATTAGTATTAGTTAGACGGATACTATAGTCTGTCTGCCTGTATTAGAGAATTTTCCTTATTTTTCTCTTGTAAACAAAATTTTCAGTTCTGTTTATACTTGAATTAACATCGATAAGATTTAGTTTAATATTAAGGCGAAAAACAAAAGAAAATTTATAATGTAAAACAACCTCTTCAATATTATCTAAACGACAACAAATCTGTTGGGAAAAGTATGTCAATGTGTCCGAGTATAAATAATTTTTACAGTCAAGAACATATAGGAAAAGTAAAAGAAAACAACTATATTTATACATACATATGGGATATTCCTATTATTTTTATACCATACACCATTAAACTAATTTTAAACAAATTTTCTAAAGAAATTTTTTTATTGAAAATTTTCTATAGAAATTTTTTTGTATTAAAAAATTTTCTATGAATTTTTTTTATACACATTTTGTATAGAAAAATTTTCCATAGAAATTTTTTATAGAAAAATTCCTGTAGAAAAATTTTCTATAAATAATTTTCTAAAGAAAATTTTTCTATAAAAAATTTTTCCATAGAAAATTTTGTAAAGAAATTTTTTATAAAAAAAAGATTTTCCATACAAAATTTTATAAGAAATTTTTCTATAGAAGAAAAATTTTATAAGAAATTTTTCTATAGAAGAAAAATTTTATAAGAAATTTTTCTATAGAAGAAAAATTTTATAAGAAATTTTTCTATAGAAGAAAAATTTTCTATAGAAATTTTTAATATTAATAATATTAATAATTTTGTGCAGAAATTTTATAGAAAAAAGTTGGAATAATTAATTCCTAAAAATTATTAGAAATTTTTTAGAAAAATTTTTTATAGAAAATTTAGAAAAATTTTCTATAGAAAAATTTTTTGTAAAAAAATTTTCTATAGAAATTTTTTATAGAAAAATTTTCTAAAGAAATTTTTCCATAGAAAATTTTCTAAAGAAAATTTTCTAAAAGAAATCTTTTATGGACAAATTTTCTATAGAAATTCTGTATGGAAAAATTTTGTTCACAAATTTTTTATAGACAAATTTTCTATAGAAATATTTTGTAGAAAATGTTTTTATTTTTACAGAAAAATTTTTAATAATAAAATTTTCTATAGAAATTTTTTATAATTTTTTTTTTTTTTTTTAATTTTTAGAAACATTTTCTATAGAAAAAATTTTTATTGAAATTTTTTATAAAAAAAGTGTGTATAGAAATTTTTTATAGAAAAATTTTCTTTAAAAATTTTTTATAGAAATTTTGTATAGAAAGAAATTTTTTATAGAAAAATTATCTATAGAAATTTTTTATAGAAAAATTTTCTATAAAAATTTTTTAAAGAAAAATTTTTTATAGAAAAATTTTCTAAAGAAATTTTTTATAGAAAAATTTTCTATAGAAATTTTTTATAGAGAAAAGTTCTAATAATTAATTCCCAAAAATTATTACAAATTTTTTATAGAACAATTTTCCATAAAAATTTTTATAGAGAAACTTCCATTGGAAATTTTTTATAGAAAAATTTTCTAAAAGAAATTTTTTATGGAAAAATTTTCTATAGAAATTTTGTATGAAAGAATTTTGTTTACAAATTTTTTATAAACAAATTTTCTATAGAAATATTTTGTAGAAAATTTTTTTATTTTTATAGAAAAATTTTTAATAATAAAATTTTCTATAGAAGTTTTTTATAAAAATTAAAAAAAAAATTTTAGAAAAATTTTCTATCGAAAAAATTGTTATTGAAATTTTTTTAAAAAAAATTTTTATAGAAAAATTTTCTATAGAAATGTTTTATTTTTTATCGAAAAATTTTCTATGGAAACTTTTTATCGAAAAATTTTCTATAGAAATTTTTAATATAAAAATTTTGTATAGAATTTTTTTTTTTATAGAAAAAGAAGAAGTTTTTTTAAAGAAAAATTTTCTATAAAACTTTTTTATTGAAAAAAGTTCGAATAATTAATTCCTAAAAATTAATAGAAATTTTTTATAGAACAATTTTCTATAGAAATTTTTTGTAGAAAAATTTTTTGTTGAAAAATTTTTTGTAGAAAAATTTTTTATAGAATTTTTTTTAGAAAAATTTTCTATTAATTTTTTATAGAAAAATTTTCTATAGAAAATGTTTTCTAGACAAATTCTCTATAGAAATTTTTCATATTTAGAAAAGTTATCTATAGAAAATTTTTTAAAGAAAAATTTTCTTCAGACATTTTTTATAGACAAATTTTTTAGAGATTTTTTATAGAAAATTTTTTATAAAAATTTTTTACAGAAAAATTTTCTAGAAAAAATTATTTATCGAAAAATTTTCTATAGAAATATTTTGTAGAAAAATCTTCATATAGAAAAATTTTTATTTTTATAGAAAAATGATTAATAATAAAATTTTCTAATTTTGTTAATTTTTTTATAGAAACATTTTCTAAACAAAAAATTTTTAAGAAATTTTTTTTAGAAAATTTCTTTAGAAAATTTTTCTGTATGAATTTTCTATAAAAAAAAGAAAAATTTTCTATAAACATTTTTTACAGGAACAGTTTTCATTTTCTACAGAAATGTTTTCTAGAAAAATTCTCTATAGAAATTTTTTATATAGAAAAGTTATCTATATAAAATTTTTTAAAGAAAAATTTTCCTCAGACATTTTTTATAGACAAATTTTTAAGCGATTTTTTATACAAAAATTTTTATAAAAATTTTTTACAGAAAAATTTTCTAGAAAAAATTATTTATCAAAAAATTGTCTATAGAAATATTTTGTAGAAAAATCTTCTTATAGAAAAATTTTTATTTTTATAGAAAAATGATTAATAATAAAATTTTCTATAGGGGTTGTTTTTTTGTTAATTTTTTTATAGAAAAATTTTCTAAAAAAAAAATTTTAAGAATTTTTTTTTAGAAAATTTCTTTAGAAAATTTTTCTGAATGAATTTTCTATAACAAAAAAAGAAAAATTTTCTATAAAAATTTTTTACAGGAACAGTTTTCACAGTTTTCATTTTCTATAGAAATTTTTTATAGAAAAATTTTCTATAGAAATTTTTCATAGAAAAGTTTTCTATAGAAAATTTTATATAGAAAAGTTATCTATAGAAAATTTTTTAAAGAAAAATTTTCTTCAGACATTTTTTATAGACAAATTTTTTAGAGATTTTTTATAGAAAATTTTTTATCAAAATTTTTTACAGAAAAATTTTCTAGAATAAATTATTTATCGAAAAAATTTCTATAGAAATATTTTGTAGAAAAATCTTCTTATAGAAAAATTTTTATTTTTATAGAAAAATGATTAATAATAAAATTTTCTATAGGAGTTTTTATTTGTTAATTTTTTTATAGAAAAATTTTCTATAAAAAAATTTTTTAAGAAATTTTTTTAGAAAATTTCTTTAGAAAATTTTTCTGAATGAATTTTCTATAAAAAAAAGAAAAATTTTTTACAGGAACAGTTTTCATTTTCTTTAGAAATTTTTTATAGAAAAATTTTCTATAGAAATTTTTTATAGAAAAATTTTCTATAGAAATTTGTTATAGAAAAATTTTCTATAGAAATTTTTTATAGAAAAATTTTCTATGGAAATTCTTTTATAGAAAAATTTTCTATAGAAATTTGTTATAGAAAACTTTTCTATACAAATTTTTTATTGAAAAATTTTCAATAGAAACTTTTTTTGGAAAAATTTTCTATAGAAGTTTTTTATAGAAATTTTTTAGAGAAAAATTTTCTATAGAAACTCTTCATAGAAAAATTTTTTATAGAAAAATTTTCTTCAAAAATTTTTTTTAGAAAAATTTCCTATAGAAATTTTTTATTGAAAATTTTCTATAGAAATTTTTTATAGAAAATTTACTATAGAAATTTTTTATAGAAAATTTTCTATAGAAATTTTTTATAGAAAATTTTCTATAGAAATTTTTTCTAGAAAATTTTCTATAGAAATTTTTTATAGAAATTTATGATAGCAATATAAATTTATGCTAGCCACTGTATTTGTTATGTATGTATATATGTATATTTAATACAACTATAATTTAGATACATATGTACATTAGGGTGTCCCTTATATGGCAAAAAAATTTTTTTTTTACAATTTCGAAACGCATACCCTCCAATTTTTTTATAAATGCTAAAATGTACTTAAATATGAAATTTCATATCTGTAGCATGATTGCAACCCGTGGCGAATGAGCTCTAAAGTTTAATAAAAAATGGTGTTTTGGTCTGATATTTTGGCTTGATCCAAAACTAATTAAAATGCAACAAATAAAGTAAATATGAGTAAAACTAAATAAATATAAATACAAACTTTTATTTAAATATTTACAAATTATAATAATAATGAATTAGGGTAACTTCTCTTTAGTGTAGTTTTTTACAGTCTGGATACAGATTTCTATGTTCCTGAACACAACGCAACAAAAACTGTTTTTGCTCTTCTTCAGCCGTGATAAGACCATTAAAATCTTGCATTAATTTAACAGCTCTTTCAGCAGTGTCATTACGACCTTCAAACGACTTAATCATCTTCTAGCTTCCAAAAAAGCAGGATTGTCACCCCACGAAGATACGTCTTCCCGAAGAAAACTGTCGTCGAGATAGAAATCGTTTGCTTCTTTGAGTCACAAAATATCCAGCGTCATATCTGAAATAAAGAAAAAACCATTAAAATAAGCAAAAACTAAACCACAAAACTTTGAAAAAGAAACAAGAAAATATTAAGTACTTACCAAACAAATTTTGCGTAATTTCTTCCTTCGATGGGACATAGCGTTTAGAGGAATCTGAACTTTCGTCTCTGTTTAAATTATTAATTATTTTTGTCTTGGTTTTGGTATCAACTTCTTCATCAAAAGTGATAACATGACTGTTTCTTCACACAAATACCATAAATGATGAATAAACTTGCTTTATGGATGCCTTGGAACTTGTCGCGTCTACCTTTTCATATTCTTTTAGAGCTTTCAAAAAGGACAAGTCTTGGTTAGGTTCTTTAACTGCCATTGTACATTCGAGCCAAGGTTTGGTATACAAGGTGACGATAAATAAACAAACATCTTGTGTAGAGCATTTTTGTCCTTTGCAGTAATTTTAAGTTGCGATTGAAGCAAACATATTTTTATAGAATAGATTGCTCTCGCCATCCATCGCGCTTGATGCAAAGCTCCGGGGGGCCTGAGTTTTAGCTTATTCTCTGTGTCTCCTCCTAAGAACACAACGCATAGTTCAACCAATTTGCGGTAATCGTCTCTAACAAAAGATTTTTCCAGTTCAGTCTTATAAAAAGTTAACAACGATGTAATGTTTGTCTTAGCAATATGTGCTTTAACGAAATTTAGAGGTTATCAGTGTTAATATTTTTCCAATTATCTCTTAACTTTTTGAAAATTGGAATATCTGGGCTACTTGTAATATGTTTTACCTTGGTTTCAAAAACAGCTTTAAGGACCAACTCATAAACATGATGACGACAAGCAAAAAGCAGCAATTCCCTTTCTAAAGTCTGCTCCAGAATAGCACAAGCCCAACTTAAATGGCCAGTATTGGAAGCTGTTGTATCGCAGCACATTATCTGTACTTTGTCATGGAGGGTCCAGTCAAAGAGAGCAGTTGAAATGGCTTCAGCTTGATGTTATCCAGAAGAACTCTCTAATTTCGGTACTGCAAGAAGTTGTTCTCTATCGTCAAATGAACTTCGTACATATAATCCAGGTAATAGTTTTCCATCCCAATGAACTGTGACTACGTCAGGCAAATTATTCTTTAAGTCAGTTTTTATTGCTTCTGCCCTGAATTTTCTCGCTTGAGTACGAATTCGCTGAATCGAGGATTTGTTTATAGGGAAATCATCGCTGTTCAGACCAAGCGCTTCTACAACCGCATGGAGAATGTAAACTGAGTCCCTTATGCTTAATTGGCATCGATCTAAAGCTGCTACCAGTTTAGAAGTTATTAAACTTTTCGCTCCTCTTTTAAAACTTTTTTCAGGGCAAGGAATCTGAGTACTAAGTTCAGAGTTCGTCATCCGAATTCTCAAGACATTCCAAGTTATCTATCGAAGAAGTAGATGCAACAGCCAATAACTCCCTTTGTTTTACCTTTCTTTCTTCTTCTTCCAATCGTCTTTGCCTAACTCGTTCTTCTTTCTCCGCCAATTTTTTGTCAATTCCACCTAAGCATCCCGGTCGACTTGGCTCTCTCTGTTTCCTTAAGAAATCTTTGTCTTCCTCTCTTCATTCTGTCAAAGGCATCTGCATGTGCAATATCAAATAAGTTATCAAGGTCTTTTACAAAATTATTTTCACGATTCTTGAAAGTCAACTGAGTTTCCTTACAGTTTTTTTGCAGCTCCCTCCAAACATGATATAAATCAACAAGTTTCTTCACGCAGTTAGGGATTGCCTTCGTAGGAATTCTGGCTTTTTCCCAAAATATAATGCACTCTCTTATAAGAAGATTCGCACTTTCACTAATAGTCAGCTTGACTTCACGAATATTGTAAAATAAAACGGTGAGAACTTGTCGATTAGATGGTACTTTTGCACCATTTATCTGGTGGCTTGGCAGTCCGATAAGGAAAATATTTTGTTTATCACTTCGTAATTCGACTGACATTTTTTTAATAATAAAACCGCACTTTATGAAACACACTATTGGAATAGCAAATTACCATCGAAAAAAGACATAAATTTGCCAGCTGAGTAAAAAAGGGAATTACCTCTTTAGATAGACGTATATAATATATGTGAAAGCTCATTTTCTTGAAAGGAATGAATACGAAAGCTGCATCATGATATAATAATCAAAGCTATCTTAACAATATTTTGTCATGATATGAAAATCACTTTTATAAAATCTATATAGTTATGTATAGTTATTTTGACCAAATTGAGGAAATTTATACATACATATGTATTAACTAAATAATTAAACAAAAGGAGTTAAAAAATGTATTTTGGAACAGCGAAGCGGACCAGGTTCTGCTAGTTTCATATTAAATATAAATAAACTTATTAAAAATTACTAAAATAAAAAAACACAACAGTAAAATGTTAAAAAATATTGAAAATTGAATAAAATACGTACAAATTATAATGACTTATACCAATATTGACCAAAAATTACCCATACTTACAACAATTAACTTTGTCGCAAGTCGGCACGGGTTATCATTCTAATATCAAAGTAAATTTTTTTCTGGAGCCTTCTATGATTATTTCGAAACTTTTTAGCGGGTATGCGCAAAAAAATATTGAGGTCCAAAAATAAGGGACACCCTAATGTACATAAGTGAAAAGCCGACTACATATTCTATGCTAAAAGTCTTAAGATTAACTACTACATTCAAAGTATATAAAAAGTATTAAATACATATGAAAATTATAAATATGTTATAACAATTAGAATAATATATTTACAAAAAATTATTGAATAAGAGCATAAAGAATGAATTTAATAAGTTCGTTATCATGAAATTCGAAAAAATCTTTAATTAAATACAAGTTTTAAGAAAATTTTTAGTTTTTATTTTATTTTTTCTTTTAAAAGTGAATTTCTAAATTTTTTTAATTATTTTATCTTATGAAAATATTTGTAAAAATTATTTTAGTTTTAAAACAAGTAAGAACTTTAAAGTCGGTCAAGGCTATAAAGTAGTTGTTGTTAAAATTAGAACAGGTGGGGAACGGCTCTAAACCATACAATTTTGCACCCCTTTTCTACCCTTTTTAACTTTATAATATTCATTCTACACAAATAAATAGATTATAATGTGGCATTAGTAATGCATTACTGATTGATTTATCATCGGCCTGCCAAATTGCAAGGGGTACAAGGGGTACTTCTCTCAGACAATGAGCTGCATCCGATTCTATTTTTAGACTCATTGAAAGGGACCTACGTTTTTACGCCGACTTCGAACGGCAAATGCATTAGTTAGACAAGTTTTTCATAGCCTTATACTCAACAACCAGTGGCTAGCTGAGTTATGAGGTGAACCGTCGCTTATTTTTTGAAAATTAATTTTTTTCAAATGTGTCTGACCGTGGATTGAACTTGGGACCTCTGGTATGCTAGGCGGATGACTAACCTGCTACACCACAGCGGCTCACTTGCAAAAGGTACTGATCATAAATTTTAGTCAAAAGATTGTATGATTATAACATTGACCTACAAAAAAAAAGGAACTACACTTACCAATTTTTTATTACCTATTCAACCTCATTCAAACACTTACATTCATAGCATCAGATCTGGTTTTCGAGATATTGAGTATTTTATGTTTTTGGTAGAAACCAAGTTTTTGGGTAATTTTGTTGAAAAGTGTAAAGTGGCGCTGGAACATCTTCAATACTTTTAAGATTTTGGTTTTTTACCGAATTGTACACATGTCCTCATTAGACAAAAGAAAACACAAGTAAGAAACTGCTATAGTCGGTCAAGCCCGACCGTACGATACCCTTTACCACTAAAGTCAAAGGTGTTATTTTTCCTATATAAAGACAAATATTTGCTAAATTTTGCCATCGTACAAACATTTTCTCAAAACCTATATATTTAAACTGTCATTTGCACTTTTATGAGAGCTAGGGTCAAATGTAGACCGATTATCTTGAAATTTGATTACAGTTATAACAAAAATTATGTGTGCAAAAAATAATCATGAAATTCGCCTTATCTTTAGATTTACGTGCGTTTTAGTGATTTTTGTCTAATTTAGTGCGTTTTGACAAAAGAGTTTGTATGGGAGCTATGGTCAAATGTGGACCGATTTCAACGAAATTTGTTACAGTGACTATAGTTTACATAAGCAGTATTTGTTCAAAAAGAATGATTATTCGCATTTGATCCCAAATATGTTACATTTATTTATTAATGTAACAGACCAATTTATTGATAAAATACCAAAAAATGTTTGCGGAGAAACCAAATTCCTCGACGCGTTTCGATGGTTGGTTAAGCCATCTCTTTAGGAGGATTATCCCCTATTTAGACACGTCGAAATTTCATGAAAAATATTGATATTTGTGGCCAATATATCAATTCCGGGAAGTGGGACCTATGGGTGGTACCATAAATAATGGACCGATTTTGACGAATTTCAATAGCCATAGTCTTACTATCAAAGGTATTATCTGTGAAAAATTTCATCAAATTATCTTTAACTTTACCTGCAGTTTGAATACAAGGTTTACATGAGGGTCCAGCCAGGCAGACGGACGGACGGACGGACGGACGGACGGATATCGCTAAATCGACTCAGAAAGTGATTATAAGCCTATTGGTATACTTAAAGGTGGTTCTAAGACAAATATTTCTATGCGTTACATACATCAGCACAAACTTATAATAAAAACATTCCGATTAAACTAAAAGACACTTAAAGCTAAAATCTTTAATCGATCAAACTTCATTTCAGGGGCTGTCAGGCTAAACTATTATTGTCATGCCCTTATAAAGTATTTATAGTCACAATAAATCAAATCATGTCCTTTCATCTTTCACACAAAAACTTATTTCCATTAACATTAATATTCATCCAACAAACCCAAACTTCCACAAAATCCTATTTTCCTAATTAACCATTTTGTTTTCTTAATTAAATGCCATTTTCTATACAAAATCGCCAAAACCACACAAAAGGTAAAACTTGGCACGAAATTGGTCATTAATTTTGAGTTTTTGTTGAGCTGATGAAAGAGATATTAAATGTCTAACAACTTCATTGACAAGCAGACAGACGGACGATTTGGTTTGAGAGGAAATGCTAACATCAACCAATTTTTATGTAAATGTCATGGTAACAAAACAATAAAGAGACTCGCCTGCACAATGGGTTTAAGTTTTATTGTATGTACCTTAAAATATGGTTTTATTACTTGTTCTTTTGAAAACAAAATCAAGCAAAGAATGAAGTTAAATTTATGCTTTTGAACATTTAAATTGTTTGTTTTAAAGAAAAGAAAATGCGTCGTTGAAAACACTTAAAAGTCAAACGTTTTGAAAAGATTTATTTATAACAGAATGATAATATTTTCTGATTTTAGTGCAGTGATACTTTGCTTCTCAGTATTTATTTCATACAAAATAAATAATATAACTTCAAGGAAAGATAAATAAAAAAATAAGTACTTGAAGATAAAATAAAACAAAAAAATTAAGTTTCAGATTTTTGTTTAAATGTAAAGAGTGTTTCCAATAAAATATGTCTTTACTATTTCAGAATAAATATTTATACCCTTCACCACCATAGGTAGAAAGGGTATTATAAGTTTGTGTTTATGTATGTAACTCATAGAAATATTTGTCTTAGACCCTTTTAGTATACCAATAGGCTTAGAATCACTTTCTGAGTCAATTAAGCGATGTCCGTCCGTCTGGCTGGCTGGACCCCCATGTAAGCCTTGTAATCAAACTACAGGTAGCAATTCTAAAGACAATTTAATGAAATTTGGCAGAGACCATTTTTTGGATAGTGGGACCATCACTATTGAACTTTATCAAAATCGGTTCATTATTTATGGTACCTCCCATACGTCCCACTTCTTGGAATTGATATACTGGCCACAAATATCAATATTTTATCATGAAATTTATAACAAATACTACTTATGTAAACTTAAATCACTGTACTAAATTTCTATGAAATCGGTCCACATTTGACTATATCTCCCATACAAACTCTTCTGTCAAAACGCACTAAATGAGACAAAAACAAGTAAGAAAGTACTATAGTCGGTCAAGCCCGACCATGCGATACCCTTCACCACTAATGTCAAAGGTGTTCTTTTTCGTGTATAAAGACAAATATTTGCTAAATTTTGCCATCATACAAATATATTCTCAAAACTTATACATTTAAGCTGTTTCCGTCATTTGGACTCATATGAGAGCTTGGGTCAAATGTGGACCGATTGTCCCGAAATATAGTAAATTGATTACAGTTATTACGAAAATTATGTATGCAAAAAATAAACTTAAAATTCTCATTGTCTTCGGATTTAGGAGCGTTTTAGTAAATTTTGTCTCATTTAGCGCGTTTTGAGAAAAAAGTTTGTATGGGAGCTGTGGTCAAATATGGACCGAAATTCGGCACAGTAATTTAGGTTTACATAAGCAGTATATGTGTAAAATTTCCTGAAAAAATATTGATTTTTGTGGCCAGTGGGAAGATTTTTGTGGAAGTGGGACCTATGGGAGGTACCATAAATAATGAACCGATTTTGACGAATTTCAATAGCCATGGTCCCATTATCAAAAAAAATGATCTGTGCCAAATTTCATCAAATTTTCTTAAGAATTGCGACCTGTAATTTGATTACAAATTATGCATACATAATTTTTGTAACAACTGCAATCAATTTGCCAAATTTCGAGACAATGGGTCCACATTTTACCCTAGCTCTCATACAAGTCCAAATGATGGAAACAGCTCAAATGTATATGTTTTGAGAATATGTTTTATGATGACAAAATTTAGTTAATATTTGTCTTTAGGCAGGAAGAAGAACACCTTTAACGTTAGTGGTGAAGGGTATCGTATAGTCGGGCATGACCGACTATAGCACTTTCTTACTTGTTTTTTTTTATCACTTTGTCTTTTATAGTTATGTCCGATTCGATACCTTTAAAATCATGAATCTTATATTCTTAAACGAGCAATAATTGTATGTACCTATATATATATATATATATATATATATATATATATATATATCTATATATATATATATATATATATATATATATATATATATATATAGAATGGCTATATATATATATATATATATAGAATGGCTATATATATATATAGAATGGCTATATATATATATATATATATATATATATATATATAGAATGGCTATATCGAAAACGGCTCTAACGATTTTGATAAAATTTGGACAGTGGGTACCTTTTTTGATGTATAGGTAGAAAAAGAAAGGACTTTTGGATCCTTTGCCTCTAAGAGGGTAAAAAGGGGAAAAAATTGAAAATTAAAATTACGTTTTAAACAGCTATGAAAATAAGCGGACAGGTGTTTGGTACTTTTTTGAAACTATGTCCGATAGGGAGTAAAAAAGGGTGAAAATAGTTTTTTTGTTACTTTTTTAACCCACTCTTATATTTTAAACCAAAGAATATAGAAAGAAACTTTGTACTGCAGTCAATAGATGTGGAAGAAATATTGAACACGTACTTGGTACTCTTTTGATTTTGGGACCAAAATGGGTATAAAAGGGATAAAATGATAACTTAACATCTCAAAAGTAATATGAATAGGAATTATGTTAACTGCGTTTTAATAAAATGTACCGAATTCAATTGGTACCAAAGAAGTACCAAATAAGCATATGGAACTTTTTGAAAGTAGTGGATAAAAAGGGGAAATGTTATAACTTTTAAACAAATGAATGTTTGTATGTATGTTCTTTATAGAATAGTAAACTGTGAATTTGATCATATTGTGCTCTTTAGCGAAGATGTTACGGATAAGCCGGGAAAGGTTTTTAAGTTGGTAAGGCTAATTTCCGTTAGGTGGCGCCACTGAAAATTACTAAAAATGAATTAAATCGTAAACTGTATATTTGATCATGCTATGATCTTTAGCAAAGTTGTAGCGCATGAGCCGGCAAAGGTTTTTTAGTTGGTGTGAATAATTTCCGACAGGTGGCGCGACTTAAAATTACTCAAAGTCAATTTAATCGTAAGCTGTACATTTAATCATGCTATAATCTTTAGCAAAGTTGTTGCGGAAAAGCCGACGAAGGTTTATTAATGGGAATGACTAAAGTTCAACAGGTGGCGCCACTAAATATTACTCAAAATGTATTAAATCGTAAACTGTGCATTTGATCATGTTATAATCATTAGAAAAGTTGTTACGCATAAGCAGACGAAGGTTTCTTAGTTGGTATGAACAACTTCAGGTGGCGCCACTGAAAATTACTCAAAATGAATTAAATCGTAAACTGTGCATTTGATCAGGCTATAATATTTAGCAATGTTTTTGCGCATGAGTCGACGGAGGTTTCTGTTGGTATGACCAATTTCCAAAATTTTTCAAAATGAGTTAATCTGTAAACTATGCAAACTATGTGTTGATCGGAAAAAATAAATAAAATAATTCGAAATTAACTGAATATTTGCACAAAATGCTTATCATAAAGTTCCGAGCAAGGCTCGGTCAACCAGGTACTATGTAATTATAACTTAAACTAATTCAAACTAATTATTGTTTGCACTTAATTCCAGTTCATTAGTGTAATAGAAATTTATTGATAAAAGCAAAAAAATTTCGCTGAAACAACTAATTAATGGACGCGTTTCAATGTTTGGTTAGGCCATCATAGTCAAAAGAAGTTTCCCAGTTTTAGACCACTTAATTTGGCACAAGAAAGTCTTATGTGAATACCAGCCCGTGTGTCAAATTTTCTTACAATCGGTAGCTATTTCATCATAGCCCCCATATCAAAAATCGTACGAAAACACTAAAGAGAAAAATGTTTATGTCCGCCTGTCCATTAGATAAAAGCGCTAATAGCGGCTCAACTAGAATAGCTAGAGGGACAAAATTTTATAAATGTTTTTTCGATATCTTCAGAAAGTCGTGTATTAAACAGCTAAATCGTTTCACATTTTAAAGCTATTAAATTATAAACTATGACGGCTATGGCTACTCAATTTTGCATAAATAAGATTTATGTAAATAAATACTAGTCCATGTAATAATTTTTTTGACAATAGGTCATCATTTAACTATAGTTCTTATATATATTACATCGTCTTCTTATATCAATCATTGTTAAGTTCAGAATTTTTATACGGTGGATGTATTAGGAACTCCTATGCACAACGAAAAGTATTCAACAACTTATTAATACAAAACAATTCCCGGTTATGACACCAAATTTCGTGTAAAGTAAATAGTACTTATTTACTTTTAAATATTGAACTATAAAGTTACGGAAAGCGAATTTAGTTCAAAGACCTTACCAACAATACCAACTACCGTAACAATTTTTTGAATTGGTTTACACTTTGAATTAGCTGCATCCTCGAATATAACTTACTTGTTGAGATTATATATATATATAATTCCCCGACAACATTCCAATTGGAACAAGGGGTACTTCTCTCAGACAATGAGCTGCATCCGATTCTATTTTTAGACTCATTGAAAGGGACCTACGTTTTAACGCCGGCTCCGAACGGCAAATGCATTAGTTAGAGAAGTTTTACATAGCCTAATACTCAATAACCAGTGGCTAGCTGAGTTATGAGGTGAACCGCCGCTTTTTTGAAAATTTATTTTTTCAAGTGAGTCTGGCCAGGTATCGAACTTGGGCCTCTGGTATGCTAGACGGATGACTTACCTGCTATACCACGGCGGTTCACTTGTTGAGATTAAAGTCATTTATTTTACTATTTTAACAGAGTATTTTTCAATGACAGAAAAACTCAAAATTTTGTGCGAAGTCAGCTGGACTCAACACATCTATTATGTGTCGAAAGAAACATTCAAATGACTCGGATTTTTAAATGCTGTTAGATATTTAAAGTAAACTCTATTTGATTTTCTTAGCATTAATAAAACTTACATTAGGCTAAAAATTAACTATAACTCACATTTGTGGGCCGGTGCTTCCAAGTCTATTCAAAAGGTTCTCGACAGGAAAATTTACTTATCAGCGACAAAAGGGTTCTGTTCTATAAAGGCAAGAATCAGAGACTCACAATAAGTACCTAATAAAATGAGTACTTTATTGTAAAACGTATATTTTTCATAGAACGGGTATACTAATACTTGTTTAATAACAATACTCGTTTCACTTGTTTCTGTTTATAATGGATACTTCATATATATTGATAATATGTAAATACATGAGTAAAAATTTTCCAAAAACATCCCCAGTGGGAACACAGAGTTGCCTTTTTTATACTTTTAACTGAAATTTTTATTTTTTTTTAATCTGAAGTTCTGATGTTTTAAAAAGAAAAACTTTTCTACTACATTTTTTTTATATATTTTTATCGAAAATTTTTCTATAGCAAAATATTTTTATCGAAAATTTAATATATTAGTAAAATTTGTGCAGAGCATTAATTTTTTATAGTATCTGTTTTATTTTGTAATTATATTATCCATAAAACAGATACAATTTTGTACCAGCTGATATGTGTATTAGCGGGTCATGGGCACTATCTCCCTTCATCCGATTGAGCTCACGTTTTTAGGGAACTATTTTGATATTATTAAGATATGACTATATCTATGTCTAGAGCAAAATACGAATAGATTGATGATATTACGATTTTATGATATGTTTCAGCAAAGTTAAAATTAGAGCTACAACTAGCAAAATGAGTATAACTATAATTAGAGTGATGATAAGAGCTTTTACTTGTGCTGTGACTAGATTTATGACATGATCTGTAAATTAAGGTAAGACTAAAGTAATCAATGAAACTGCAAAACCAGACATAAATGAAAGCATGACTAAATATTTAATAGGATCTGTGACTTAAGCTATGACACGACTTTCGACTAAATCTATAACTAGATTCATGGCTAAAAAAACACACTGCGACATATATAATGAAATAAATGGTTCTTGAATTTTTGTTTTTGGAACTTTCAAAAACTTGATTTACGGAAAAAAACCCTGGGTAGACACTATCGAATACAATAACATTCTGGTTTTGGAATTTTTATAACGCGGGTAAAACCGGGTTTTCATACCCATATATGGCCAAGGCCGTGGGCTGGAACGTCACCAGTTTGCGCAATTTTCGACGTATATTTGATGAACAAAGTAAAAAAGTAGCGATAACTTTTGTTCACTCAAAATATATTCTCAGGCTGTAACTTTGGCGCAAAAAAATGTGCTTCTATTTCTTACAAATTAAAAGTTACAGCCATTTGAAGTTAACTGGAACGTCACACTAAAAGAGAAATGGTCTAAGAGCTTGTACAACATTTTCCAAAATTTCGTAATGTTTTCAAAAACCTGGACACGTTTCCCTCTAACATATCGTAGGTGAAAGATCAAAGAATACTCTACGCACAAAAAATTTATAAAAAATTGCATTTATAGTTGTTTTGGATGCAAAAATGCGAGACTGGAACGTCACCAAAAAAAAGACTGGAACAACACATAAAGTTCTCTTACTTAGGAGCCATGCAAAAACGAATAAATAAAACACTAAAATTTACTTAAAAAATTTTATTTGTTTATTTTTTATTGGATAAAAAAAACAACATCACTTCATGTTTGATTATACTATTCAGTAGGTACCCTGTAGTAAAACTGGGATCATGTCTCTCCATGTCAACACTTTGTGTAACATCAATTCAAATGTCCCCAATTTTAGTTCAGTACTGAAATAGTGAATATATAGAGACAACTATTCTAGTATATATCTGGTGACATTGTCAACGAATGTGTCAACATATATGTATATCAATAGGCCCCGATTTGATCCCAATGTCTCCATTTGGACCAAAAGAACTACAAAGTTAATACTAAGTAAATAGTGGTAATGTCTACTGGTAGATTTCGTAGGAACTCTAAATGTTAAATGTCAATAGTAGATAACATTAGATGGGGCAAAATAGGCAAGTAGTACTGGAGACATTGTCAATAGCAAAACAGTATTGTTTCTCTGACGGCATTTACTGCAGGGTACGTAAATTCTTTCAAAAACAATATTAAGTGAAATTATTTTCTCATAAAGTTGTAAAGAAAAAATTAAATAAAATAAAGTAAAATAGAAACCGATGCTCAAAAATTTTGATATATTAATACTTCACAAATGTACTCTCTTTGTTTTGTGAGGCTTTGGACTGTAAACAAACAAATGACAATTACAAAAGCACTAGATAATAAGAAAAAAAAATTTCATTGAATTCCCCTTTTCCGCGGCCTTGGCCATATACTTTTTTTTAGATATTTTAGATCCCAAAATATTAAAAAAAAAATTTAATAAAAATATTTCTCTTTAGCAAATTCTTCCATAAAATTATATTTTAGAAAAAGTTTTTCGATAACAACATTTTTCTGAAAAAATTTTCGATAAAAAAATTTTTATAACAAAAAATTTTCAAATCATCTATAGAAAAATTTTTTGATACAAAAATTTTCTATAAAAAAATTTTGATAAAAAAATTTTCTATAGAAAAATTTTTGATAAAAAAATTTTCTATAGAAAAATTTTCGATAAAAAAATTTTCTATAGAAAAATTTTCGATAAAAAAAAATTTTCTATACAAAAAGTTTTGATAAAAAAATTGTCTATATAAAAATTTTTGATAGAAAAATGTTCTGTAGAAAAATGTTTGATATAAAAAAAAAAAAAAATTTGGTAAACAAATTTTCTATCGAACAATTTTTTATTAATAAATTTTCTATAGACAAATTTTTGATTTAAAAATTTTCTAGAGAAAAATTTTTGATAGTAAAATTTTCTATAAAAAAATTTTTGACAAAAAAATATTCTAGAAAAATTTTTAATAAAAAAATTTTTGATAAAAAAATTTTCTAAAGAAAAATTTTTGATGAATAATTTTTCTACTGACAAATTTTTGATAAAAAAATTTTTTATAGAAAAATTTTTGATAAAAAAATTTTCTATAGAAAAATTTTTGATAAAAAATTTTTTATAGAAAAATTATGGAAAAATTGTCTATAGAAAAATTTTTGATAGAAAAATGTTCTGTAGAAAAATGTTTTATAAAAAAAAATGTTTGTTGACAAAAACCAACAGACTTTTTTTTGCAGGTATTAAACGAAGCAGAATAGGTAGGGCTTTTAAAAGGAATATACATATATAAAATATTTTTTAACATACTAAACTGGCAAAATAAAACTTGAAATCGATTTGCATTTGTCTTATAGGGTGATAAGTGCATAAGTGTATGAAAACGCGGTTTCTTACCCGTAACTGACGATTTTAGGGGTGTTTTGAACTTTTTAGACTTTTAGTTATCATGAACCCTAGTTTTATTGGCTATCAATTATATTTTTAAAATAAAATTATAAATACCGCGGTTCCTTTACAGAAATATTGTCAAGGTCCCGAAAAAAGAAAATTGCAAAAAATGAATTTGGTGTTCGAATCAATTTGGATTGGCGTCAAACAAATTCTATCTTTGAAAAATAACTGGCACCAGAGTGGGATTTTAAGTTTTAAGTGAACAACTTTCTCCAGAAAGTTTACAGAATTCACTTCATTCAATCTACTATAATAATGAAAGAAATGTCGTTGGATTTATTAATCCTGAATAATAAGTAAACATTTGAATATCAGATGAAGTTGCATTTCAATATTTCAATAAATTTCGGTATTTTAAAGAATTTTTATAATGCACGGCTAAAGTTTTATTTAAGTTAAGCACTCTTAATACATAACTGTAGAAATTTGAGTATGTCTGAAAATATTTCTTTATCTTTTTTTGCTAATATTTTAAAAATTATAACATTACCTTTTTTTATATGAGTTTACCTTTTTTTCTATCTTTTGCAAAACATTTTATCCTTAATGCGAAATATAAAAGATGTTTAACATTGTCAGCAGTAAAGTAATGAAACGACTAGACATAATAAAAAATTCCATATCATTAATTAGTTGGCTTAAACAATAAATAAATATTTAGTTTTAACACATGTCTCGCAATAAATCCCCTAAGGCGGATACGTGATATGTAATTAACTTAAGTTTAAGATTATTTTATAAATCATACGTCAGAGTGAACTGAACTAAGATTTAAATTTAATATAGGAAAAAAAATTTAACTTGTAATCAAAGGTATCATAAACTGAGTTACAACAAGTAAGAGTGTTATATTCGGCTGTGCCGAATCTTATATACTTGATGGTGGGTATATAAGATTTAGAAATATACCTCATATATCTACGAGGGTGCAGCAAATTCAAAACGTGGACCAAATTGGAAAAAAGTTGTTACGCTAGTTAGTATTGTTGGTAAAATATTTGGAATAACTTCAGTTGCAGTAGCTTTTTAGTTCAACATTCAAAAGTACACTCAGAATATTATGTAAGTAAAATTAACTTAAAATGTAATTTGAAATGAATGAATATTCAATTAAAAACCGGTCAACTGATTTTTCATTCAAATTCAATAAATATTTCATTTAAATTTAACTGACAAATATTTAAACTACATTTTCAGTTTTAAAAACGGAATATTCAGTTGTTTTCAAAAAAATTACTGACAAAAATTTAAACTACATTTTTAGTATAAAAAACGGAAATTTTCATTTATTTTTAAAAAATTGAATGGTAAAAAACTACGTAAAATTTCCATAAAACGGACAATTTTTATTTGTTTTTGTAATTAACGTAATATAGAAGACTAAAGCATAAAAAGGTTATATCCTTTAAGGCATCAAAAAACCAAACAGACAAAACAAAGTTTGTTGTTTGCTTAGGCCATACCCCGTGATAGGCGGCCAGTATTATAAAAAGTTTCTTCAGTAAGCAAACCTAAGATACTTAAGAAAAAACAATAATTAAAGAAATACAAATTATATTTGATACAATAATTGAAAAAATATATAAAAACTAAACAACTGATATTTTCAAATGTTACAGATTTTCAGTATTTTTTTGTAGGTTGTTTTTTAAACAAATGTATAAATATGTTAAAAATCAATTTTCATGTAAATTTAAATGAATATTCACTTGAAAACAACATAACCGAACATTTCCTAAACAACATACAATCAGTTACTGTAATAATTTCCTGAGTGTATGTAAATGGTTTCCCCACTGTTTATGTACTTTGAACAAATTTCTTTATCGTAACCGGGTATGGTTTTACATTAATCTTATATTCTTAAACGAGCAATAATTGTATATATATATATATATATATATATATATATATATATATATATATATATATATATATATATATATATATATATATATAGAATGGCTATCTCGAAAACGGCTCTAACGATT
This sequence comes from Stomorhina lunata, assembly GCA_933228675.1. Lineage (NCBI taxonomy): Eukaryota > Metazoa > Arthropoda > Insecta > Diptera > Rhiniidae > Stomorhina > Stomorhina lunata. The sequence continues at coordinate 53,927,542 of OW121744.1, forward strand.
TTGATAAAATTTGGACAGTGGGTATCTTTTTTGATGTATAGGTCGAAGAAGAAGGGACTTTTGGAACTTTTACCTCTATGAGGGTAAAAACGGGTAAAAAGGGGAAAAATCGAAAACGCTATGTCTCCTAAAGTAATAGGTATAGAAACAAAATTAAAATTACGTTTTAAACAGCTTTGAAAATAAGCGGACAGGTTTTTGGTACTTTTTTGAAACTATGTCCGATAGGGGGTAAAAAAGGGTGAAAATAGTTTTTTTGGCACCTTTTTAACCCACTCTTATATTTTAAACTAAAGAATATAGAAAGAAACTTGGTACTGCAATCAATAGATGTAAAAAAAACATGAAACACGTATTTGGTACTTTTTTGATTTTGGAGCCAAAATGGGTAAAAAAGGGATAAAATGATAACTTAACATCTCCAAAGTAATATGAATAGGAACATTAAACATTATGTTAAATGCGTTTTAAAAAAATGTACCGAATTCAATTGGCACCAAAAAAGTACCAAATATACATATGGAACTTTTAGAAATTAGGGAATAAAAAGGGGGAAAAATTAGTATTATTTTAAACAAATGAATGTTTGTCTGTATGTATGTTCTTTATAGAATAGTAAACTGTGAATTTGATTGTGTTATGCTCTTTAGCGAAGATGTTGCGGATAAGCCGGCGAAGGTTTTAAAGTTGATAAGACTAATTTCCGACAGATGGCACCACTGAAAATTACTAAAAATTAATTAAATCGTAAACTGTACATTTGATCATGCTATGATCTTTAGCAAAGTTGTAGCGCATGAGCCGACGAAGGCTTTTTAGTTGGTATGAATAATTTCCGACAGGTGGCGCTACAGAAACTTACTCAAAGTCAATTTAATCGTAATCTGTACATTTAATCATGCTACAATCTTTAGCAAAGTTGTTGCACATGAGCCGACGAAGGTTTCTTAGTTGGTATGAAGAAATTTCGACAGGTGGCGCTACTGAAATTTACTCAAAGTCAATTTAATCGTATGCTGTACATTTAATCATGCTATAATCTTCAGCAAATTTGTTACGGATAAGCCGAAGAAGGTTTATGAATTGGAATAAGCAAAGTCCGACAGGTGGCGCCACAGAAAACTACTTAAAATGAATTAAATCGTAAACTGTGCATTTGATCAGACTATAATCTTTAA